>CATIWC010000772.1:72500-75000 GCA_948472305.1 Vicia faba | reverse complement strand
TTTGGGACTTCCATGCAAAAATTCATCGGGAGATTATTCCCCTAAGGCGCGTTTGCCTCCGCTCCCGTTCATGGAGAAACCGCACACGCACGCGTTCCGGTCGGAAATTGAAAGTAGACCGAGGGCTTGTCGAAACGCTACGAAACTCCTTGGACACTCTCAATGTGTTATTTGGGAAGTGCATGCAAAAATCCATCGGGAGATTATTCCCCTAAGGCGCGTTTGCCTCCGCTCCCGTCGGAAAAACCGCACGGGGGCCCGTTCGGGCCGGAAATTCAAAATTGTCGAAACGCTACGAAACTTTGCAGATCCCTTCTATGTGTTATTTGGGACTTCCATGCAAAAATTCATCGGGAGATTATTCCCCTAAGGCGCGTTTGCCTCCGCTCCCGTTCATGGAGAAACCGCACACGCACGCGTTCCGGTCGGAAATTGAAAGTAGACCGAGGGCTTGTCGAAACGCTACGAAACTCCTTGGACACTCTCAATGTGTTATTTGGGAAGTGCATGCAAAAATCCATCGGGAGATTATTCCCCTAAGGCGCGTTTGCCTCCGCTCCCGTCGGAAAAACCGCACGGGGGCCCGTTCGGGCCGGAAATTCAAAATTGTCGAAACGCTACGAAACTTTGCAGATCCCTTCTATGTGTTATTTGGGACTTCCATGCAAAAATTCATCGGGAGATTATTCCCCTAAGGCGCGTTTGCCTCCGCTCCCGTTCATGGAGAAACCGCACACGCACGCGTTCCGGTCGGAAATTGAAAGTAGACCGAGGGCTTGTCGAAACGCTACGAAACTCCTTGGACACTCTCAATGTGTTATTTGGGAAGTGCATGCAAAAATCCATCGGGAGATTATTCCCCTAAGGCGCGTTTGCCTCCGCTCCCGTCGGAAAAACCGCACGGGGGCCCGTTCGGGCCGGAAATTCAAAATTGTCGAAACGCTACGAAACTTTGCAGATCCCTTCTATGTGTTATTTGGGACTTCCATGCAAAAATTCATCGGGAGATTATTCCCCTAAGGCGCGTTTGCCTCCGCTCCCGTTCATGGAGAAACCGCACACGCACGCGTTCCGGTCGGAAATTGAAAGTAGACCGAGGGCTTGTCGAAACGCTACGAAACTCCTTGGACACTCTCAATGTGTTATTTGGGAAGTGCATGCAAAAATCCATCGGGAGATTATTCCCCTAAGGCGCGTTTGCCTCCGCTCCCGTCGGAAAAACCGCACGGGGGCCCGTTCGGGCCGGAAATTCAAAATTGTCGAAACGCTACGAAACTTTGCAGATCCCTTCTATGTGTTATTTGGGACTTCCATGCAAAAATTCATCGGGAGATTATTCCCCTAAGGCGCGTTTGCCTCCGCTCCCGTTCATGGAGAAACCGCACACGCACGCGTTCCGGTCGGAAATTGAAAGTAGACCGAGGGCTTGTCGAAACGCTACGAAACTCCTTGGACACTCTCAATGTGTTATTTGGGAAGTGCATGCAAAAATCCATCGGGAGATTATTCCCCTAAGGCGCGTTTGCCTCCGCTCCCGTCGGAAAAACCGCACGGGGGCCCGTTCGGGCCGGAAATTCAAAATTGTCGAAACGCTACGAAACTTTGCAGATCCCTTCTATGTGTTATTTGGGACTTCCATGCAAAAATTCATCGGGAGATTATTCCCCTAAGGCGCGTTTGCCTCCGCTCCCGTTCATGGAGAAACCGCACACGCACGCGTTCCGGTCGGAAATTGAAAGTAGACCGAGGGCTTGTCGAAACGCTACGAAACTCCTTGGACACTCTCAATGTGTTATTTGGGAAGTGCATGCAAAAATCCATCGGGAGATTATTCCCCTAAGGCGCGTTTGCCTCCGCTCCCGTCGGAAAAACCGCACGGGGGCCCGTTCGGGCCGGAAATTCAAAATTGTCGAAACGCTACGAAACTTTGCAGATCCCTTCTATGTGTTATTTGGGACTTCCATGCAAAAATTCATCGGGAGATTATTCCCCTAAGGCGCGTTTGCCTCCGCTCCCGTTCATGGAGAAACCGCACACGCACGCGTTCCGGTCGGAAATTGAAAGTAGACCGAGGGCTTGTCGAAACGCTACGAAACTCCTTGGACACTCTCAATGTGTTATTTGGGAAGTGCATGCAAAAATCCATCGGGAGATTATTCCCCTAAGGCGCGTTTGCCTCCGCTCCCGTCGGAAAAACCGCACGGGGGCCCGACACGCGAAAAGCCGAAATATATCGAGGGATCGCCCGAATGGCATGAAACTTGGCATGCCATCTCAATTTGGTGGCAGATTAATGCATGAAAAATTCCAGACCGGAACTCATTCCGTAGCCCGACGTTTGTTTGCTTCCGCCCCTTGAAAAAAACTCAATTACACGCGTTTCGGACGAAAATTCAAAATAAATCGAGACGTTATCGAAACGCTACGAAACTTTGCAGATCCCTTCTATGTGTTATTTGAGATGTCCATGCAAAAAATCATCGGGAAATTCCATTCCTAA
>CATIWC010000772.1:60000-62500 GCA_948472305.1 Vicia faba | reverse complement strand
TCGAAACGCTACGAAACTCCTTGGACACTCTCAATGTGTTATTTGGGAAGTGCATGCAAAAATCCATCGGGAGATTATTCCCCTAAGGCGCGTTTGCCTCCGCTCCCGTCGGAAAAACCGCACGGGGGCCCGTTCGGGCCGGAAATTCAAAATTGTCGAAACGCTACGAAACTTTGCAGATCCCTTCTATGTGTTATTTGGGACTTCCATGCAAAAATTCATCGGGAGATTATTCCCCTAAGGCGCGTTTGCCTCCGCTCCCGTTCATGGAGAAACCGCACACGCACGCGTTCCGGTCGGAAATTGAAAGTAGACCGAGGGCTTGTCGAAACGCTACGAAACTCCTTGGACACTCTCAATGTGTTATTTGGGAAGTGCATGCAAAAATCCATCGGGAGATTATTCCCCTAAGGCGCGTTTGCCTCCGCTCCCGTCGGAAAAACCGCACGGGGGCCCGTTCGGGCCGGAAATTCAAAATTGTCGAAACGCTACGAAACTTTGCAGATCCCTTCTATGTGTTATTTGGGACTTCCATGCAAAAATTCATCGGGAGATTATTCCCCTAAGGCGCGTTTGCCTCCGCTCCCGTTCATGGAGAAACCGCACACGCACGCGTTCCGGTCGGAAATTGAAAGTAGACCGAGGGCTTGTCGAAACGCTACGAAACTCCTTGGACACTCTCAATGTGTTATTTGGGAAGTGCATGCAAAAATCCATCGGGAGATTATTCCCCTAAGGCGCGTTTGCCTCCGCTCCCGTCGGAAAAACCGCACGGGGGCCCGTTCGGGCCGGAAATTCAAAATTGTCGAAACGCTACGAAACTTTGCAGATCCCTTCTATGTGTTATTTGGGACTTCCATGCAAAAATTCATCGGGAGATTATTCCCCTAAGGCGCGTTTGCCTCCGCTCCCGTTCATGGAGAAACCGCACACGCACGCGTTCCGGTCGGAAATTGAAAGTAGACCGAGGGCTTGTCGAAACGCTACGAAACTCCTTGGACACTCTCAATGTGTTATTTGGGAAGTGCATGCAAAAATCCATCGGGAGATTATTCCCCTAAGGCGCGTTTGCCTCCGCTCCCGTCGGAAAAACCGCACGGGGGCCCGTTCGGGCCGGAAATTCAAAATTGTCGAAACGCTACGAAACTTTGCAGATCCCTTCTATGTGTTATTTGGGACTTCCATGCAAAAATTCATCGGGAGATTATTCCCCTAAGGCGCGTTTGCCTCCGCTCCCGTTCATGGAGAAACCGCACACGCACGCGTTCCGGTCGGAAATTGAAAGTAGACCGAGGGCTTGTCGAAACGCTACGAAACTCCTTGGACACTCTCAATGTGTTATTTGGGAAGTGCATGCAAAAATCCATCGGGAGATTATTCCCCTAAGGCGCGTTTGCCTCCGCTCCCGTCGGAAAAACCGCACGGGGGCCCGTTCGGGCCGGAAATTCAAAATTGTCGAAACGCTACGAAACTTTGCAGATCCCTTCTATGTGTTATTTGGGACTTCCATGCAAAAATTCATCGGGAGATTATTCCCCTAAGGCGCGTTTGCCTCCGCTCCCGTTCATGGAGAAACCGCACACGCACGCGTTCCGGTCGGAAATTGAAAGTAGACCGAGGGCTTGTCGAAACGCTACGAAACTCCTTGGACACTCTCAATGTGTTATTTGGGAAGTGCATGCAAAAATCCATCGGGAGATTATTCCCCTAAGGCGCGTTTGCCTCCGCTCCCGTCGGAAAAACCGCACGGGGGCCCGACACGCGAAAAGCCGAAATATATCGAGGGATCGCCCGAATGGCATGAAACTTGGCATGCCATCTCAATTTGGTGGCAGATTAATGCATGAAAAATTCCAGACCGGAACTCATTCCGTAGCCCGACGTTTGTTTGCTTCCGCCCCTTGAAAAAAACTCAATTACACGCGTTTCGGACGAAAATTCAAAATAAATCGAGACGTTATCGAAACGCTACGAAACTTTGCAGATCCCTTCTATGTGTTATTTGAGATGTCCATGCAAAAAATCATCGGGAAATTCCATTCCTAAGGCGCGTTTGCCTCCGCTCCCGTTCTTGAAAATCCGGCGCTTAGAAAATTCATAATTAATTCATCCGAAGTCGAAAAATTCTAATTTTTGGTGGGAGGGGTTCTTATATTGTGTTTAAAGAGCATGCAAAAAATCAAGAAAAAATTCGAAGTCTAAGTCATCAAACTAGAAATTTATGTCTACAGGGAAAAAGGGACCAATTTGGTGGCAAAGTGAGGATTTCAGTTCAAACATATATAGGGGGAGGCCCTTGCCTGGTCCGCCTGGGGCCTTGCCACGCCCAGGCCAGGCCACGCCCAGGCCAGGCCACATGCTGCCTAGACGGAACATGCCCATGGGTGTTCCAAACGATTCCAATGGCAAATCCATCAACCCCCCGCACAAAATCCAATCCAAATATCGAATTTTCATCATCGAATCGAGCGTTCTTGATAAAAAAAATTCAAAATTTGGC
>CATIWC010000772.1:47500-50000 GCA_948472305.1 Vicia faba | reverse complement strand
ATTCAAAATTGTCGAAACGCTACGAAACTTTGCAGATCCCTTCTATGTGTTATTTGGGACTTCCATGCAAAAATTCATCGGGAGATTATTCCCCTAAGGCGCGTTTGCCTCCGCTCCCGTTCATGGAGAAACCGCACACGCACGCGTTCCGGTCGGAAATTGAAAGTAGACCGAGGGCTTGTCGAAACGCTACGAAACTCCTTGGACACTCTCAATGTGTTATTTGGGAAGTGCATGCAAAAATCCATCGGGAGATTATTCCCCTAAGGCGCGTTTGCCTCCGCTCCCGTCGGAAAAACCGCACGGGGGCCCGTTCGGGCCGGAAATTCAAAATTGTCGAAACGCTACGAAACTTTGCAGATCCCTTCTATGTGTTATTTGGGACTTCCATGCAAAAATTCATCGGGAGATTATTCCCCTAAGGCGCGTTTGCCTCCGCTCCCGTTCATGGAGAAACCGCACACGCACGCGTTCCGGTCGGAAATTGAAAGTAGACCGAGGGCTTGTCGAAACGCTACGAAACTCCTTGGACACTCTCAATGTGTTATTTGGGAAGTGCATGCAAAAATCCATCGGGAGATTATTCCCCTAAGGCGCGTTTGCCTCCGCTCCCGTCGGAAAAACCGCACGGGGGCCCGTTCGGGCCGGAAATTCAAAATTGTCGAAACGCTACGAAACTTTGCAGATCCCTTCTATGTGTTATTTGGGACTTCCATGCAAAAATTCATCGGGAGATTATTCCCCTAAGGCGCGTTTGCCTCCGCTCCCGTTCATGGAGAAACCGCACACGCACGCGTTCCGGTCGGAAATTGAAAGTAGACCGAGGGCTTGTCGAAACGCTACGAAACTCCTTGGACACTCTCAATGTGTTATTTGGGAAGTGCATGCAAAAATCCATCGGGAGATTATTCCCCTAAGGCGCGTTTGCCTCCGCTCCCGTCGGAAAAACCGCACGGGGGCCCGTTCGGGCCGGAAATTCAAAATTGTCGAAACGCTACGAAACTTTGCAGATCCCTTCTATGTGTTATTTGGGACTTCCATGCAAAAATTCATCGGGAGATTATTCCCCTAAGGCGCGTTTGCCTCCGCTCCCGTTCATGGAGAAACCGCACACGCACGCGTTCCGGTCGGAAATTGAAAGTAGACCGAGGGCTTGTCGAAACGCTACGAAACTCCTTGGACACTCTCAATGTGTTATTTGGGAAGTGCATGCAAAAATCCATCGGGAGATTATTCCCCTAAGGCGCGTTTGCCTCCGCTCCCGTCGGAAAAACCGCACGGGGGCCCGTTCGGGCCGGAAATTCAAAATTGTCGAAACGCTACGAAACTTTGCAGATCCCTTCTATGTGTTATTTGGGACTTCCATGCAAAAATTCATCGGGAGATTATTCCCCTAAGGCGCGTTTGCCTCCGCTCCCGTTCATGGAGAAACCGCACACGCACGCGTTCCGGTCGGAAATTGAAAGTAGACCGAGGGCTTGTCGAAACGCTACGAAACTCCTTGGACACTCTCAATGTGTTATTTGGGAAGTGCATGCAAAAATCCATCGGGAGATTATTCCCCTAAGGCGCGTTTGCCTCCGCTCCCGTCGGAAAAACCGCACGGGGGCCCGTTCGGGCCGGAAATTCAAAATTGTCGAAACGCTACGAAACTTTGCAGATCCCTTCTATGTGTTATTTGGGACTTCCATGCAAAAATTCATCGGGAGATTATTCCCCTAAGGCGCGTTTGCCTCCGCTCCCGTTCATGGAGAAACCGCACACGCACGCGTTCCGGTCGGAAATTGAAAGTAGACCGAGGGCTTGTCGAAACGCTACGAAACTCCTTGGACACTCTCAATGTGTTATTTGGGAAGTGCATGCAAAAATCCATCGGGAGATTATTCCCCTAAGGCGCGTTTGCCTCCGCTCCCGTCGGAAAAACCGCACGGGGGCCCGACACGCGAAAAGCCGAAATATATCGAGGGATCGCCCGAATGGCATGAAACTTGGCATGCCATCTCAATTTGGTGGCAGATTAATGCATGAAAAATTCCAGACCGGAACTCATTCCGTAGCCCGACGTTTGTTTGCTTCCGCCCCTTGAAAAAAACTCAATTACACGCGTTTCGGACGAAAATTCAAAATAAATCGAGACGTTATCGAAACGCTACGAAACTTTGCAGATCCCTTCTATGTGTTATTTGAGATGTCCATGCAAAAAATCATCGGGAAATTCCATTCCTAAGGCGCGTTTGCCTCCGCTCCCGTTCTTGAAAATCCGGCGCTTAGAAAATTCATAATTAATTCATCCGAAGTCGAAAAATTCTAATTTTTGGTGGGAGGGGTTCTTATATTGTGTTTAAAGAGCATGCAAAAAATCAAGAAAAAATTCGAAGTCTAAGTCATCAAACTAGAAATTTATGTCTACAGGGAAAAAGGGACCAATTTGGTGGCAAAGTGAGGATTTCAGTTCAAACATATATAGGGGGAGGCCCTTGCCTGGTCCGCCTGGGGCCTT
>CATIWC010000772.1:15000-17500 GCA_948472305.1 Vicia faba | reverse complement strand
CGGGCCGGAAATTCAAAATTGTCGAAACGCTACGAAACTTTGCAGATCCCTTCTATGTGTTATTTGGGACTTCCATGCAAAAATTCATCGGGAGATTATTCCCCTAAGGCGCGTTTGCCTCCGCTCCCGTTCATGGAGAAACCGCACACGCACGCGTTCCGGTCGGAAATTGAAAGTAGACCGAGGGCTTGTCGAAACGCTACGAAACTCCTTGGACACTCTCAATGTGTTATTTGGGAAGTGCATGCAAAAATCCATCGGGAGATTATTCCCCTAAGGCGCGTTTGCCTCCGCTCCCGTCGGAAAAACCGCACGGGGGCCCGTTCGGGCCGGAAATTCAAAATTGTCGAAACGCTACGAAACTTTGCAGATCCCTTCTATGTGTTATTTGGGACTTCCATGCAAAAATTCATCGGGAGATTATTCCCCTAAGGCGCGTTTGCCTCCGCTCCCGTTCATGGAGAAACCGCACACGCACGCGTTCCGGTCGGAAATTGAAAGTAGACCGAGGGCTTGTCGAAACGCTACGAAACTCCTTGGACACTCTCAATGTGTTATTTGGGAAGTGCATGCAAAAATCCATCGGGAGATTATTCCCCTAAGGCGCGTTTGCCTCCGCTCCCGTCGGAAAAACCGCACGGGGGCCCGTTCGGGCCGGAAATTCAAAATTGTCGAAACGCTACGAAACTTTGCAGATCCCTTCTATGTGTTATTTGGGACTTCCATGCAAAAATTCATCGGGAGATTATTCCCCTAAGGCGCGTTTGCCTCCGCTCCCGTTCATGGAGAAACCGCACACGCACGCGTTCCGGTCGGAAATTGAAAGTAGACCGAGGGCTTGTCGAAACGCTACGAAACTCCTTGGACACTCTCAATGTGTTATTTGGGAAGTGCATGCAAAAATCCATCGGGAGATTATTCCCCTAAGGCGCGTTTGCCTCCGCTCCCGTCGGAAAAACCGCACGGGGGCCCGTTCGGGCCGGAAATTCAAAATTGTCGAAACGCTACGAAACTTTGCAGATCCCTTCTATGTGTTATTTGGGACTTCCATGCAAAAATTCATCGGGAGATTATTCCCCTAAGGCGCGTTTGCCTCCGCTCCCGTTCATGGAGAAACCGCACACGCACGCGTTCCGGTCGGAAATTGAAAGTAGACCGAGGGCTTGTCGAAACGCTACGAAACTCCTTGGACACTCTCAATGTGTTATTTGGGAAGTGCATGCAAAAATCCATCGGGAGATTATTCCCCTAAGGCGCGTTTGCCTCCGCTCCCGTCGGAAAAACCGCACGGGGGCCCGTTCGGGCCGGAAATTCAAAATTGTCGAAACGCTACGAAACTTTGCAGATCCCTTCTATGTGTTATTTGGGACTTCCATGCAAAAATTCATCGGGAGATTATTCCCCTAAGGCGCGTTTGCCTCCGCTCCCGTTCATGGAGAAACCGCACACGCACGCGTTCCGGTCGGAAATTGAAAGTAGACCGAGGGCTTGTCGAAACGCTACGAAACTCCTTGGACACTCTCAATGTGTTATTTGGGAAGTGCATGCAAAAATCCATCGGGAGATTATTCCCCTAAGGCGCGTTTGCCTCCGCTCCCGTCGGAAAAACCGCACGGGGGCCCGTTCGGGCCGGAAATTCAAAATTGTCGAAACGCTACGAAACTTTGCAGATCCCTTCTATGTGTTATTTGGGACTTCCATGCAAAAATTCATCGGGAGATTATTCCCCTAAGGCGCGTTTGCCTCCGCTCCCGTTCATGGAGAAACCGCACACGCACGCGTTCCGGTCGGAAATTGAAAGTAGACCGAGGGCTTGTCGAAACGCTATGAAACTCCTTGGACACTCTCAATGTGTTATTTGGGAAGTGCATGCAAAAATCCATCGGGAGATTATTCCCCTAAGGCGCGTTTGCCTCCGCTCCCGTCGGAAAAACCGCACGGGGGCCCGTTCGGGCCGGAAATTCAAAATTGTCGAAACGCTACGAAACTTTGCAGATCCCTTCTATGTGTTATTTGGGACTTCCATGCAAAAATTCATCGGGAGATTATTCCCCTAAGGCGCGTTTGCCTCCGCTCCCGTTCATGGAGAAACCGCACACGCACGCGTTCCGGTCGGAAATTGAAAGTAGACCGAGGGCTTGTCGAAACGCTACGAAACTCCTTGGACACTCTCAATGTGTTATTTGGGAAGTGCATGCAAAAATCCATCGGGAGATTATTCCCCTAAGGCGCGTTTGCCTCCGCTCCCGTCGGAAAAACCGCACGGGGGCCCGACACGCGAAAAGCCGAAATATATCGAGGGATCGCCCGAATGGCATGAAACTTGGCATGCCATCTCAATTTGGTGGCAGATTAATGCATGAAAAATTCCAGACCGGAACTCATTCCGTAGCCCGACGTTTGTTTGCTTCCGCCCCTTGAAAAAAACTCAATTACACGCGTTTCGGACGAAAATTCAAAATAAATCGAGACGTTATCGAAACGCTACGAAACTTTGCAG
>CATIWC010000772.1:2500-5000 GCA_948472305.1 Vicia faba | reverse complement strand
TCCATCGGGAGATTATTCCCCTAAGGCGCGTTTGCCTCCGCTCCCGTCGGAAAAACCGCACGGGGGCCCGTTCGGGCCGGAAATTCAAAATTGTCGAAACGCTACGAAACTTTGCAGATCCCTTCTATGTGTTATTTGGGACTTCCATGCAAAAATTCATCGGGAGATTATTCCCCTAAGGCGCGTTTGCCTCCGCTCCCGTTCATGGAGAAACCGCACACGCACGCGTTCCGGTCGGAAATTGAAAGTAGACCGAGGGCTTGTCGAAACGCTACGAAACTCCTTGGACACTCTCAATGTGTTATTTGGGAAGTGCATGCAAAAATCCATCGGGAGATTATTCCCCTAAGGCGCGTTTGCCTCCGCTCCCGTCGGAAAAACCGCACGGGGCCCGTTCGGGCCGGAAATTCAAAATTGTCGAAACGCTACGAAACTTTGCAGATCCCTTCTATGTGTTATTTGGGACTTCCATGCAAAAATTCATCGGGAGATTATTCCCCTAAGGCGCGTTTGCCTCCGCTCCCGTTCATGGAGAAACCGCACACGCACGCGTTCCGGTCGGAAATTGAAAGTAGACCGAGGGCTTGTCGAAACGCTACGAAACTCCTTGGACACTCTCAATGTGTTATTTGGGAAGTGCATGCAAAAATCCATCGGGAGATTATTCCCCTAAGGCGCGTTTGCCTCCGCTCCCGTCGGAAAAACCGCACGGGGGCCCGTTCGGGCCGGAAATTCAAAATTGTCGAAACGCTACGAAACTTTGCAGATCCCTTCTATGTGTTATTTGGGACTTCCATGCAAAAATTCATCGGGAGATTATTCCCCTAAGGCGCGTTTGCCTCCGCTCCCGTTCATGGAGAAACCGCACACGCACGCGTTCCGGTCGGAAATTGAAAGTAGACCGAGGGCTTGTCGAAACGCTACGAAACTCCTTGGACACTCTCAATGTGTTATTTGGGAAGTGCATGCAAAAATCCATCGGGAGATTATTCCCCTAAGGCGCGTTTGCCTCCGCTCCCGTCGGAAAAACCGCACGGGGGCCCGTTCGGGCCGGAAATTCAAAATTGTCGAAACGCTACGAAACTTTGCAGATCCCTTCTATGTGTTATTTGGGACTTCCATGCAAAAATTCATCGGGAGATTATTCCCCTAAGGCGCGTTTGCCTCCGCTCCCGTTCATGGAGAAACCGCACACGCACGCGTTCCGGTCGGAAATTGAAAGTAGACCGAGGGCTTGTCGAAACGCTACGAAACTCCTTGGACACTCTCAATGTGTTATTTGGGAAGTGCATGCAAAAATCCATCGGGAGATTATTCCCCTAAGGCGCGTTTGCCTCCGCTCCCGTCGGAAAAACCGCACGGGGGCCCGTTCGGGCCGGAAATTCAAAATTGTCGAAACGCTACGAAACTTTGCAGATCCCTTCTATGTGTTATTTGGGACTTCCATGCAAAAATTCATCGGGAGATTATTCCCCTAAGGCGCGTTTGCCTCCGCTCCCGTTCATGGAGAAACCGCACACGCACGCGTTCCGGTCGGAAATTGAAAGTAGACCGAGGGCTTGTCGAAACGCTACGAAACTCCTTGGACACTCTCAATGTGTTATTTGGGAAGTGCATGCAAAAATCCATCGGGAGATTATTCCCCTAAGGCGCGTTTGCCTCCGCTCCCGTCGGAAAAACCGCACGGGGGCCCGTTCGGGCCGGAAATTCAAAATTGTCGAAACGCTACGAAACTTTGCAGATCCCTTCTATGTGTTATTTGGGACTTCCATGCAAAAATTCATCGGGAGATTATTCCCCTAAGGCGCGTTTGCCTCCGCTCCCGTTCATGGAGAAACCGCACACGCACGCGTTCCGGTCGGAAATTGAAAGTAGACCGAGGGCTTGTCGAAACGCTACGAAACTCCTTGGACACTCTCAATGTGTTATTTGGGAAGTGCATGCAAAAATCCATCGGGAGATTATTCCCCTAAGGCGCGTTTGCCTCCGCTCCCGTCGGAAAAACCGCACGGGGGCCCGACACGCGAAAAGCCGAAATATATCGAGGGATCGCCCGAATGGCATGAAACTTGGCATGCCATCTCAATTTGGTGGCAGATTAATGCATGAAAAATTCCAGACCGGAACTCATTCCGTAGCCCGACGTTTGTTTGCTTCCGCCCTTGAAAAAAACTCAATTACACGCGTTTCGGACGAAAATTCAAATAAATCGAGACGTTATCGAAACGCTACGAAACTTTGCAGATCCCTTCTATGTGTTATTTGAGATGTCCATGCAAAAAATCATCGGGAAATTCCATTCCTAAGGCGCGTTTGCCTCCGCTCCCGTTCTTGAAAATCCGGCGCTTAGAAAATTCATAATTAATTCATCCGAAGTCGAAAAATTCTAATTTTTGGTGGGAGGGGTTCTTATATTGTGTTTAAAGAGCATGCAAAAAATCAAGAAAAAATTCGAAGTCTAAGTCATCAAACTAGAAATTTATGTCTACAGGGAAAAAGG
>CATIWC010000771.1:0-461730 GCA_948472305.1 Vicia faba | reverse complement strand
AAACACTTAACCGTGTCAGTACAAGATCCAGCGTCAGAAAAACACAATGGCAGGAAACAACTCTCATTTCAGCAATGACACCAATGAGGACAGAGACAGATTCAGCGGAAAACCTCCAGTCTTTGATGGAGAAAACTTTGATTACGGAAAGAACAGAATTGAAAGCTTCTTCTAGCACATGATGCTGATCTGTGGGATATGGTGACAGATGGATACACGCACCCTGTGAATGCAACTGGTCAGAAGATTGAAAGAAAATCAATGACTGATCAACAAAAGCGTGATTTCAAGAATCACCATAAGGCCAGAACCATCCTCCTCAGTGCTATCTCCTATACTGAGTATGAGAAGATCCTCCAACAGAGACACAGCTAAGAACATCTTTGATTCTCTCAGAATGACGCACGAGGGCAACGTTCAAGTCAAAGAAACAAAAGCTCTGGCGCTCATTCAGAAGTATGAGGCGTTTAAAATGGAAGAATCTGAATCCATTGAAACTATGTTCTCTAGATTCCAGATTCTGGTAGCTGGTCTCAAAGTTCTGGACAAAGGATACTCTACTGCTGACCATGTCAAGAAAATAATCAGAAGTTTACCCAAGCAGTGGAGGCCTATGGTTACTGCTCTGAAGCTAGCGAAGGATCTCAACAAAATCACTCTGGAGGAACTTATAAGCTCCCTCAGAAGTCATGAGATAGAGCTAGAAGCTGATGAGCCTCAGAAGCAAGGTAAGCCTATAGCTTTAAAATCTAACAGAAAATCTGAATCTAAAGTTTTGCAGGCAGTTGAAGAAACATCTGATGGATCCTCATCAGAAGAAGACGAACTTTCCCTTCTCTCCAGAAGAGTAAATCAACTGTGGAAGCAAAGACAAAGGAAGTTCAGGAATCCCAGAAGATCTGATCAGAACGAGTCTTCTTCAAGATACAGAAGGACAGATTCTTCCTCTGGATACAGAAGATCTGAAGGCTCCTCTGGTAGCAAGAAGCCAAATACAAAAGACATCATCTGCTACGAGTGCAATGAGCAAGGACACTACAAGAGTGACTGTCCAAAGCTTCAGAGGGAAAAGCCCAAAAAGAAGTTTGGAAGAGAGAAGAAGAAAAGTCTCATGGCCACATGGGATGACTCTGACTCGTCTGAAGCTGACTCAGAATCAGATGATGAAAGGGCGAACATAGCGCTCATGGCTAGCATTCCAGATGACAGTGAAGCTTCTGACTCAGACTCAGAATCAGACACAGAAGAGGTATTTCCTAACTTCGCTGTTAATTTTACAAAGGCTGAACTTGCTGAAAGCCTCAATGAAATTCTGGAACGTTATCAGCAGATTAGAGCTAAATTCAGAGACCTGAAAAGGACTCTTGAATCTGACTCTAATAAGTCTGAGAGTCTCAAATTGGAAAACTCTGAGCTGAGAGATAAAATTTTAAAATTAGAAAACTCTTTACAAAACTCTCAGAAGGTACCAATTTCTGAAACTCCCAGCAACGCTGATGAGATCATCAAGGAGTATGATCATAGTTTCCAGAAGTTCCTTGCTAAAAGCATAGATAGAAGCAGAATGGCTTCAATGATCTATGGAGTTAGCGGAAACGGCAGGAAAGGAATAGGATACCAAGGTAAGGTTCCTACACCTAAGAATGTCATGGATTTAGTTATTAAACACACTCCTCTAAATTCACACTTTGTGTATGGTCACACACATGACATCAAATATACTAGTAGTAAGCACTCTGTGAAACCAAAATTCAACCAGAGTTTTGGTAAAACTAACAAATCAGGACCCAAGAAGATCTGGGTACCTAAGGACAAAATAATACATGTTGCAGATATCTTTAGCAGCAAGTCAGAAACACCAATCATGGTACCTGGACTCTGGCTGCTCACGACACATGACGGGAAGAAGGCATATGTTCCAAAGCCTGGAACTTAAGCCTGGAGGCCACGTTGGCTTTGGAGGCAATCAGAGGGGAAAGATTATTGGCTCTGGAACTGTAGGTAACGGAAATCTTCCCTCTATTAATAACGTTCTGCTAGTTGATGGATTGATGCATAATCTGTTATCCATAAGTCAATTAAGTGATAACGGTTATGATATAATCTTTAATCAAAAATCATGTAAAGCTGTTAGTCAGAAAGATGGGACTATCCTATTTAATGGAAAGAGGAAAAACAACATTTACAAAATCAAACTTTCTGAACTAAAGAGTCAGAATGTAAAATGTCTTCTGTCTGTTAACAACGAGCAGTGGATCTGGCACAGAAGATTGGGGCATGTTAGTATGAGAAGAATATCTCAGATTAACAAACTCAATCTGGTCAGAGGACTTCCAAATTTGAAGTTCAATTCAGATGCTCTGTGTGAAGCATGTCAGAAAGGCAAGTTTGCAAAACCTTCTTTTAAATCCAAAAATGTTGTTTCCACCTCTAAGCCATTAGAACTTCTGCACATTGACTTATTTGGACCAGTTAAGACTGCTTCTGTAAGTGGCAAGAAGTATGGGTTAGTAATCGTAGATGACTATAGCAGATGGACATGGGTAAAGTTCTTAAGACACAAGGACGAGTCACACTCTGTGTTTGTTACCTTCTGTAACCAAGTTCAGAATGAAAAAGATCTTAGAATCGTTAAAGTCAGAAGTGATCATGGTGGAGAATTTGAAAATAAAGATTTTGAGTCATTCTTTAATGACAAAGGCATTCTGCATGATTTCTCTTGTCCTAGAACTCCCCAACAAAATGGAGTTGTAGAACGAAAGAACAGAACATTGCAAGAAATGGCCAGAACCATGATCAACGAGACAAACGTTGCTAAGACTTTCTGGGCAGAGGCAATAAACACAGCGTGCTACATTCAGAATAGAATCTCAATAAGACCTATTCTGGAAAAGACTCCATATGAATTGTGGAAGAACAGAAAGCCCAACATTTCGTATTTTCATCCATTTGGATGTACTTGCTATATGTTAAACACTAAGAATTATTTGAACAAGTTTGATTCTAAGGCACAGAAGTGTATTATGTTAGGATACTCTGAACGCTCAAGAGGGTACAGAGTATACAATACAGAAACACAGATTGTGGAAGAATCAATCAGTGTTCGTTTTGATGACAAGCTTGACTCTGAAAAGTCAAAGCAGAATGAAAATCTTGCAGGTATAGAAATTGAATTTGCAGGTTCTGAAGACAAGTCATCAGAAGCTCTCAACACAGACATTCCTTCAACGTCTGAAAGAAGCAATGCTAGAAGTCCTACAACTGCTGCTGATCAACCTCAGAAGAGATTACCCAGAAGCAGTTTGGATCACCCAGAAGAGACTATCCTAGGAAGAAAGGAAGATCCAATCAGAACAAGAGCAAGCTTCAGAAACTCTGAAGAAACTCTTATGGGACTTGTGTCTCTGATTGAACCTTCTTCTATTGATGAAGCACTTCTGGACAATGACTGGATTCTGGCAATGCAAGAAGAGCTGAATCAATTCACCAGAAACGACGTATGGGATCTCGTTCCAAGACCAAAAGGATTCAACGTCATTGGAACAAGATGGGTGTTCAGAAACAAGCTCAATGAACAAGGTGAAGTCGTCAGAAACAAGGCACGACTGGTTGCACAAGGTTATAGTCAGCAAGAGGGGATAGACTATACAGAAACCTTTGCCCCAGTCGCCAGGTTAGAATCTATCAGACTCTTAATCTCATTTGCTGTTAATAGAGGCATCACTCTGTATCAGATGGATGTCAAAAGTGCATTCTTAAATGGTTATATAGAAGAAGAAGTTTATGTTCACCAACCCCCAGGTTTTGAAAATACAAAACATCCAGAACATGTTTTCAAACTGAAAAAGTCACTGTATGGTCTGAAACAAGCTCCCAGAGCTTGGTATGAAAGGCTAAGTAACTTTCTGCTTGAAAATGAATTCACCAGAGGGAAAGTGGACACTACTCTATTCTGTAAAACAGTTAAGAGTGACATTTTAGTCTGTCAAATTTATGTTGATGATATTATTTTTGGTTCTACTAATCCTTCTCTTGGAAGAAAATTTGCTAAGTGTATGCAGGCAGAATTTGAGATGAGCCTCATGGGGGAACTGAAATTCTTTCTAGGAATTCAGATCAATCAAACTCCAGAGGGAACTTACATTCATCAGAGCAAATACATCAGAGATCTTCTGAAGAAATTTGACCTCTCAGAATGTAAGCCATCAAAGATTCCAATGCATCCCACGTGCATTCTGGAAAGAGAAGAGGTAAGCAAAATCGTAGAACAGAAAGTCTACAGAGAAAATCTAGTGATTACAGCTTAGTAGGCTACTGTGATGCTGATTTTGCTGGAGACAGAGTGGAACGTAAAAGTACTTCTGGAAGCTGCCAGTTTCTGGGAGAAAATCTGATCTCATGGTCCAGCAAAAGGCAATCAACAATTGCTCTGTCAACAGCAGAAGCTGAGTACATAGCAGCAGCTGGATGTAGCACACAGATGCTCTGGATGAAAAGTCAGCTTGAAGACTTCCAGATTTTTGAGAGTAACATTCCTATTCTTTGTGATAATACTTCTGCTATTTGCTTAAGTAAGAATCCTATTTTACATTCTAGAGCTAAGCATATAGAAATAAAACATCATTTCATTAGGGACTATATTCAGAAAGGTATCTTAAACTTGAAATTTATAGATACAGACCATCAATGGGCTGATATCTTTACTAAACCCCTTTCAGAAGATAGGTTTAATTTCATTCTGAAACATCTCAGCATGAAAGTATGCCCAGAATGAAAATGTTTTAATTCCATGTATTTATCTTCAGAATGTAATTATATTACTGTGAACTTCTGATCAATCTTCTTTCAGAAAGATAGAACATGCAGATTGTGTCAGATGCAAGTCTAAAGATCTGAGAGTCTAATCTCAAAGACAGACGTGCTGATCACTACATCAAACAAGTGTCATCCAATCATCAGCAAATCCCTGAAGCAGAACGCGTGCTCACTTCTGAGAAAGGAAAGCGCTGATTGGGTGCATTGAGACACATGTCTGGTAACCGTTTTTAAGTATCTTTCTCAAATCCCCCAAAATCAGCAAGCATTTAATGCAGAGTAATCACGCTCGTTAATGGCAATCATTATTTTTTTTCTCTCTCTTAAAAACGTTTAATTTTTCAAAATAATTTTTGAAAACTTTATTTAAGCACATTATTCTTCATTCTTACTCTTTACGCTTTCTCATAATCTCTCAAGAACTTTCTGCATATTTCTGAGTTTATCTCCTTCAAAACCTTTTTCTCTCAAATCACTCTAAAAACTTTGTTGTGTGAGAACTATGGCATCCTCCAGCTGCAGGACGTCAACTATGAGCAGGCTCAACAGAACTTTAGCAAGCTGCTGAAGGAAGTTGAGAGTCAGCTGCCTCAAGAAGTTGTGCTCCCTCTGGACAGTGAATCATGGTCTGAGAAAGAGCAAGCTGCCCAGGTGCAACCATCAAAAGAAGACAAGACCCTTCAGGAAGAAAATCCAGCAGAAGATGTAGCTGAAAGTTCTGAGAAACTTCCTCCTGCTGAAAGTTCTCAAGCTGCCTTGGACAGGCAGGCTCTGGAAGAACTAAGGCTGAATGACTTGCGTCTCCAGCAGCGAATGGAAGAGAATGATCAGAAGATGGAAGCAAGAATGAATGTTCAGGACAGCAAGATTGACACTGTTGTCACCATGGTTCAGAAGCAGAATGAAACTTCTGAAAAGATTCAAGCAATGCTGGAAAGCCTGTTCTCACGCATGCCCCCACAACCTTAAAATCTTTTTCATGCATAATTTTTCATTCTATGTTTTGACTATGTTTTGTAATGCTATTTTACTCTGATTCTGAACTATTTTAATATAACTTGTTTTTCTGATCTAAATTGTTTTAGCACATCACTAACACTTTTTGATTGCTGACAAAAAGGGGGAGAACAAGAATGATATTTAAAATCAATAACGGCTAACTAGACAGAAATTCTCAAACATTCTAACTCTATTACTTGAAATGTTTTTCTGTTTTGTTGTTAAGTCTACAGGCACAAGGAAGCTCCGAACACTATGAAGACTAAGAACTAGAAGCTCATGTTGCTCTGATCAAATATGAAGTTCTGATATATGAAGCTCTGATTGTCCTAACACTCTGATCCTAAGCAAAGCTCTGACAGGAAAAGCTCTGAAGCTCTGCTTTCTGATAAGTCAAAGACCTATAATCTGATGCTCAAAGATAGAAAAAGATCTGACTCTGAAGAACACGCATATCAAAGGGAAGTAACAAACTCAGGGGGAGTATCTCTTAAACTCTGAATTCTCCGTACTTCTTATTCTGATACATAGCTCTGATAACTTTTCACGTTATTTTTCATTTAAAATATCTAGTTTTTGTCATCATCAAAAAGGGGGAGATTGTTAGAACAATGTTTGAATCTAGTACCCTATATTTAAGTTTTGATGATAACAAAGTGAAAAGATATAGTAGTTAAATATTTCATGATTGAATTATATGCTGCCTAAAATTACTATGCTCTGATTTGCAGATATGCTGATTAAAATAAGCAAGATCACGTTCTCAGCATCAGAATATGTTTTCATACACCAGCATCAGAAGTTGCTGAATCAGAACGTCAAGATCAGATGATCAACACTTGCACATGCTGAAGCTTGATGAACAGAACTGCGCGTAAAACACTCTGATACAGAATCAAATAGTTCATCAGCAGCGAAGCAGAATCAGAATGAGCCAAGCCAGAACGTGCATTGAAGAAGCAACGGTACTGTGCATTGAACGCTAATCAATTCCAACGGCCTCATTCCAGACAAGATCTGCTCAAAAAGGAAAGCTTGTTATTAGCATTGAATCAAGAATATTTGCTTCAACGTTCATCTTCTCAAATGCTATATAAACCAAGCTTCGAAGATTATCACGGCTAATGCTTCCAAACTCTCTACACGCACAAAGCTGAACAATAATCTTCATCTACCAGTTTTGCTAAACCAACAAACTCTGATACTCCATTAGCGTTTAGCATTCTAAGTTTCTAAGCTTCATTTGTGTAAACATCACAGTTGTGATATAGTTTTGTAGAAAACATTCACACACATTATTTTATACCTTTGTAAGAAAGTGTTGCCTTGACAAACCGGATTGTGGTTTGAATCAAGAAGGCTTTAGCAGTTGTTAAAGCAGATTTGTATTCAGTTGAATATAGTGAATTAAGACCTCGTTGGAGAGAGGCAAAATCACCTTGACGGGTGGACTGGAGTAGTTTGAGATCAAACAAACCAGGATAAAAATATCTTGTCAATTGTCTTAAGTTTCCAGTTTTACAATTCAACCCCCCCTTCTTGTGTTTTTCACCCCTTCAACTTTTTGGGGTTGTTCTGTTGCATTTTTTGGGCATCATTTGGGAGTGTTTTGCTGTTGAAACAGGGCTGGAAATGGGATTTTATTTGTTGAAACAAAGCTGGAAAGTATGGGCAGCATTGCAGCATGGTATTGGGTTGAAATTGGAGCAAGATTCAAGTCTTGGAATTAATATCAATAGTTCCAGAATTTAATTTTATGTAACATAAATAGGAAATTGTCTTGAATGTAATTTGGGCATTAAATTTGCATGATTTGTAAATGAAACAATGGTTACTTGGAACTTTGAAATTGTATATTTTTTTACGCGTCTTGCAATGAGAACCTTTGAATGATGTCAGACTTTTATCAATTTGAAATCAATAGACTTGAATTTGGAGCTTTGATCTTTGAATCATAAAGTGAATTTTAGATTTTGATTTCACTTTGACTATATTGAACATGATCTCTTGATTTTGAATCTTGAGAGTGATCTTTGGATAAAATACTTGAAAAATTGATGGACATCTTAATTCCCAAGTAGCATGTAGAATTGATGTGCTTGATGTTTTAATTTGAACATTGACTTGGAACTTCTAAGTTCATGAAAGCAATTATTTCCTTCCATGTTTTAAATTATGAATGAACATCTTGTATTTGCTCCTAGAATTCCAAACAAATTAATGAATTGATTTTTAAAATTGAGCAAACTTACGTCATGAGGAATTAGTTATTTTTTACATCTTGAATCCAAAATAAATCCCGCGAATGAATCGTAGAAAATTTGGACGAAACATGTAGTTCCTTGCTAACTTGAATTGAAATCTCAAACCATTGTTCAAATTACTTTCACCAAGATCCTGGATCAATTTTCAACACGACAACTTATATTATAGGAAATATCTTGTTCGAACTCAACAAGAATCTCAGAACTCGACATCATGTTCCATGAGCGATCTCAACAATGTAGTCCCGAGAAGACAAGTCTGGCATGAATCAAAAGAGCTTTCAAAAATCAAGCAAATGACCTATGACGATTCAACAACTTTCAAGGTCTTCTAAACACAATTTTCCTTCGATTCTTGAAGCGAACTTGTTGATGATATATCTTAGGACAATGTGAAAAATAATCGTTTCAAGATCTTGAAAATTGAGGAAATTACGATTCTTGGAAGTCAGGCAACAGTTATTTGAGATTAGGTCAAAAATCCAGAAAGCGGCCTCTAAAGTATTCGAATTTTTGATGATCTTTCGCACATAATCAGCTCTTGACTTTTAAAGATAAGTTGGAGATGATGTCAGGGAGAGTCATACGCAAAAATAACTTTTTAAAAATATCGAATAATGAGAAGTTACAATCGTTTGAACTTGATCTTGAAAAGGTCGACTTATGGGTCAATGCAGTTCATTTTCAGCCATCTGAAACATTGACTGAGCAAACTTGAGATGTTAAGCTTTAAAACTGACACGAACATCCTTGAGAATATATGAAGAACCATGAAGAACATTTGAAACCTCAAAAACTCAATTTTGCTTGAGAAATACCAAACCCTAGTTGCTGACTCAATGCTTAAGAAGTGAATCTGTCGGATCAACTTCTGAGCCATCTTGAGCATCTGAGAAACCCTAGAAGAATAGCTTGAATGAAAAATGGGAGGAGAAATTTTGGGGTACAACAACTGGGCTAACCCATTTATTATCGGATATTGGGTATATGATTCCTGCTTCTAGTAGCTTTTCTACTTCCTTTTTGACTACATCGCTCAAAATGAGATTTATTCCCCTTTGATGTTCCCTAGAGGTTTTACAGTCTTCCTTCAGCATAATATGGTGCATGCAGAGAGAAGGGCTTATACCTTTTAGATCTGATATGTTATAACCTAAAGCGGTTGGGTATTTTCTTAGGATATGTAATAATTTTTCAGTTTCTATTTGTCCTAGGTCTCCATTGACTATAACTGGTCGTTCAGGTTTTGTGTCTAGGAATTCATATCTTAGGTCTTTTGGTAGCGTTTTGAGTTCTATAGCAGGCTTATTTTAACAGGGAATAGGATCTAGAGTTAGGTCTAGGCATTCACTCGGATTTTCATCTTGATATTCTGAGCACCAATTATCATCTTCGAGAATCGGGGGTATGGGAATCTTCAATACTTCCGAACAAGTGGTTTGTTGTTTCTCCAATTCTTTCACGCATTTATCGATTTCATCTAAGAAATAACATGAATCATCGATGGCTGGTGCCATAAGGAATTTAGATAAGATGAATTCAACTTTTTCTTCTCCGACTTCGAAAGTCAGTTTTCCATTTTTAACATCTAGTATGGCTCATGCAGTGGCTAGGAATGGTCTACCTAATATGATAGGAATATTGGAGTCTCCTTTAATGTCCATGATTATGAAATCAGTGGGGATGTAGAATTGTCCTATACGTACAAGAAACTTTTCTAACATACCTAAAGGAAATTTCACTGATTGATCTGCTAATTATACGAACATTCTTATTTGTCTTAGTTCCCCATGTTGAGTTTCTTGCAAATTGATAAAGGCATTATACTAATATTGTCTCCTAAATCGCATAGTGCTTTATCTATGACAAATTTTTCGATTACGCAAGGTATGAAAAAACTACCTGGGTCTTTAAGTTTAGGAGGCATGTTGTTTTGTATTATAGCACTGCACTCAGAAGTGAGCAATACAGTTTCATTATCCTCAAGATTTTTCTTATTGGATAAGATTTCTTTAATAAATTTAGCGTGTGAGGGTATTTGTATGATAGCTTTTGTAAAAGGTATGGTAATGTTAAGTTGTTTCAGAAGTTCAATGAATTTCTTGAATTTCCCTATGTTTTTAGACTTAGCAAGTCTTTGAGGGTATGTAATAGGTGGTTTATAAGGTGGCGGAGGCACATAAGGTTCTTCTTTTTCTACGACCTCTTCGTCGCCTTCTTTTTCTACTTCCTTTAGTTCAACTTATTTCTCAATTCCTTTTCCACGTTTTTGTTACATGGCTGGGTTCTCTATCTAGGTTCAGTTGGTCCGCCTAGTTCTGTCCCACTCCAAAGTGTTATGGCATTAGCGTGTCCCTTAGGATTTGGTTGGGGTTGTCCAGGAAAAATTCCAGCTGGAGCAGCTATAGCTGCTTGCTGTTAAGCCACTTGGGAAATTTGTGCTTCTAACATTTTTTTTCGTGTGGCTAGAGCATCAATCTTATTAGTCAATTGCTTAATTTGTTCACTGGTGTGAATATTTTGATTCATGAAATCCTTGTTAGTTTGAGCTTGGTTGGCTACAAAGTTTTCTATCATGATTTCGATGTTGCACTTCCTAGGGATATTTGGAATATTTGGGACATTTTGGGTGGATTTATGAAATCCTGTAGGTGTAGTAGTGTTGACTCCTAAATTCGACACCCTTGTTTTTATTAATATCAGCCATTAAAGCTAAAGGATGGTTTCGACCAGCTGGTTATGTCGAAGTGTTCGTCAGAGGATGGCAATGTACTTAGAGAATTTCTTCCAAGGGAGAATTTGGTTGCCTTCGACGTCGAAGGTGTTTCTCATCGAAGATGCTTCTCGACAAAGGTGTTCGATTATTCAGAGTGGAACGGTTTGAAATTCAAACTTTTGGAGGGAAAACGGTTCCCAGCGGTTACCAAGTGCAACGTGCAAAGATCTGGAGCGTCGAACGCTGAGAACGTGCCAAGTGGAGTCATCTCGAAGCAGTGTAACTGCCCGACGGTTACTTGGGATGTGTTTAGTATAAATATTAGTAGTTCACGCAGTTTTTCGCGTGTGTTCACAATTATATACAAGTCACTCATATAGATTCGAGTACCCAGCGTGTGAGAAAGAATTGTTGAGAATGTATGTGTGAAACACCACTTTATTAATCAGTCATTTATTTTCCAGAAACTTTACTTGCTTTCTCCTTTACTTTTCCAGTCGAAAGCCTTTATTTCAAGCCTTCCTTTATTTTATCAAGCTCTCTTCTTCATGTAATTTACATAAAGCTTCTTTATTTTCTTGTCATTTAACCATTATCAAACTTAGTCAAAACCCCAAAATCAACCATGTCTTAGGATCAATCTGATCGATCCTGCGAGTAACCAAATAAGTAACCTTTTGGAAGATCAGCGGTTGTTTACCAATTCCCATGGTAAACAAATTGGCACACCTGGTGGGACCGTGTGTTGATTTTGAAGTTTAACCTTTTTATACAAAATATCATCTTTTTCGAGAAGTATTGCATGTTATTGAGAAGTGGTAGAATATACACTAACAATACCAATACTGCCAGAAGAAGAGAAGAGATGGCGAATCCGCCAAACAATAACGAAATCCCACAAACGAATGTGGGAACAACGGTTATCCCAACCGTAAGTGAAGCGATAACCGCTGGTTCAACACCAGCAGTAACGGTCACAACAACTGGGCCTTTACCTCCGCTCACTGGCCCCAGAGTGCCTTTGGGAACTCCCCCACCAAGGGGAAATCTAGGCACAAGGCCTTATGTTCCCCCAGGATTTATGACAGGCGGTCAAAATCGAGAACCACTCTATGGCATGCCAACGTCTGACTTGGCTAGCCTAACGAACGCTACGTCCACTTTTTCAGACCCTTTAGTGAGTGCCTCTTCGCCACTCCAAGGTTCTGGAGTAGGTATGGCGAATAGAAATAGGACCCAACTCTTAGGAGGAACGTCCCAAGTAGCACATGGCCTTACAAATGCCTCGACAGCAGTCTTGAGGCAACAAATGGACGAAAGCAACCATGATATGGTTCAAATGTTGGCACAAACTTTAAGTACAGTGTTGAACCCTCTAATACAAAACACCACCAATCGAATCAGCAGATGACAGCGCAAATGACGCGTTTGGCTGATTTCTTTGGAGTACCCCAACCTATTCGACAGCCCCAAAGGGCGCAAATAAGGGGAAACCAAGGTATACTCTTAGAGGAAGAAACCACTATCAACCAAGTCCAGCAGCCTGTCGGAGAAAACCTTAGGGCACGATTGGAGCAGCCTGTCGAAGAACCTAGGGTAATAACCCCAGAGGTAAGGTTAGTTAACAGAAACCAAAATGCTGACGAAGTAGTCCAGCATATCCAATACCAGAATATGGGTTTGGAAAATAATCTGGCAGCCATGATCGAAAGAATCATGACGCAAAACGGGATGAACATGGGCTTTCGTAGGCCCAACTTCACATCCCTACTGTCAGAATACGTGTTACAAACAGACTTACCTCCTAGATGTAAAGTCCCTAAGTTCACTAAATTCTCTGGGGACACGACAGAATCTACTGTCGAACATGTGGCGAGATACTTGATCGAAGCAGGAGATATTTCAAACAACGAAAACCTGAGGATTAAGTACTTCCCAAGTTCTTTAACAAAGAATGCTTTTACTTGGTTTACAACTCTTCCCCCCAATTCGATCCATCATTGGACCCAGTTGGAGAGATTGTTCCATGAGCAATTCTACATGGGACAAACCAAGATAAGCCTGAAAGAATTGGCCAGTGTGAAGAGACGTTTCACTGAACCTATAGACGAATATCTAAATAGGTTTAGGTTGCTCAAAGCAAGATGCTTTACACAAGTGCCAGAACATGAGTTAGTCGAAATAGCCGCAGGCGGTTTAGATTATTCCATTAAGAAGAAGTTAGACACTCAATACCTGAGAGACATGGCCCAATTGGCCGATAGAGTTCGACAGGTTGAAAGCCTCAAAGGTGAGAAAGCTAAGGCAACGAAAACTCATAAAAGAGAGAGGATAGCGTATGTTGAGATGGATGACGAAGATCCAGAAACCTTCGACGAAGCTATAACCGTCGAAGAAGGCGAGGTCGATTTAGCGGAACTAAAATGAGGACCACCATATTCTTGCAAACTGTTAGTCCCCTCAAGTGGAAAAAATCCCACTGGTCCAGAAAGGACCAACGATAGGTTCCCCAAAAAGACTTATAGTTTTGATATTACAAAATGTGATGAAATCTTTGACTTGCTTGTAAAAGATGGCCAAATGATAGTACCCCCAGGGGTAAAAGTGCCTCCTCTTGATCAAAGAAAGAAGAGAGGCTTTTGTAAATATCATAATTTTCTGGGCCATAAAACGTCTCAATGTTTTCTTTTCAGGAATCTTGTGCAAGACGCTATCGAAGAAGGGAGGTTAAAGTTTGCTGACAAGACCCCCATGACTGTGGACTCTAACCCGTTGCAGGCTGAAGCCCATTATGCTGAACCTTCAGAGGTGAACGTGATCGAGGAATCCAGAAGCCAGTCGAAGAGGCCAGGAATCACAATGGTCGAAGTCTCAAAGGACCATGTCAACATGCCAATCTTTGGCAGTTTTTCTGGGAATCTATCCAGAAATACAATTGAAGCGGTTCAGAAGGCGGTCGAAAGCCCAAAGCTAGAGACAGTTGGATCCTAAAAATCTGGAACAAAACCCAGTTCTCACTTGGCTGCAGTTCAAGGCCAGACAGAGGACTTGGAGATTCAAATGAAGCAGTTGACTCTTGCCACCAAAGATACCATGAATGTCAACATGGTCGAAGTCTCTGAACCAAAAGCATCAGAGGAGGCCATGAGGCAAGAACTAGCCAACAAAACTGCTTTCCCTCGGGAAAATGAAAATCTGGCATATTTTCTGCAAAGATGCCAGAAAAAGAAGTCAGAAGTGATGCTGTGTCCTCGATGCAGTTCAATCTTCGACAAAAAAGCTGCTGAACATATTCAAGGTGTAAGAGCAGCAAACAGGAAAAGGGAAAATGTTGATACTCGACATGACCCCAGAAGAGCCTCCCAAAGGGGTTCAAACCAAGAAAAGAGGCCAATGACTTTCAGGCCTCCAACTAATGTTCCAGTAGATACATGGTACAAAACCTCTGGTCGAAAGAGGCCAAGTGAGGAAAGATGGCACTCCTTCGAAGTGCCAAGAGGTTCGTCTTTAACAAATAAGAAAGAGCCTCAGGTTGCTACCCCTAAAGTAACACAGGTGTCAAGCAACTACAAAGGGAAAAATCCCATGTCTCGATCTCAATGGAGGAGATACCAGAGGCGAAGAAAAGCTGAGAGGGAAGCCGCTAATGAACCAAAGGCAGAAACCAGTTCAAATGTTCCTCAGAGAAAGCAGCGGAAGCCTCTAGAAAGATAACCAGTAACCAATAGGCTAGTTTGGCCTAACCAGGGTGAAGTTGATAACGATGATGGTTCTGAGTCGGATGACACCTTAGATATCATGGTGAACATAGTCTCAGTTCTGCCCAGAGAGTTCAACCGCCAGGTGGAGGTCGAAACAAGTGATTGGGAAGTGGAGCAAGAAATGGCCAAGCATAGGCCAGTGTGCTATTTCGTCATGGATAATGGTGCCACTGAAGAGCAGAATGGGTTCTTCGAACCACCCACAGAGGCGATGAAAAATCACCTCAAGCCTTTATTTATAAGGGCTAAACTCGAAGAAACCACAGTAAATAAAATCTTGGTGGATTGTGGGGCAACCATCAACATCATTCCTCACTTTATGCTAAGAAAAATAGGCAAAAGTGATGAGAACATCAAGCCTCACAGCATGGTCCTGTCGAATTATGAAGGCGGCATAGGGACCACTATGGGTGTGATCCAACTGGACATCAAGGTGGGATCTATCCTTCGACCAACTATGTTTATGGTCATATCGGCCAAACCTAACTATAATCTTTTGTTGGGCCGTGAATGGATTCATGGTGTTGGAGCTGTACCATCATCAATGCACTAGAGGTTGCGGCTATGGCGTCCTGATGGAATGGTCGAAAACATAAAAGCGGACCAAAGCTATTACCTGGGCGAAGTAAATCACCTAGGGCTGGCAGACTTCGACAAGAACCTGGCTCACATTGGGCCATGCCCAACACCTGACTTCGACTTGGCGCCAGCGCCAAATACTTTTTGTTCCCTATACCTGCACCCTGAGCATGGTTTTCAATGGGACAGAGAAGACTTGTCCCACATAGACTTCAGTGGGTTAACTGATATCCAACCAACTGGTTGGGGAAGTGAATTCAGTGATAATGACTGAGTCACAATCATTGCAGCGAATTTCGGCTTACGTAGCCGAAACAAAGATGATAACGGCTCTCGAAGCCGAAGTAAAGTACATGGCCACACAGGCCAATGATCAACAGTTATCTTCTACAGGTCTTGGAAAGGATTTCGATCCAGAACCTCCTGATAACATGCCAGAAGGGATGCAGGAACAAAGGCTCGACGCCATCTATGACGATGAGCCTTTGGGATTCGAAAAGGACCCTTTGGCGAACAACATCAAAATGTTAGCGCAGGATCCTTTAGAAGAAATTAACTTGGGCGAAGGGTCAGAGAAAAAGCCAACTTACATTAGCGCAAAAATTGACCCAGAACTCAGGTTGGAAGTAATCCATTTGTTAAAATAGTTCAAGGACTATTTTGCATGGGATTACGACGAAATGCCTGGTCTCGACAGAGGATTGGTGGAACTTCAGTTGCCAATCAAACCTGGGAAGAAGCCAATCAAGCAAAGTCCAAGGCGCTTCGCTCCAGAAATACTGTCGAAGATCAAAACGGAAGTCGAAAGACTGCTGAAGTGCAAATTCATACGCGTTACGAGGTACGTCGAATGGATTGCAAACATTGTGCCAGTGATTAAGAAAAATGGTACATTGAGGGTGTGCATAGATTTCAGAGATTTGAATGCTGCTACACCCAAAGATGAATATCCTATGCCTGTGGCGGAAATGCTAGTCGATTCTGCCGCTGGCTACGAGTACCTAAGTATGCTCGACGGTTATTCAGGATATAATCAAATATTCATTGCCGAAGAAGATGTGTCGAAAACAGCTTTTCGATGCCCTGGGGCTTTAGGCACTTACGAATGGGTAGTGATGCCTTTTGGCCTAAAGAACGCTGGGGCAACATATCAGCGAGCAATGAATTCCATCTTCCATGATTTTATTAACACTTTTATGCAAGTATATATTGATGACATTGTTATAAAATCTATTTCCAGGAAGAACCATATAGACCACCTTCGACAATCATTCGAAAGAATGAGAGAACATGGTCTCAAGATGAACCCTTTGAAGTGTGCATTCTGTGTGAAAGCTGGAGATTTCTTGGGCTTCGTTGTCCACAAGAAAGGAATCGAAATCAACCAAAACAAGACGAAGGAAATTCTGGAAGCGAAAGCGCCATCGAATAAAAAGGAACTGCAATCTCTGTTAGGCAAGATAAATTTCTTAAGGAGATTCATATCTAACCTAAGTGGGAAAGCTCAAGCCTTTTCACCCTTACTTCGACTGAACAAAGAGGGATTCAAATGGGGGCAGGAGCAACAAGAAGCCTTCGACAAAATCAAAGGGTACCTCACAAAGCCACCTATTTTGGTGCCTCCTTGTAGCAACAGGAGTATGAGATTGTCATAGCTGCATCCGACAAAACTTTGGGAAGCATGTTAGCCCAAGAAGATGAAAATGGAGTCGAAAGACCCATTTACTATCTTAGTAGAGTTTTGAACGATGCAGAAACTAGATATATCGAAGTTGAAAAATTGTGTCTATGTCTGTATTTCTCTTGTACAAAGCTCAAGCAATATATAAAACCAGTTGATGTGTATGTTTCGTCTCATTTTGATGTTTTCAAGTACATGTTGTCGAAACCCATCTTGCACAGTCGAATTGGCAAGTGGGCATTAGCATTAACTGAATACTCCTTGACCTTTATGCCTCTTAAGGCAGTGAAAGGACAAGTGGTGGAAGACTTTATAGTCGACCACTCAATTCAAGTTGAGAGTATTAATTATGTGGAGATAGAACCTTGGAAATTCTACTTCGATGGTTCCAGCCATAAAGATGGAACAGGAGTAGGAGTCTTGGTTATTTCTCCAGAAAAAATTCCAACAACATTCAAGTACAAGATATCAGGTTCTTGTTCGAACAATGAGGCTGAGTATGAAGCTCTAATTACTGGCCTTGAGATATTGTTGGAATTGGGGACAACTTGAGTCGAAATAATGGGAGACACAGAGTTAGTCATTAAGCAAGTCACAAAAGAATATAAATGCATAAGAGAAAATCTCATTATGTACTTTGTGATAGCAAACCGTTTATTGAAAAAATTTGAAATGGTCAACATTCGACACATACCCAGATTGGAAAATCAAATAGCCAACGATTTGGCACAAATTGCATCTGGGTACAAAATTTCAAAAACGAGATTACAAAGAGCAATCGAAGTTCTAGAAAAGATAAAAGCAACTTGTCTGTCACCAACAGACTTGGAGTCGACAAGACTAGGGTATGCTGATCAAAGTAACTTCGAAATTTCGTTCATAGACAATTTGTCAGAGCAAGATTGGAGGAAACCCATTGTGGATTATCTTCAAAATCCAGTAGCTTCGACAGAACGAAAAACAAAGTATAGGGCGTTGAGTTACGTACTCATGGGTAATGAGTTATTTAAAAAGACGCCTGAAGGGGTATTGCTAAAATGCTTAAGTGAAACTGAAGCATACATAGCCCTTTCGACTACGCACGCTGGAGCATGTGGGGCTCACCAAGTAGGCCATAAGATGAAATGGTTGTTGTTTCGACAAGGACTATACTGGCCCACCATGTTGAAAGATTGTGTCGAGTTCGCCAAGGGTTGTCAAGAATGTCAAGTCCATACAGGCATCCAACATGTACCAGCAAGCGAACTTCACTCGATAGTGAAACCTTGGCCCTTTAGAGGATGGGCGTTGGACCTTATTGGAGAGATTCGACCAGCATCATCAAAGAGCCAGAAGTATATATTGGTAGGCATTGATTATTTTACTAAGTGGATCGAAGCTATTCCTTTAGTCAATGTAGACCAAGAAAATGTCATTGAATTTATTCAAAGGATCAGTTTTCACCGGTCGAAAGATGCAAGAATTCGCTCAGTAAACAGGCTTTAAACTCCTATCATCAACGCCTTATTACGCACAGGCAAATGGTCAAGTCGAAGCAGCGAATAAAATAGTGATTGGCTTGATAAAAAAGCATGTTGGGAAGAAGCCAAAAAATTGGCATAAGACGTTAGACCAGATTTTGTGGGCCTGTCGAACGTCCCCAAAAGAAGCCATAGGTACAACACCATATAGGCTAACTTTTGGTCATGACGCAGTGTTGCCAGCAGAAATTTGTCTTCCATCTGCAAAGGTTCAGAGACACCATGATATTCCCTCTCAAGTTTATTGGGATATGATGTTAGACGAACTAGTAGATTTAGACGAAGAAAGACTGCGCGCTCTTGACCTACTAAGGCTTCAGAAGAAAAGAGTAGAAGACTCTTACAATAAAAAAGTGAAACCTAAGGCATTCTCGCCTGGAGAATTAGTTTGGAAGGTGATTCTTCCCATGGATCGAAGGGATCGAAGCATGGGAAAATGGTCACCCAAATGGGAAGGACCATTTAGAATCATCCAGACTTTTTCTGGTGGAGCTTATGAAGTCGAAGAGTTAGGTGAAGATAAAAGGCTCTTGAGAGTAAATGGCAAATATTTGAAAAAGTATAAACCTATGCTCCAAGAGATAAAAATAAATAGCAAGTAATGACTAAATTAACCATAAATAAGCCAAAATGGAAAATTTTATAAATTAGCCAAAATGGCAATATTGTCAAATACATATTACAATATATGGTTAAAGGGCTGAGTCAATCAGAAGGGGATCGAATCTTTGAGTCGAAGGTACTTCGCCTGCTGCAACTCCAGTCTTTTGTTGCACAAGGCATTTGCCTGGGCAAGCTTGGCAATTTGGTCGTCGAAGGCTTGAGCTTTCTCAGCAAACTCTAGGCCTTGTGTGATTTCAGCTTGACTCTCGGTGTCTGGAACAGTCGAGAGAAGTTCCTCCTTGCGCTTAGTATTGGCATTCATCTTGGCCTCTAGCTCTTCGATTTGCGCCTTTAGGGAAGCATTCTCTCGATCTATGGCATCAATTTCTTCCTGCTTATATGCTTTTTGCTTCGACAACTCTGCAATTCGAGAAGTCGTCTCTGCTACAGCAGTCCAGGCGGAAGAACTTTTGCCATATAACGCTTCAAGCTGGCTGTTGAAGCCCCTTTGTTGCCGATAGTCTGCTGAGACTTGGTCAATAATGGAATGTAACTCCATGATAAAGCTTGAAACCTCCGGAGTCACAGCTAGCAAGTCTACGGCATTCAAAACAGCCCCCAAATACGATGGAGCAGTAGGGTCCCCCTCCAAAGCTTTCATCAAATCTTTCTTGAAGAACTGAGCCTTAACCTTCGTCAAAGCCTCATCGAGAGGAGAAGTTTCAGTGGACTTCCCCGACTGAGTAGAAGCCTCCTGACTAATATCAGACGAACTTCCCTTGCTCTCGATAATGGAATTCAGATAGCCAATTGGATCAGTTTGCTTCAAGAGTGCTAAGTCTTCTTTCGACCTATGCTTTGTTGAGGTGGTAACCTTTGCAGCAGCATTGCCTTGGGGTTGAGGCTGTTGAGTAGCATTTGCCTCGACTTGACTTTCTTCGACTTGAAGATCAGCAGTACCAGCATCAACATGACCTCCTTCGTCATGTTGTTCCTCCGACAGATCAACCACTTGAATCTCTTTTGGTTGTTGCTCTTCTGTTTGTGGATTTTCTGTTTGTTGTTCTTCTGTCTCAGCATTGGCTTCATCTGTTTCAGCATTGGCTTCATCGTTCGCCAAGTCTTTTTCTTGTGGCCTACTGAGTTCAGCAGAATCTAACGTTTCAGAAGTCTTTGGCGCTGAGCTTTCAGTGGTTTCCTGGAAAAAGAAGAAGAAGAATCTTCTAAGTTAGGAAGGGACATAATCGAACGTGGGTATCGACACCTGAGTTAAAAAAGGGTCAAAGAAATTACCTGCAGAGGAACTGCAGCCCCAGGGCTGGAATTGTCGCTTTCGACAGGTTTATTGAGAAGAACATTTAGTTCCTCCTCCGTTGGCTCTTCAATAATTACTGGAGGTGGCCTGGGTTTTCTCCCAGCAACCTTTATTCTGATTGTTCGAGTCTCAGGGGAAGGAACGTCTTTCTTCAGTTTTTGCCTCTTTAGAGGAGCAGGGGGAGAATCGTCTTCTTCGTCACTCCCAGATTCGACCGTCAGAGCAGGTCGTTTCTTGGGTGAAGGTGCCTAAAAACCAATTGGAGTTCGATTTAGAAGCTACATCGAAAGTCAGAATGTTAAAACCAGAAGAAAATAATATAAGTCTGGTTACCGGTGCAGAAGGTTTTTTCGAAGGACCTTCCCCCTGATGGCTGGTTGTAGTTTTCACCGGTGCTATAGTTTTCGCCGGTGGTGGAGGTTTTGTCAAGGGACCTCCTCCCTGTTGGCCTTCTGCAGCTTTCTTGGCTGCAGGCTTTCAGACAACTGAAAGAAGACAAAATAATTAACAGGCTACCAGTCGAAAGGGAAAGACAAAATAATTTGGAAGAATGAACTTACATTTCTTTATTTTGTCCAAGACAAGAACAAAAGACTTCTGAAGTTCGTCCACGAAGTCCTTCTCGTCGAAGAACTCTTCAGCGTAGTAACTTTTCCACGACTCTTCGAAGGATGGTGAGCAGAGAAAGTTAAGCTGATAGTCGAACAACGAAAGGACTGTTCGACCAGCATACCTGCTGATATGCTTGGTGGCAGCATCTTCAGTATAGTCGTTGCAAAAATATAACATAGACTTCTCCCTGGGAAAAATAGGAGAAGGAAGTGTTTGAATGATACCAAACTGGCGAGAGACCAAGTTTGGTTGATACGCAATCAAGCTCAAGTGGGTCTTGGAGCTCTTAAAGCGCAGGGGCATGATTCTATGTGTGAGGAATGCTTCCCACACTGTTGTATGTTCTTCGACCTGAGGGCCACTTGACGACTTAGGATGGGGCCTCGTGAACCATTCTGGACCAACCTTTCGTCGAGCAAAGGGAGCCATGGTCGAAACAAATTCTTTCCTTCTTGCAAACATCAAGACGGAGTTTGCAAAAGTTTGTTGAAGCTCCAGCCCATCTTCAGTTGGGGTCAGTAGAGCCAATCTGGTGCCTTCGATGCACCTATTTGCTATCTCCGGAGCTTGCTCATTTATTTGAGTCTTCTGAGGTAAGAAAGACTCGAAGGTGGCATTGAGCCACAGCTGAAGTAGCCAAAAAGGTCCTGCAAGTAGCAGACTAGCTCTATTCTCGATGATCTTCAACAGAGTCGCTCCGCTGCTAATCGACTCGTACAGATTCGCCAAGATTAATTCTGCCAAACAAATATTTTGGCCATGGTGGAGTTGGGTGGCGAGGGTGACCATCTTCTTTGTCACCTGTAAAGACTTTGTGCAGAACACAAAGCGTGACAGCCATAAGGCTAGAAACGCGATATGCTCTACATCCGACACAGTGGCCGTCGACTTATCGTGGTAATGGTTGATATAGGTGGTGTAGGTTGGTTTTGTGGCAGAGAATCCAATCTGATCCTCCGACATTTCCTCTGGGTCGAAATAATCCCCAGTGGGTCGAAGGCCAGTGATAGCGGCCACGTCGAACAACGTGGGTGTTAACATTCCACAGGGAAGGTGGAAGGTGAAATGAGTGTAATCCCAGAAGAGTAAGGAAGCTATCAACATCTCTAGGGAGTAGTTGAGACCCGTCTTCGACAGCATAACCAGGTCGAATATCCCCATATCCTTCCAGATCGAAGCCTGGCTTTTTTCCATTTTTTCCAGCCAAGCACTGTAGTCAGGAGTGAGGCTAGGGCTAGACCTGAAAGCCCTAACACCCCTATTGAAAAAGCGAAGATCGATTTTCTCCTTAGCGGGATCTTCGTTATCATCTGCATCTTTTTTAGAGCATCCAACAGGTTTGAGCTTTTCAAGCACTGGAAAGAAGCTTTTGATCTTCATGGATTCAGCGATGCTTGGGTTTAGCGGGCCAGACATGGCGAAGATTTGGTTGGAGTATCCAACCGGAATCATGAGTTGGTGTGAATAGGCTTCACGTTCAGCAATGTCTAGGGGTTCAGGAACCCTTCGTTGGCCTGTAGGAGTAACTACAGGGACAGTGGAGAAGATCTTGGGTTTAGCATTTCTGGAGGGGATGTTAGAACTAGGAGCGGTAGAAGAACCGGAGGCCATTGTTGATGTTGAGGTTGAAGATGAAGTGAAGAACAAGGTGTTTGCAAAGTTTGCAGAGAGTTTGTATTCAACAAGGAAGTTTGAAGGCAAGATAGCGTGAAAAAGTCCCACAATGGGTACTTGGCGTTATTTATAGTAATTGGGAAATCCCCAAATTCGAGGCCATTTAATGTTGCAGAAGGTAGTGGGACACGTGGCGTCCCCCTGTTGACATAGCCGTTCTGCAGAAATGAAAGGGTGCAGCGTGCGCCCTCGTTTTTGGGAAATTGTCATGATGACAAGTTGTGAAAAGACATTTGGCACGCTGCACGCCGTACTGAGGTGACGTCTTAGGTACGGATGAAATGATGGCTTTTTCTTGGGATTGTCAGTGGTTGGTAGAAGACAAAAAGTGCACAGTTTAATTTGTGACTAAGAATGAAAAGACAGGTGTCGAATGGAATTTCAAAGAATGCCTTTTTCTTTTCAGAGTCGAAATAAGGCATTCTTGGGGGGCAATTTGTTGGCTCCTAAATTCGACACCCTTGTTTTTATTAATATCAGCCATTAAAGCTAAAGGATGGTTTCGACTAGCTGGTTCTGTCGAAGTGTTCGTCAGAGGATGGCAATGTACTTAGAGAATTTCTTCCAAGGGAGAATTTGGTTGCCTTCGACATCGAAGGTGTTTCTCGTCGAAGATGCTTCTCGACGAAGGTGTTCGATTGTTCAGAGTGGAACGGTTTGAAATTCAAACGTTTGGAGGGAAAACGGTTCCCAACGGTTACCAAGTGCAACGTGCAAAGATCTGGAGCGTCGAACGCTGAGAACGTGCCAAGTGGAGTCATCTCGAAGCAGTGTAACTGCCCTACGGTTACTTGGGATGTGTTTAGTATAAATATTAGTAGTTCACGCAGTTTTTCGCGTGTGTTCACAATTATATACAAGTCACTCATATAGATTCGAGTACCCAGCGTGTGAGAAAGAATTGTTGAGAATGTATGTGTGAAACACCACTTTATTAATCAAAGTCATTTATTTTCCAGAAACTTTACTTGCTTTCTCTTTTACTTTTCCAGTCGAAAGCCTTTATTTCAAGCCTTCCTTTATTTTATCAAGCTCTCTTCTTCATGCAATTTACATAAAGCTTCTTTATTTTCTTGTCATTTAACCATTATCAAACTTAGTCAAAACCCCAAAATCAACCATGTCTTAGGATCAATCTGATCGATCCTGCGAGTAACCAAATAAGTAACCTTTTGGAAGATCAGCGGTTGTTTACCAATTCCCACGGTAAACAAGTAGGAGCTTTCCTTAGTGCATACAAAGCTTTATTGCTTTTGTAAGAAAAGTTTGGCTGGTTCTTCCAAGCAGGGTTATAGTTATTACCATAGGTATTTCCTTGAGCATAGTTTACTTGATCAATTGGTACTCCTATTAAAAGTGGATATTCGGGTGCGTTATGCGCGTGAAGTTCGCATAGATCATAGGTTAGAGTTACTATAGCTACGGTAGTTGCGGGAGTTGTGGTCAAGCTTTTTATATTTTGGGTAAGGGCTTCTACCTTAGCATCAACTTGGTCTAAGATACTAACTTCATGCATACCGCCTTTCATTTGAGATTTCTCCATCATTGTTCTATCGCTTCCCCATAGATAATGATTTTGAGCCATACTTTCGATAAGTTGATAGGCATCATGGTATGGTTTATCCATCAGTGCACCGCGAGCAGTTGCGTCAATTGTTAGTCTTGTGTTGTACTAGAGACCATTGTAAAAGGTGTGGATGATCAACCATTCTTCTAGACTATGATGCAGACAGAGTCGCAACATGTCTTTGTATCTTTCCCATGCATCGAAAAGAGATTCGCTTTCCTTTTGTTTAAAACCGTTGATATTGGCTCTTAGCATATCTGTCTTACTTGGCGGAAAATATCGCGCCAGGAAAACTTTCTTTAAATTGTTCCATGTTGTAATGGAGTTGGATGGTAGAGACTAGAGCCATGCTCTATCTCTATCTCTTAATGAGAAGGGAAAAATATGAAGTCTTATTGCTTCAGGGCTGACTCCATTTGCTTTCACTATTTTTGCGTACTGCACAAACACGGATAGATGAAGATTTGGATCGTCCGTAGAACATCCTGAAAATTGGTTTTGTTGGACAGCTTGCAAAAGCGAAGTCTTTAACTTGAAATCGTTTCGTGTGATAGCGGGAGCAACAATACTGTTGGTGGGGTTCCTCTTGCGATGGGGCAACATAATCCTTCAGAGGATGATTTTGGGGTCCTTCAGCCATTTGGGGGTCATGAAGAGAAAAGTTAGTAAGATTAGTTTCGGGAAGATTGTACTTGGCTTGGTACTCTCTGATTCAGCGTCTTATACTAACAAAAAACTCGACTTTGTCGATTGGTTGTTCTAATTCCTCGTCTTTAGATAGAGTACTTAGCATACAATCGACGATTAAAATTTAAAATTAAAATTGGTTGCCTTAGTCTATACTGCATAACAAGGGATTTACAGTATTTGAATAATTCGGTCCCCGACAACGACAGCAAAAACTTGATCCCGACTTTATGAGTCTATCAGGTGTAGTGACTCAAAGTGCACAATCTATCGCGTAGTTTTAAAAGATATCAAACCCACAAGGACTGATGGTCAAAACTATTGTTACCTTAGAGTCACTATGTAAAGCTAAGGCTAATTATAAAACTTGGGTGCTTGGGTTTAATCGGGAATTAAATAAAATCTAATAATTAATAATGGGACACCGGTATGTATTTCATCAACTTAAGGGATTCAGTAAGTCATTAGCATTTATTTTTAGTATTAAAACACAGCTTTTGTGAAAACTATTCGTTTAAAAACCCTCATCTCAAACTTCCGTTCTATTGAATCAGATCATATCAGTTAAGCTCGAAATGAGCGCTTCCGCTGTTTCATTTAAAACTAAAAAGTATTTTTTGAAAACAAATAAGGTCCAATTAACTTTAAAGTGATTATGCTATTTTTGAAATTAATGTTTTAATAACCACTATGTGGTTAAAACCTCAAACTTCCTCTATGTTGATTTTAACCTTAGACTGTCTCTTACTTCCGTATAAAAACAATTAAATATTCAATTAGAAATTAAAACCAGAAAAGTGTTTTTGTAAAAATTAATAATGCCAATTAATTACCGAATCATTTCGGTTAAGTTTTACATACCAGTATCAGGAGATCTAGCCAGACATAATATCATCGCAGAACAACATAAAATTAAAACGTAAATTCAACAACGCATGCATGGAAGGAAATAAATAAATTATGCTTATTAAAATAGGAACCTGAAAGTAAACAACAAAGCGATTAATTTCGAGTAATGCGTATCCTCCACAAGTCAGAAGGATTGACTTGTAGTAAAAATATCTCGATTTAAATTAAAGTAATCCTAAGCAAATTCTGGAAGTCTAGAAAAAAACTAGTGTTGCAGTATTTCTCTGATGTGGAAAAATATTGCTTTGATGATGGGTTTTTTAATTGCTTATAGAATACTACAAAAAATAAAAAAGTAAAATACTAAAAGTTATGAAATTAGAATAATCAAAACCAAAACAAAGTAGCAGTGCAGAAATGTAAAAAATAGTACCAGGTTCCGAGAGGTTTCAAGTTGGTAACTGATTCCCTTTTATGCATTCACAATGGTGAGAGACAATAGGAAATGTCCCATAATTCTCGTTCTTGAAGCATCGATAAAATACAGGTGAACATGCGTTTAATGCGTCAAATAGAGAGATGTTCGTAACTGTTATGGATCATGGCGAGCGTGCTATGTGTTATGACATGGGCCACGCATACTGAATATGTGATTGCGATCATTTTTACCACGACCCTTCTGGCCAGAAACAACATTGGTCTCTTTCTTACCACTGAACGTCTTCTTCAAAGCACTTGAAGACGCATCCACTTGAATCTTTCCACTCTTGATATCACTTTCATTTGGTTCCCCAGTTAGAATCAGCTTAGTGAAGCCAGACGAAGAACTCTCAATTAGATGATTAAAGAAAGAACATGTCAGAGTTCCCATGAACATGTCAACTAGCTCTCGGTCATACAAGGGAGGTTTCACTCTTCTGGCCAAATATCTCCACTTTTGGGCATAGACTTTGAACCCTTCGTTCGAGCCCGTAGTCATGTTTTGTAACTGCACGCAAGTTGGTGCAAGGTCAACATTATATTGATACTGCTTGTCAGAAGTAGCGGCCAAGTCTTCCCAAGTACGAATGTTGGTTCCTTCCAGCTGATAGAACCACTCGAGTTGTTTACCAGAAAGACTTTCCTAAATGAAGTGAACCCATAACTTCCTATCAGCAATATGGGGTTGGATCTTCCAAACTTAGGACCTCAGGTGAAGTTTCGGACAATACGCACCACCGTATTTAGCAAAAACGGGGACTTTGAACTTGTGAGGGATAACCACCTCCGGAATAAGACCCAGCTCTTCAAAATCCAATCTAGGCACTTTCTGGATTTCCATAGCCTTGAGGCAATCTTCTAACTGTTTGTATCTATCATCCGCAGGAGGATAATGTTCATCAGAATAGTCTTCATCCTCATAAATTTTACCAGCACCTTGATTGCATCCACCTTCATCCCTGATACTTCTACCATCTTCTTCTTGATTTCATCTTCATCAGAGGAGATATCAACAATTTGAACTAGTTTAACAGAACCTTTGAATCTTCTTAGCATATTGAGGATAACAATTGGCTTTCGAGTCTTCTTCTTTTTGGAGATGAGCGCCATCATATCTTTTTGTCCTTGAGCTAAGTTCAAGAGGGTCTCCTGGAATTGGGCGTTCTGAGCTTGGAGTTCCTTAACAGTTTGTTCAAGAGCCATCTTTTACTGAAATAAATAGCAAGAAGATGAGAAAACCTGTATGGAAAAACTGTTATGTAATGATGCATAATATGTAGATGCAATGTTTTCAAGGATCGTTGCAGAATCTAAATTTTTTTAAACAAAAGGAAACAAGAGAAATTTTAGTAACGAGCTCGAATTATAATTTCTTTCAATAAAAAGAGTTACAAAATAGAAGAAAAAAAATTCAAGTCTCCCATGACCGCTTTCTCTTTGTGTTGACATATGCATTAAGGCTTTGTTCTTCGTGGAGTCGTTTCGTCATCTCCAATACTTTCTTTTCACTAGCATAGAAATGAGCCTCAAAGGCATCTCTCTCCTCCTTAAGCTGGATCCAGGATTTCTATTGCTCTTCGAAGTCAGTAGGCATATCGGGATGAAGAACGGTATGAGAAACATCCCCTTCAACAATAGGTTCTACGACCACTGGTAGGATAACAAGATATGGCAACTTGAGATTCTGAGCACGAGACCACACCCATCCGAGGTAAGGCTCCATAGGAATAGAATTCTTGTGTCCCAAAGTCTTGCTATCAATCTTGTTGACTGTTCCCCAAGCATGTATAAACCTTTTATGGTAGTTTTGAGGATCGTTCTCATAGTCGAACACAATATTGGATGAGCATGTCATGAGGACCGTCCCTTCGAGCATAACCAAATTGATGCAGTGCTAGAGAAGGATTTTAAGTGATTCCCCCTCTTATACCATGGAATGGTACATTAGGAAATTCCCCACAACGATCAATAATAGTGACATCTTCCTGAGATCGAGAACACCAATGGATATCTGCATGAGTGAGTGACATTAATCTTTCAACCACCTCAAAACTTGTTCATTCTTTATCACTGATCAGGGAAGGTGCGAAATAAACCACCTGGATAGTAGAGGTATGAAACACATAAGATTTCCTCACTTCTTCATAGTACGAGTATGGAGGGAATGCAGGATATCTCCAAGCAAAGTAGGTACCAGATTATTAGTGAGAAATATTTTGGTGGCACTCAAATCTATGAATTGGTTCGGATTAGGGAATAGTACCAACCCATAAATCAACAAAGCTAACATATCCTCAAAAGCACGGAGATTTATGGCATCTAGAAACCGTAAGCCTTATCTATCAGTAATTTAGGAGAAAAACCCTTGCCTTCATTCCTTGTTTCCCAATTAGATATAACATAAGATCGTTTCAGATGTAAGGTTACTGCAACGTCTTCAGGTTTCGGAACTTGCTCTAGACCGGTGAAGGGTATCTGATCAAGAATAGGCACTTAGAGAAGCTTAGATAATTCTTTAATTATGGGCACCAACTGATAATCCAGGAAGATAAAATAATGATGCTTCGGATCAAAGAACTGGAAAAGAACGCTTATCATGTCTTCCTGGAAGCCAGTAGTAACCAAACTGAGTAGGTGACCATGTCTCCTGGTGAATTGAGAATTGTCGGGAACCTTTAATACTAATTCCTCAAGCTTAGAAGGTATCCTTATGAATTTGATCCAGATGGTATTCCTACGACTGGAGGCCATGACCCTGCAAAACAGAACAAACATAAATCCCCAAGATCCTTCAAATGGTTAGTCATGATATGATGTTATGATGTCATGTTTAAATAGATAATCAAACACAAGCAAAGCACACAAAGGAATTAGTTTTAAGGCTTGCATGGGGTTTGTAGGTAAGTACCCTCTTGAAGTTTAGTTGGCTCAACCTGTCCTAAAGAAGTAACCGGGTTCTAGGGATCTCCATATCATTGATTTTTCTCACAAGTTTTATCTAGCACGACAACTGACTTTCCAACAAACAAAACCCGAGAGTTAAATCTCAATGAGCGTAGCATCGAGTATCAACAAACTTCGGACTTCACCAAAGTTGACTATCTCACTACCTTCTAATGGCTAAGTTGGGTCAGTTAAGGTTCTAAGGTCAGTTAGTGCTTATGACACCACACGGAAGCCTAGTATTCTCACCAACTGACTCGAGGGACACTAGTATAAACCAATGTGTCGCACTAACGTAGCCATCACTTCAACCATATTAGTATACACCGTCTAGTTTCCATGATCTATTGCTACTTACCTAAAATGCCCCCAGATCCGGGTATAGGATCTTTGCAAGAAATAAACCCAAGCAACCCTTTAAAAATAAACAGACAAATCAAACAAAGAAAACATTTAAAAGTGATCTAACTCTAAGGTAACGCCACTTTTTTCAGTTCCCAAGTAGATTCGTCGGTTCTCTAATACGGTGGGAGAATCGACTTGGTTTTGCATTTTATCGCAAATGTTGCGGATAACAAGAGTCGCCATCGACTTTTCTTTTATCCAATAAGGAAAGGGTGAAAAGAACAAGAAAGACCTTCAATATTTTTTGAGTTCGGGGGGTAATTTATGAAAAGGGAAGGTGTTAGCACCCTTTTCATCTGTAGTTATCTACAGGCTCTTAATCGCTAGCTCACTTTGTTTTGAGAATACTTTTGTGTATGTGTTTGAAAATATGTTGAAAAATGCCTAAGTAAGACAACTTTGTAATGATTCTTGTATCAGTTAAGAATGCGTACAAAATGTTTTTTATAAATATTTAAGAGGAAGTGTTTGTGAAAAAAGATGTTTTATTTTTGTGAGCAAGCGATTAATAGTATTATACCCTTACTCAAGGTCGTTCGTGTTATTTTTCTCCTCCTTTATACAATACTACCCTACAATTAGTTAGTAGGAAGCCCCATCTATTGGATGTGAAGGGACAAGCGTATGGTCGTCGTTATAGTCATAGAAGGAAACATATAGGGATACCTTAGCAATTAGATGGGATTGTCATCATATATTCATAGGCAACATCGAGGGACAAGATCATTTCTCATAGGCAAATCGAGGGACATCGCAGGACTATGATCCTTATGATGATTTCAACTGAGGGTCTTTGCTAAGGATATCACTATGTTCGAGGGACATGACCATTTTCCGAGGCAACGAGTGAGGTTACCCTAGAGGTGCAAGTGGGCAAATGATTCAGTTCAATTATATATCTTGATTAGGATTTTCTACGTTTTGTTTTTAGATCTTGCCATACATGTCTAGTTACTATACAATAATAAGGAAAACGGTAAATGGCAGAAAGTAAAGATGTAGAAAGTAAACCTAACCTATTTCAGAGCTTCGGGAGTGGGGGTACAAAACCATGAAACTGTGGAAAAAGAAAGTAAACCCTGATTAAAACGATTACATACTGTAGCAGTTACATAATCGAAAAATAATGTGAAAATAACATGCGAAACGGTAAAATAAAGGGAAAAAGAAAATTGTTTTATGATTTTGATAAAAAAAAAAATTTGATGATTAATCTAAAAAACCCTAATTAGTTTTAATTTAAAATAATTGATTGACTAAAAAAACCCAAGTTGATTTTAATTAATTAAACCCTAAAAACTAAGTTAAATTAATGGAATTAATTTATTCAATTAAAAAAGGAAAGTTAATTTAATTAACTTAATTAAAAAAAACCTAAGTCTAATTAATGTTAATAAAAAAGTTAATTAAATTATGCTAAAAAAAGTAATTAAAACAAAACAAGAAAAAAAAGGATATGGGCCTATTGTAAAGCAAATCGGGGGGTGCAAGGAGAGAAAATCACCAGGCCCAAAACTGCAAGCCCAAGCACCTGTATTGAATCCAGTGTGGCTTCTAAGGACGGTTCACCGTGGTCCAGCAAATCTGAGGTGTCAGACCTGAGCTTATGGATATCTGATGAAAATGAGATAAGGCGCACGGTGGACGCACGAGGATTGGCTACGCTGGATCTGTTAATAGAAAAATATGTGAAAAAACAAAATACTAGGGGCAGGGATCGAACTCGTGCCCTGGTATACTAAGGCCTTTATAACGCTCGCTTCTACCGCTGGGGCGGCTATGCGTCTATTTATACAATTGAATTCATAAATATATAAAATACACGTGAATTCATTGACCAAAGAGGCACCAGAGCCCTAGCTCCAATCGTCTTCTTCGGTTGTTCTCTTTTGTTCAACCTATAAAACAACCATCATTAGGAAGCAAACAATATCCTACCCCCTAAATCGAGGGCTACGAGTTTAATGGTGCAATTGTTTTGGACTAAAAAGGCCTGGTTTTTGAGTTATGGCGCAAACAAAGAAAATTGGAGCAATCATGGCACTTTATGATTTAGCATGCATGAGACCTCTATGATTGTTCTATTATGCATTATTGGAACTCACGAAAACATAACAAACATTAGTAAGCGTTAGAACAAGCAGAAAATTAAGATATTAACATGGTGAACATTATGAAATCGACGATGCTATGCAATGTGATTTCACAGGTTTTGAATCACCAAAACTGATTCAACCTTACCCTATATGCTTGTTGAGAGTGAATAGAGTGGTTGTTTGTAGTGAGATGGTTTGTAACAAGGATTTTGAAATTCTAGGGTTCTTGAATTTTTTTTAATCTTTTTTGACAATTTTGAGGCAAGGGTTCTTCGTGTCCTCTTGTACGGGGGCTGATGAGATTATATAGTGAAAAATTAGGTCAAGGATAAGTGGACTTGGACCTTTTGTAAAAAGATATGATTTTATTTTATTTATTTTTATATTATTAATGAATAAATCAAAAATAATTAAAATAATTAAAATAAAAAGGTCAAAGGGTGTAAGAACAAGGTTTGAGGTGTATGAAGAGTGTGATACACGTTACGGTGTATCACATTCAAGAAATAAGTGGAAGTTCTGAAATCTTAACAATTCAATAATTTCAGGAAGATGCATATGACCCAAGGTTTTCAGATATAAAGTAGATTGTCTAACTATATTTCTCTTACCAAAGGTGTCTGCAAAAGTACCAGCAATGTCATCAGAGAGAAGTGAAAGAGCAGTTACCGGATTATCCGTCGGAACATTGGAGGAGCTGCCTCTGAAGGTTCTCTTCTTAGCTACCCTTGAATCCATTAGGGAATTTTTTTTTGATAAAAATGAGTATGTCAAGGAGATTTTGAGAGAGATGGGTTTTGAAAGTTTTTGTGTTTTGAGAGAAGAGATTGAATATAGAAAACAAAAGAATGAAATGATAAAGAAATAGAAATCAGACATATTTTACGATGCGTCGACCGCTCATCGAGCGTTGCGTCTATGCAAAAATTGTTTTGATTGATGCTGAGTGAAATATAAAGTACGTGTCGACGCATGTAAGCTATGAGTCGACTCAAAAGCAAATAATTTTGATTTTATGCAGCTTTTTCAATTGATATCATGCAATTTATATAATTCTTAGAATCCCTATGTACTTTTATAATAAAGATAAAGAAGAACAAGTTTACCATTTACACATGATTAAAAGTAGAGAATAGATGAGAACGATATTACCTTCATGAGAGTTGATAAGAGCTTTAACCAAGGCTATCCATAAGTTCATCAAGCATTAAGAGAATATGTTCAATAAAGTTAAAAGTATGCAACTTACTTAAGTTACAACCTATCCGAGATATCGAGAACACCAAGCTCCCTACGGATATGATGGAAGGGATCCGTAGCGAGTGGTTTAGTAAAAATGTCAGCAAGTTTATTTTTGCTATGAACATGCTCAAAAATAACATCACCCTTTTCCACATGATCCATTAGAAAATTATGCCTTATCTTAATATGTTTTGTGTGAGAGTGCAAAATCAGATTTTTGGTTAGGTTAATGGCACTTGTATTGTCACAGAAAATATGAATGTGATCAAGTTGGACATTGAAGTCGAGTAATTGTTGTTTGAGCCACAATATTTGGGCACAACAATTACCGGCTGCAACATATTCCTCTTCAGAGATTGATAATGCAACTGAAAATTTCTTTTTGATATGCCAACTTACCAAAGAATTTGAAAAGAAATGACAAGTACCACTATTGTTTTTCCTATCCTATTTGCAATCGGTAAAGTTAGAATCGGAATAGCAAACCAAAGAATAATCACTACCCTTGGAGTACCAAAGTCCATACTTAGTTGTACCACTAAGGTACCTAAGTATGCGCTTTACAGCTTTTAAATGTGACTCCTTAGGACATGATTAAAACCGAGCACAAATGCAAACATTAGACATAATATCTGGAAGAGAGGCCATGAGATAAAGAAGGGAACCAATCAATCCTCTATACCTTTTTATATCGACGGGCTTACCATTATCATCACGGTCCAAGTTCACGATCATAGGCATATGAGTATCGATTGCTTTAGAGTTTGCCATGTCAAATCGCTTGAGTAGGTCAAGACAATATTTGGTTTGACTCACGAATGTTCCATCATTTAATTACTTGATTTGAAGTCCAAGGAAGTAGTTTAACTCTCCCATCATGCTCATCTCAAATTCTCCCTGTATCATCTTAGAGAAATTCTTGACCAAAGATATGTTAGAAGAACCAAAAATAATGTCATCTACATAAACTTGAACTAAAATAAAAGGCTTTCCTTCATGCTTAATAAAAAGGTTTGAGTCAACCTTTCCTCTTGAGAATCCTTGATCTAATAATAATTTGCTAAGACGTCCGTACCAAACCCTAAGGGCTTGTTTAAGACCGTATAGCGCATGTTTAAGTTTGTAAACATAGTTAGGATTCTCAAAATTCTCAAAACCGGGAGGTTGAGAAACATAAACCTCTTCATTAATGTATCCATTTAAGAAAGCACTTTTTACATCCATTTGGAATAATTTGAAGTTTTGTGAGCATGCATATGCAAGCAAAAGGCATATACCCTCGAGTCGGGCCACTGGAGCATAAGTTTCCTCATAATATATGCCTTCCTCTTAGTTATATCATTGGGCAACAAGTTTAGCTTGGTTGCAAGTTATAATTCCATTTGCGTCTAGTTTGTTCCTAAAAACCAGTTTAGTTCCAATAACTCGATGATCTCGCGGAGGGGGGACAAGGTCCCAAACCTCATTTCTTTTAAACTGATTTAGTTCCTCTTGCATGGCTAAAAACCAATGTTCATCGAGTAAGGCATCTTTAGAGTTTTTGAGTTCAATTTGAGAGACGAAAGCAAAATGATAACAAAAGTTACTTAACATAGAGCGAGTTGTTACTCCCTTTGATATATCTCCTAGGATGTTGTCGATGGGATTATCCTTAGAGGTTTTCCATTCCAAAGGAAGATCATTTTTATTGCTTTGATGATCTTCCTCTCTTTCTTCAGATACTTGATCCAACTCTTCTTCAATTTTAGTAGATTCCGAGTCCTTTTCTTTGGGATCTTGTAGTATGCTTTCTGAAGATACACCTGCACCATCATAAACACTACCCTTTCTGACTAATTTCGGATCAGATTCATCAAAGGAAACATGTACAGACTCTTCAACTATATGTAATATTTTATTAAATACTCTATAGGCTTTGCTTTATTGAGAGTATCCGAGAAAGATACCTTCGTCAGCTTTTGAATCAAATTTACCTAAATTTTATTTACCATTATTTAACACAAAGCATTTACATCCGAAGATGTGAAGATGAGAGATATTTGGTTTTCTTACTTTCAAAAGTTCATAGGGAGTTTTGTTTAGAATAGGGAGTATTAGAAACCTATTCAAAACATGAGAGTGTTGGATCAAGACTTTATGGAAAGTAATATGTCTCTGGACCAGCTAAGCAGTGTTGTGGGGAATATTACATCTTGTAATAACCTGAGTTTCTGTAATGACGAATTTCCTGATGAAGGAAGGAACCATAACCTGGCTCTCCATATCTCCATGAGTTATAAGAATGACTCTTTGTCCAATGTGCTGATTGACAATGGGTCTACTTTAAATGTCATACCAAGGAGTACACTCATAAAGCTTCAGTGCCAGGGGACTCCTATGCGCCCAAGTGGCATAATAGTGAAAGCTTTCGATGGTTCAAGGAAGTTTGTCATCGGAGAAGTAGATTTTCCTATTCACATAGGTCCACACTTATTCTAGATTACTTTCCAGGTTATAGATATTGTTCCTGTCTACAGTTGTTTATTAGGACGACCGTGGATCCATGAAGTAGGAGCTGTTACTTCAACCTTGCACCAGAAACTGAAATTTGTTCATGAAGGAAAGGTGGTCATCGTGAATGAAGAGCAAGATCTGTTAATATCTCATTTGTCCTCTTTTAGTGTTATGGAACTTGATGAAGCTGCTGTCGGAACTCAGTTCCAAGATTTATCTATTAATAATGTAAGGAAGAATGAGAATTCTATAACCTCGTTTAAGGATGCACAGCAGGTGGTGCAGAAAGGACCTAGCAAGGTGTAGGGGCAGGTCATTGATCCTCCTGTGGACAAGAATGGCACTGGTATGGGTTTCTCCATGAAGAATGAAATTGTGAAGCCAAAGTCTGCTTTGGGAAAATATCAAGACATTTTTCATAGTGGATTTTATCTTCATCAACTACTCCAAGGATCAATGCTATTCTGGAAGATGAATAAGAGAAAAGAGATGTTGACCTACGTGACGCATGGAGTCAGAGTCCAAAATTGGATCACTGTTGATGTTCCTTCTTGCATTCACATTTCAAAGTAATTTTTTATTTGTTAGTATTTTCAAAAATCTGTCACCCTGCCCAAGGAGAAAGTATTGATGTTGTTTGGGCATATTTGTTGTTTTGATCTTTAAAATCATTAATAAAGGTTGTTTTTTATTCCCAAACTGTGTCTTTATTTTATGCTTTTTCTTGGAAAATGGTAATAAAAAAAATCCTTTCAAAATAAATAATAATTGTAAATAAATTTGCACAATAACTTGCTATATGTGTCAGTTTCTAAAATCAATCATAAATCATATGTGCAGATTAATTAAAAAACCTGTTGAGTACAATGACCCTGCACCATCTCCCAACTTTGAATATCATGCGTATATGGCCGAAGAAGAAGAATATGATGAAATCCCATAAGAGGTTTAACGGTTGCTTGAGCGCGAGGAAAGTACCATTCAGTCGTATAAAGAGTCGTTGGTTACGATAAATTTGGGTACAGAGGAAGATCCAAAAGAAGTCAAGATTAGAGCATTGCTTCATCCCGATGTGAAGCGCATATTGATTGAATTGTTGAAAGAGTATGTGGATATCTTTTCTTGGTCTTATCAATACATGCCTAGGTTGGATACTGATATTGTGGAACATCATTTTTCGCTAAAGCCAGAATGCCCACCAATCAAACAGAAGTTGCAAAGAACTTACCCTGATATGCCAGTGTAAATTAAAGAGAAGTTTTAAAGCAGATTAATGTTGGTTGTCTTGTGACATCAGTGTACCCTCAGTGGATTATCAATATTGTCCCAATACCAAAGAAAGACAGAAAAGTTCGCATGTGCGTTGATTATAGAGATTTAAACAAAGCTAGTCCAAAAGATGACTTTCCATTGCCACATATTGATATGTTGGTTGACAATACAACAAAATTCAAAGTATTCTCGTTCATGGACGGTTTTTTTGGATACAATCAAATCAGAATAGCTCCTGGGCGCATGGAAAAAACAACATTTATCACACCCTGGGGAACATTCTGTTATAGAGTGATGCCCTTCAGGTTGAAGAACGCTGGTGCAACGTACCAGAGGGCTATGACAACCATATTCCATGATCTGATGCATAAGGAAATTGAGGTATACGTTGATGATATGATCACCAAATCTCATACTGAAGAAGGTCATATAGAAGATTTGTTGAAATTGTTTCAGCGTTTGAGGAAGTATTGTCTTCGCTTGAATCCAAGTAAATGCACCTTTGGTGTTCGATCAGGAAAATTGTTAGGTTTCATTGTCATTGAGAAAGGAATTGAAGTTGATCTTGATAAAGTTAAGGCACTTCAAGAAATGCATGCACCAAGAACTAAAAATGAAGTTAGAGGCTTCCTCGGCCGGTTGTATTACATTTCTAGATTTATTTCTCAAATGACTGCAACGTGTGAGCCGATCTTCAAGATGTTAAAGAAAGATCAAGGTTGTGTATGGACTGATGAGTTCCAAAGGGAATTTGAAAGCATTAAAGAGTATCTGCTTGAACCTCCTATCTTGATTCCTCCTATTGAAGGAAGACCATTGATTATGTATCTGACTGTGTTAGATAATTCTATGGGTTGTATTTTGGGACAACAAGATGAAACAGGAAGAAAAGAATATGCCATTTATCATCTCAGCAATAAGTTTATTAAATGTGAGTCGCGGTATTCTATGCTGGAAAAAACATGTTGTGCTTTAGCCTGGGCGACAAAGCGGTTGCGGCAATATATGTTGAATTATACTACTTGGTTGATTTCCAAAATGGATCTGATTAAGTATATTTTTGAAAAGCCTTCTGTTACCGGAAGAATTTCCCGTTGGAAAATGTTGTTGTCTGAATATGATATTGAATATTGTACTCAGAAGGCTATAAAAAAGTGTATTGGTAGATTATCTTGCTCACCAATCAGTTGATGATTATCAATCTGTTAAATATGATTTCCCCGATGAGGATGTGATGTATTTGAAAGTAAAAGATTGTGATGAACCTTTTCCTGAGGAAGGTCCTGATCCTGAATCCCGGTGGGGTATGGTGTTTGATGGAGTTGTAAATGCTTATGGGAAAGGAATTGGTGTTGTGATTATCACTCCTCATGGGTCACATATCCCTTTTACTTCAAGATTGGCATTTGATTATACCAATAATACGGAAGAGTATGAAGCTTCTATCATGGGTCTCGAAGTGGCTATAGATCTTAGAATAAAAATTCTAGATATATATGATGATTCAACTTTGGTAATAAATCAGATCAAAGTTGAATTCCATCATATTCCCAGAGATAAGAATCAGATGGCAGATAATTTAGCCTTTTTGGCTTCTATGTACCAAGTAAATACTTGGAATGATGTACCCCGTATCACAGTCTGACGTCTGGATAGGCCAACTCATGTGTTTGTGACAGAGGGAACATCAGATGAAAAGCCTTGGTATTATGATATCAAGCATTTTCTCCAGACTCAAGAGTACCTGGTTGGTGCATTGAACAAAGATAAAAATACATTGAGAAGGTTTGCAGGAAGCTTTTTCCTCAATGAAGATGTGCTATACAAAAGAAGTTATGACATGGCCTTGCTCAGATGCGTGGATAGACACGAAGCAGACATGGTAATGCATGAGATCCATGAAAGTTTCTTTGGTACCCATGCCAATGGACATTCAATGGCAAAGAAGATGCTTAGGGCAGATTACTATTGGATGACAATGGAATCTGACTGTTTAAATTTGCAAAGAAGTGTCATAAGTTCCAGATTTATGCTGACAAAATTCATGTGCCTCCGACCCTTCTCAATGTTATTTCTTCCCCGTGGACTTTCTCTATGTGGGGTATTGAAATAAAAGAGCAACTCACTAAGTCGAAAACCCGAAAGGGCGGCTTAGGAAAAAAGGAGCATCTCGGTAGGCTGAAAACCTGAAAGGGAGATCTAGGCAAAAGTTAGAGACATAAAAAAGAATAAATTATTCCTGGTAGGTTGAAAACCTGCAAGGGCAACCTAGGCAAAAGTTAGGGATTTCTTGGCAAGTAACTGCGTCAAACAAGACTTGATCATTGAAGCAATAATCTTCTCGTATTCTCACCATACTTCAACTAAGGTCGCTGTTCAGGAATTCAAAGTTGTTAGGGAGAAAGGTGGTCATTGTATTTCAATGTATCTTTCCCAATATATTACCATTTTCCAAACTTTATAATCATCCATGGAGTCTCGTCCTTCGCAGACTACCAATCTATTAATAAGGTTTTAGCTTTTATCCAATTCCTTGTAGTTCTTATCTTATTCTGTTTTCAAAGCTTCCATTTATTATTGATAGTAATTTTCAAAACAAAGAGATTTAATAATAAAATGTTTTTGAAAAGAATTTACAAATTACTTTTTACTTCAGATTTTGTGTTTCAAGTAAAACAAAAATAGTGATTCCAAGGATGGACGAACTCCAAAATTTTGAAAAAATATATTCCCAAGGAAAGTTCTCCCATGTCACTCTTGCCGATATGCACATGACCTTCTTGTGTTTCTCAAATAGTTGGAGTTCATACCAATTGATTTATGATGCGGTGTTGGGTTTGTTATCCCATTTTACCCAGTCAAATCTTGGGTCATATTTTTCTCCAGGTTGATTGTTTTTTGTTTCGGGTTTGCATGGTCTGAAACCTCTATCCTAGATTCCCCAGTGAGGTATTCACTCATATGATGGAAGTTCCTTCTCCCTTTTTGAGTTGAGGAAGAATCCTTTGCAAAGCATCGCACTTTGTAGTAATGGCATTATTGTTGTTGTTTGTTTCCTAAGAAACTAGACAAAGGCAATATCTTTTCTAAGAAGTGTTGGAACAATTGTCGACTTTTTGGGTTTTCTCTCGCCAAATGATGAGTTTGATTAAAAATCCCCATAGTTTTGAATTCTTGGTATTTGTTTAAACTTCTTTGATCCCTAAGTAAATTCGAGATAATGCTTCTCTCTGAAAGTTGTTACCCCCATGTGGTTTCATAATTTCTCCCCAGAGAAGTTTGTGATCATCACTCTTGATATTGAAGAATGTATTTTGTGCTCCACTAGATGACGTGGTGTTGAAATCCCCGATGAAGTCCGCACGAGATCCCCAGTTGAAGTCTCGAAGATGTGGTTTTCATCTTCCATAGTGAAGTTAGTATTATAATATCCAGTGGAAGTCTAGACGATGAGACATTATTTTCCCTATTGAAGTCTGTGTAATATTCCCCGGTGAAGCATGGAGGAGGATGTTATATCCTTGTATCTGTACTGATTTATTATTATTATTTGATTGTTTTCAGATTATTTTTCTTCCCAGTGGAGTTATGTCGTGAAATATGAATTTGTTTCCTCAGTTGGTGCTTACTTTCTTATGAAATTTTCATCCTGGATGTGATTTAGCCGAGTGTTGACTTTACCCAAGCTGGTTTTGTCTAAGTTATTCCGAGTGATGTATGTCTGTTTTGTCAGCATATACATGATAACATTCATACATTCATACATACATCATGCATAGCTGAATTAAAGTTCATTGCTCATTTGCATTCATTGATATTTTTGTTGGCATATTACCCTATTTTGCAGAGTTATGTTACCCTCTCTCCAATAGAGTGTTAACCTTAAGGAGAAAGTGTATATTCTTTCAATTTCCTCGCTGAGTTATCCCTCGTGGAAGAGTTATGCTTTAGCCTTCTTACTCAGCTCATTATCTGGATGGAACGTAGTCCCTTTTTGAGTTTATTTCTTGTCAGGTGTTGTCTTGGTTGACTGTTCCACTCCGGTTTATTTCTGGTTTGAATCTATGGTTCCTAACAAAGTTATTATTATGATTTCTACAGGCTTTAAGCCTGAGTTTGAGAATGTGCATTTATTTTGGCACGAGAAGACTTTATCTCCTCAGCAGGACTGTATTGTCATTTCCCTAGAGAAGCCAAGATTAATTTCCCAGCAACATTATTGCATTTCCCTATCATAACAACAAGTGACGGTATCTTTATTTGAGCAACCCGTTCTTCCCTAGTAAGTCTGTTAATGCCAGATAAGATTTGTTACTCCGATGAATGGTAGTCTCGTCATTATGGGAGATAGTTCGTTGTTGAGATTTGTACTTCGATAAATGGTAGTCTCGTCATTATGGGAGATAAATCGTTGTTGAGATTTGTTACTCTGATGAATGATAGTCTCGTCATTATGGGAGATAGTTAATTATTGAGATTTGTTACTCTGGTGAATGGTAGTCTCGTCATTATGGGAGATAGTTCATTGTTGATATTTGTACTCTGATGAATGGTAGTCTCGTCATTATGGGAGATAGTTCATTGTTGAGATTTAATTACTCCGATGAATGGTAGTCTCGTCATTATGGGAGATAGTTCATTGTTGAGATTTGTTACTCTGATGAATGGTAGTCTTGTCATTATGGGAGATAGTTCATTGTTGAGATTTGTACTTCGATGAATGGTAGTCTCGTCATTATGGGAGATAGTTCGTTGTTGAGATTTGTTACTCTGATGAATGGTAGTATCGTCATTATGGGAGATAGTTCGTTGTTGATATTTGTTACTCCAATGGATGGTAGTCTCGTCATTATGGGAGATAGTTCATTGTTGAGTTTTGTTACTTCAATGAATGGTAGTCTCGTCATTATGGGAGATAGTTTGTTGTTAAGATTCACTTTGCTCTAAAGAAGTTCATTTGTTTCCAGTCATAAGTATTGATGCTAATCAATTTTTACCTACCCTAATATTGGTTTTTAATGGTATTATCTTACCATTTCTTCTCCGTATGAGTCGACGCTACTTTTTTGCTATCTTCTCTGTGAGTGGGTAGTTCACAGTTATCTGTCAATATTTTTCATCCATTAATTTTTCCTAGATATTTGAATTAATAATGCTTTATCTCCTCCTTGGGCTTTACCCCAATAGAGTCGAGTCTTTTGTTCACTAGTGATTTATTTTCCTGGTCGCACTTTCTTTTGATCCTTCATTTTATTTTCTGCTTCCCCAGTGGTGTCGTGTGTCACCTTTGGATTTGTTTGTTTGCATGCATAATCATAAGCATTACATGGCATCTTACGACCAAAAATAGGCCTTGTTTTATATTTAAGTATCTTCAATCGCGTCGACACAAAGATTTTAACCTTCGTATCTCCAGATATAAGACACTTAAATAAGGGAAGCTGTTATACCCCAATTTTGCCCCTAAGATTCCTCTATCATCTCATATTAACCCAATCATATCAAGATCACACTAGGGTTTGATTCTTCTCCCTATATTTAGGTTTGATCATGAGGGATCACCAAGCACTTTAATTTGCATATTATGGTCATATTTGTCTTGTGTTGATTAACTTTTAACTAACAAATATAATGAATGTTTTCTCTAAATGATGATACTATAGGTGAGGGCACAACACATTCATCAGGTTAATTCATAGGTTCATGAGTTTATTTCCATGCCTTCTTCAACAAAGCTTCATTGAAATTTAATCTTCATCATTGAGAGTACTTTAAAAAATTTTTATGACAAGGTCTACTGTAATTCATCATGCTTCAATTACCAAAGGAAGTCAAAAGATGCAAGATTTAATTAAAGAAGTTTGATCTGATTGGACAAGTTCTTGATTCTTTGATTACAAGTTCATAACTCCCTCAATTCCCAACATTTGGAAGTGGTTATTACTACTATAGTTTCTTATTATCATCCATAACAACATCTCTTCACATAGAAAAAATATTTGTACAAGAAAGATTATCAAAATTGAAAGGGGTTCCCAAGCCATTTTGATGCTCTAGGAGTTAGGGTTTTGAAGTTCTAAGGGCTATATCTTGTCTATATTTTTAGATTTTTGAGTGATTCCAAAGACATGCTTCTCCTTAAAGGGTTATCAACAATCACTTCAAAATTTCAAGAAATTTTGTGTGAAAGATCACTTATGATTGAGAAAGATTACAAGTCCTCTAGATAGGCCATCAAATTCCTTTATGTGACTTCAAAAAGTCATAAATTGATCAATTTTTATCTCCTTGATCCCATTCTTTTCCATAATGATCTTAAGAGTGTGAACTTTAACTCTTCTTTTATGTGCAAAACTTGAAAATGGTTAGAAGATGCCTTAAAAGCTCAAAAGATAATAGGTCACCTTATGGATTTTCATCAAATTCAAAGGATCATAACTTGTCCAATATTTGGAATTTTTGAGTGATACAAGTTTCACAATACTCTTTATGGAGTCCACTTCAAGCTAGCATCATTGATTAAATCAAAATTTTGGGATAAGACCTTCTTTGGAGTCAAAACATTTTAGGTCATTTTTGAAGAAAAACTTAGAAAGTTTTATAAGTATAAAAGTCAACACCTTTTTTCTGATTTTGACCAAGCACAACTTATCGTTAAAGAATTCAAATGATCCCTTTCTTGGCACATTATAAAGAATGTTACCTCATCTTTCCAATGCATCAAGAATCAGGTCCTAAGATTCCCTAAATTGTGCACACCATGAGTTCAAAGTCAGCACTTGAAATTGAATTTTCCTTCCAAGTCAGAATTTGAAATACATATTTTGCCTTCTAAAAACAAAGTTTTCACATGTTTTTGCTTCTAATCATGTTTAGAAACTTTCCAAAAGCACTTAGCATCATGAAACACTGGTTTTGGCTGAGTTTTGATTCTAAGCAAGTCACACATTGGTCATGTTTCAGATTCACACGAATTCACTCAATTACTCTCTCATTCGCACGCTTAAGCATTGTCTCATCCTTTCTTATAAATAAGTTGCACATTCCACCTATTTCCACAAGATTTTGATAGCCAATTGACCCCTGCCAAGATCTCATTTAAACTCTTAAGGCTTGTTCATTTTCTCATTTCCACGCTCCAAACCACCAAAAGCTCCATTCAGTTAGCTTCATTGAACTTCTCTGAAACTAACCATACTCTTACCTTCAATAATTGTGACCAATTTTAAGCTACAGAAGTCCAGTTTCAGAGCAACTTTCTTCTACTTCGTTCAAGTAGATTTCTTAGTCAAATCAATCCAAATAAAAGACTAATCTACTCTCCTCATCCTTCTGATTCTCATGCTTCTTACGATTTGTGATTTCATTGAGATTTGAGTGAGATATTCCAGAACTTCGTGCCCGCTATTATTTCTGTTTTTTTCAAATCAAGCCTTTCTCAGTTTATATAAATTTGGCACGTGGGTACCATTAGAATCGTCTTGAAGAGACGAATCTAATGGTACCAGTTTGGTTGGCCAATTTTACAGTTTGTGGAACTCCAATCTAGGGCGTCCGAAAGTTGAAGATGACCTATGTGTCGTGCTTCAACCAATGATGGTGTGACATGTAATTTTTTTGAATCATATCCAGTGTGTTTGCTTTATTATACGCGCGTTTAGAGAGCCCTTGGATTTGATTACTTCCATTAGTCAAACTCCATCCGACGCGCCAGATTTTTAGTTGTTTTTAATTATTAAAAAGTAATTCGGTGTAATTTTCGAAGCTGACCATGATATGAATAGCGTGCCTGATCCTTTGGATCTGTTTACTGGTGCATTTTGTATCTCATCCAATGGTCCATATTTTTTGAGAATTTATTTTATTTTCTATTTTTTACATCAAACTTCAAAAAATTATAGAAAATTCATTTTTGATCCAAAAATTATGAAACAATTCACAAAAATATTTTGAAATATTCTCTTTCTGATTTTTAATTTTTCATGATTTTATTTTCATATTTTGTATTTTTTTATGATTTTTCCTTTGTTTTGACTTGTTTCTAATTGTTTAAAAATACTTTTTGATATTTTTAAATTCTAAAAAATTTCATAAAAATCATTTTCGTTATTTTTGACTTTCTGGAAAAGAAGTTAGAATTTTATTTTGAATTTTTTATTTCTTATCATTTTTACTTACTTAAGTGGTTTTAAATAATTCTAAAAAAATATTTTTCTGTTTTAAAAAATTTGCTAAAAATTTGAGGTCACTTCTGACTTTTCTATGGTCTGTTTTAATTTTTCTTTGATGTTTTGAATATAGTTTGCTATTTTACCTTTTATTTATTTTTTTAAAACAATTTAAAAAAAATTCTCATTTTATTTTGTTTATTAAATGTAATGTTATTTTTATATATATTCTGTTTGATCTTGAACTATGGGATTTTAATCAGGAGCTTCATTAACATCATTGGATCTTGGGTGTTGAGTTTAACTCCACCAAAATAGATGAATGATTTTAATGGTAGCTTGATAAAAAATTTTGGTTCAAATATGGAATTCAATTCTTATTCCCTCCCTCTTCAGCTTATCCCCTTCTCACTTGTACTACATGTTGTTGGAGAATGATCTATATATAATTCCTCTAAACATATGGTACATAAATTGCTATTGACCAGCCTCAAAATAGGTGCGACTTCTACATAAGTCCATTTACGATTGCTTAACATAACACTAACTTTTGTCCCGATTCTAGAAATGATCATTCGTTGCCCAAACCCATGTTTGCAAGCCTAAGTATAGTTAATTTGAAACCTTTGAGCCAATAACCTCGAGGTTCACTGTTAGGAGACTTTGATCTTATCAATCCTGTAATGAACCATCATAAATTTTTGTTTAAGAAAATCATATAAATATTATTGATCATATATTATCACCTCGAGAATTTAAAATGAATGATATACTTGACAAAAAGCAAATGAAACTTGTTACTGAGAAGTTTGATTTTATCAATCTTCTAATGAGTTTTCAAATGCAAGTTTCAAGATGATCATTCAACTAACCTCTAATTTCTAACCCATTAACAATTGACTTTTATTATGTATCTTTTTTACTTATGACCTTTACCTTATGTCTTTATTTTTATGCTCCATTTACTTTAGCATTTATATTTCATGCTATTTTCATCTTGGTAAACTTGAGCATTTATCTTTATGTCATTTTGTTTTGCTCACTTAAGCTTTTCATTTTATTTTTGAAGATACTTAATAACCAACTTGAACAATAAAAAACTTTAAGGTTACTTGGACTATTTGGTTACTGTCATTGGCATTATGGAGTTATGGATCTCTTGGACTTAGGATTAGAAGCCTTGACTACCCTTGGGACCTTGTTACTTCTGTTATTATTTTGTATGGAGTTCTTGGGGTCTACCCCAAGACATTGAGTTGATTTTCTTTGTGTGTAGGTTATTCTAATTATATGCTTTGTTTGTGATTGGGAATTAATCTGTATACAGCCGTTACTCTGCCCAATTTTTGTGAAGACTTAAAGCATTTGAAGTTTGGTATTCTTAAGAGGTTTAATATCTTTGCATGTTTGGTTTCAATCCAAATGATGGGAATTCTACATTGACTCATTATGTCTAGTGTTGACTTCTTGTTGGTTAGCCCGTTCTTTCCCATAGCTTTTACTTTATGCTTTAGGATAGTCCCTTCATCTCCTCCCATCTTCTTCAATTTCAAAAATCTTCTCCCTCCTTTTCAAAACTATTCTTTTTTTCTAAACTTGAACCGCTTTCATAATAAACTTAGACTCAGGTCCATGCATTTTCAAAAAAAGACATTTTCTTAATAGAATTTTAAACAACTTAATCATACTTTGACATTTTTGTGAGAAGACTAAAAGTCAATCAATCTCATTCAAACCATTTTTCCATTGACTTTTTACTTAAACTTTTCTCAAAAGATTAGACTCTTGTCAATCCTTGTAGTGATGCGAGTTACTATACTTCTATGATATGTAGTGAAGTGAGATATTTTCCACTTGGGTGTTGAATGAGGCTTTGTTGATTTTAAAATCCAAGTTATATCCTCCACTTTGAGATGTCGCAGATTCTCCTTTCTCATAATAGTGGGTAGTAAGTATGTTCTTCCACTCGGATATGATGATAATGTCTCGTCACTTAAAATTAACCAACACACTTGTGTTTTAAAATTTTTAAAGGTGAACTACGAGTACCCTGATCCCCTATTACACGGAAGGTGGTACATAGGTACTAAAGGTTCGTAACCACGGCGAGTGCAAAAATTATAAAAAAATATATATTTCTCTTCTCATCTCTACCATCTATTTTTGTATACAGTAGTTATAGCCAAAATGCATGAATTTTCAAAGAGATTCTTGTGGAGTACCGTGGATGTTTAGGGTGCTAATACCTTCCCTTTGCATAACCAACCCATGTACCTAGATTCTCTCCCCCTCTTTTTTGGGTTATTCTCTCTTTTCTCGTTCCTCTGGAAACAATAAAACACGGTGGTGATTTTTATTTGATCTATGCGAGTCAATTCAATCCAATGACTTAGTCTCAACATTTCTACTGCTACAATATGGTCTTTGGAAGTCAGCAAACCCTAGCTCAGAGAGTGTCAAAATTAGTTGTAACCCCTTTCAACTTTTGATGACTTTCCTTGCATAATTGGATCTTGTCATGTGAAGAGAAGTTATTGTAGATGATGATAAGAATCCATAGCAAAAAGAACCAACTCAAAATATTGAAAATTGAGAGAGTTATGCCCTTGGGATCATTGAATCAAGCACTTGCTCAATTAGGTCAAACTTGTTGAATCAACCTTGAATATTTTGATCTTTCTTTGCAAAATAGAGCATGATGGATCACATTATACCTTGAAATGATGTTATATTGAAGTACACTCAAAGGTGTAGCTTAAGTATCAATGAAGCTTGTTGAAGAAGGTAGGGAAATAAACACATGAACTTATGAATCTTCTTGCTGAATAACACCACCAACCTTGAGGAAAACTTGACCTAAATAAGGTGAGAGAGTTCTTTGAACCAAAAAAAATTTATATCATAGACATACCCTTGAAGGTTAAGCTCTTGCAATCCATTGAAGAACCATTTGACTGAGGACTATCCCTCAAAACCCTAGGTTAGATGGTGAGATGGATGCAATTGTGTCATCACATACAATATGAACATCCAAAGAAACATATATACATATTTTGATGTTAGTTAAAAATTAAACTAACTAAAAAACACATGTACAAGATACACAATTCAAGGTGCTTGGTGATCCCTCGAGAGCAAACTTAAAGGTAGGATAAAGTAGAAGGGAGAACCAACCCTAATGTGTGATCTTGATGTATTAATAATATGAGATAATGAGATATCCTAGGGACAAAATTTGGGGTATATCAAGGAGGAGTTTCCAACTAAGGGGGAGTTTTATAAACTCTTAATTTACTTTCTTTGTAATTTAACCCTGTAAATTTGTTCCATCAAAATACATGGTTTTGTCATCATCAAAAACGGTAGATTGTAAGAACAACATTTAGATATGTGTTTAATATCTAAGTTTTTATGATAAAAAGCATATATTTTATGCAAAACAATTTTAGTTCTAATGATTTCATTGAGTGTGCAAATAAATTATTAGAATTTTGGATAATCTTAATGAAGATATCATCAGAATCACTTTATCAATCATAAGAAGAACCACTAAGTTTTGTTTCTAATGTAACATCAATAGTTCTATAGAATGTTGAATGTTCTACAAGAAAATAATCTCAATGAGTTTCCAAGAAGAATGAATTTATGATAAGTTGTTGCTTCAAGATCAGAAATCAAGAGGAGACAAGAAACAAGCTTCCAACATAGAAGATCAGAAGTCAAGACTAGTTCATTAGAAGAGCTGCTGCTTATGATTCTAAAGATGAAGTCAAGATTATGAACACATATAGAGAAAGATTCTACTCCAAGATCAGAAGTCAATATTTGCTCATCAGAAGAGTTGTTGTTCATGTATTTGAAGACATAGTCAAGATTATGAAGACTCAAAAAATTCATGGAATATGCACCTTCATTCAACATCAGAAGTATTCCATTAGAAGACAAGATCAAAATATGATATCTTCTCAAGCTAATATACTCACCAGAAGTAATATCCACAAGAAGACAAATATCATCAGAAGAACGGTTGCACTCAACAAAAGAACTATTGAGACCATTTCTACATGAACATCAACAGTTCTACAGAATGCTTAATGTTCATCAAAAAGGTAATCAAGTATGTTCTAAGGAAAGCGTTTCTCTCAGATCAGAAAAAATATGCGCTTCAAACTAAAGAAAGAAAGAAATTCATAATCAAACAACAAAGATGTAGTTGATAATAAAGTTGTTGCTTTCAACTCAATCCAAATATCAGAATTCAAGGGAACATAAAGAAGGAATTCAACGTCAAAATAAGATGTAATGATATAAGTTGGTTCTTCAGAAATCATACATTAGATATGCATCTTAGAAAAGCTGATAATCCAAAATCAAGGATCAACTCAAGAAGTAGATCAAAAGAGCTTTCACTCAAAGAAGAAATTGTTCATCAGATAAGTTATTGCTTATATATCTGAAGACAATGTTCAAATATCTGAAAGACTATAAATCTACAACAAAGAAGAATCTTATGGATCATTATCATTCCTCAACCAAAAATAGTCCAGCAAGAAGAAAAGAATCAAATCTCAAGAACTCAATGACTTGAGAATTAGATAGGTTGTTGTCACAATATGTGATTTCAAGATCCAACATCAGAAAATCTTTTGATATCTTCATTAGAAAAGATTTCATGTATAATGTCAAAGACTTTTTACATCAGATAGGTTGTTATCGATTATTCTGAAAACAAGAATCTATTATTGAAAGAATCTGAAATAAAACATCTTCTCAACATAATCCTCATCTCTCTGATCAGAAAAGAAATATGACTTCAAGAGTAGTTCTAGATAACAAGAAAAGCTTCATGTTTCAGATAGGTTGCTGCCCATAATTCTGAAGACAAGATTTGGTTCTGACCATTCTGATGTTCTTGTGCTACAATAACAAAGTAGTTTTTGAACTACTAATTAGTCTCATCAGAAGAACGAAGACAAGTGATTGATATCTTCCAATCTTAATACTTCAGAATCAGAAGTACATCATCAGAAGATAAAGATCAAGAAACTTAGTCAAGAAGAAAATAGTACATTAATTGTACTATTCAAAGAAGTTGTTCTCCCATTGTCATACGTTAACCACTGCAAGTAGCAAGTGAAGCAAAGTGATGTTTCATACTATTCCAAACCTCTCTTGAATATATTCGTTGGGATTCAACCGTTGGAAGGAGAAAAGACTTCTCTATCCTTACAACAACTTTTTTCATATGAAGGCTATATAAGAATACTAAAGCTTCAAAATCAAAGTGACAAAGATATTGGAAAAGAAGAGCATATATAAGTCCAAACAACATTGTTATTCTTAATAGAAAATATCTACAATGTTGAAGAGATGAAATGAAAAAACAAGGAGTTGTTGCTCATATCTTGCTTAATGAAGAAAGAATATGAAGAAGAAGAATTCTACAAGATGTCATTCAAACTATCAATCATATACATCTTGGAAGAATTATGAAGAAGCAAGGATTTGTTTCTCATAGCTTGCTCAACAAAGAAGATGAAGACAAGCACACTGCAAGATGCTGCACTTAACTTAGATTATATCCATCTTTGTAGAAAAATGTAAAACATAAGAGTTGTTGCTCAGATTGTGTTATTTCTTAAGAATCTTCATGTAAATTATTTGTACACATGAGTTGTTGCTCAGAGTTGTGTCAAATGATATGTACTTAAATTAGGAGTAATCTGCTTTATAAGAAGCACTCATGTAATCTCTAGAAAAAAATTATGTTTAAAATTGGTTGGTTTCTCAAGTGATCGAGTGAAGATCAGAAGACTTGAGAATATGTTGGTTGCGATCATCGTAGATGAAATCTTATTCTAAGGTACCAGTTTGGTTAGAAACCTTATGGGGTCAATGATCGCTATGTCTCTTAGGGGACCAGAAAGGATATAATTCTTAAGAGATCACTGGTTGAGGGTTATTGTGAGAAATCCCTCATAGAAATATCAATTTTATCAGATTTCTGATAAGGTCAATGATCGTTATATCTCGTGGAGATCACTGAACGTATCATTGTGTTGTTCCTTAAGTGACTAGTGTTAGTCAGAAGACTCAAGATGATAATGGTTGCGGGTCATTGTGAAATCTTGTTAAGAAAGACCAGGTAGGTAAGATTTCTTAAGGGCTCAATGGTTGCTGGTCATTGTTTGATTGCTAGTGTTGTACCCCAAAATTTGCCCTCTCATTTATCAAGAATTTTCACTCAAGACTTCTTGGACTCAAGACAGGATTAAGGTTTACTCAGCTCAAGACATCTCATCTTGCACTAATACCCCAAAATTAGGGTTTGAGTTTGCACAAGGATTTTTGGACCACCAATGCTTCATGTGACTTTCATACATCATGTTTGACCCCTAAGGTCACTCATGACAAGTTTCAAGCCTTGAACCATATTTTTGATCAGTCAATTGGACAGTTGACCTAAAAATCAACTGTATTGGAGAAAAAGTCAACCATGGCCAATTTACAGTCAAACTTCATAATTTTTTATCAACATCGACATTTTAGACTCATATGTACCATTTGATCAAGTTTGGATCACAACTCCTCAAGAAATTTGATCAAATCATCAAAAGGGCAAAATGTTCAAAATTAGGGTTTTGACTGAGGAAGGGGCAATTTATGATTTTTAACCTAGCCAATGACCAATTAGGTACAAACATGATTTAAAGGGTTCAATGGCATCATCTTAACCTAATCACATAGTTCAAAAGATCTCAAGTTCATTGGATTGACAAATGAATTTTGCAGTCAACTGATCAAAAGTCAATTGTGCACTAAAAAGTCAAACTTTGACTTTTTGGTCAAATCAAGTGCCAAGGGTCATAATTCATCAAGATATGTCATAATATGAAACTTGTTGACCAAGAAAATCATTTTTGAAAATTAGGGTTTTGAATTTGAAAATTTCATAACTTAGAATATTTCTAAGTATGGAAATTTTCTTATTTTTCCCAACTTTTCACCATTTTTTCACTATGATGCAATTTGATTCAAAGAAAACTTCCAACGTGAAAGTTGTAGTCCTCCACGAAATCTACAACTTTGCTTCACAAACTTTTCCCAAACAATGCTTGGATCTCAAGTTATGAATTTGTAAACATAGGTCCATGAACTAAATAACTTAGTGAAAATTTGCCCTAATCTAGGCAGTTTTTTGACCCAACTTCATGGACATTTTTCACCTATTTTCAAGAGGTATCTCAAAATTAATTTCAAATATTAATTATATAGAATATTGCAAGCTTTCCAAAATGTCCAAGAAATCTCCAAGATCATTTTTGGTTAGGGAGAATCGAAGAAGAGAAGTTGGCATTTTATCACTTTTGTTCATGCCATTTTCACAAAGTATCAAGTTGCAAATCAGATCTTTGATGTTTGAATCTTGCTTTACAGGTCCTAAACCCATTCTACACTCCATAATTAAATGCAAACTCAAGTTAAGGCATTATCTTGGCTTTTGGAGCATTGTACAAGAAATAATTCCATTTTAAGCATAAAGGTTACAATGCCATTTTCATAAAGGTGAGATTTTGCAACTTTACAAATCTTGAGCCTTGGACCTGTCCCTTTGATGCAAACAATTTCCACAGGTCTCAAGCAATGTATAACAACTCTTATCAGCCCTTGAGGTAGCCAGTACAAGCATGTTGCATTTGTCATTTCACTTTACTTAAAATACAAGAAAAGTTGCAAAAGATGCTAGAACTTGTACAGCTAGTAAGGATTGACCTTTGTGTAATTTATATACAAATATACCAAGTCATTACAATGCTGAACACACTGGCTTGACATCTAAAACACTCCAAAACTGAAAAACTCCAAAATTCAGCCAAACATACAGATTTCTGCAAAACCATGGCAAATTCATTTTTTGCTCGTGCGTTTTGTGGGTTGACACTTGAAACACCTCATAAACATCCTACCAAAGCTATCCAATCCCTTACCCTGCATCTGTAAACCCTGTTTCAGCCATTTCCATTTTCAAACTTGGAGCTTGCAGCTTGACTTATGCAGAGAGTTCTGGCCATCCACAAAGCAAACTAGGCATTGGAATAATTTGAAGGAAGTTTAAGGAAGCTCACACGATCCCCAGGCCTCCCTCAAAGTCCCCACATTGTCATATCCAAATCCAGCTGAAGGAGGTATTTTTCTCAAACTCTATCTTTGTATTTAGATATCCTCAAGCCACGATTTGTGAAGAAAAAATGTAGTCCATAACATGGTGAAGCTGTACATATGCACACTTTTCATTTATATTAACTGAGGTAAGAGAATTTGAAGCTTGAAGTTGCTGAAATTTTTAGGTCACGAATTAGGGCCATTAAAATCCTCTCTGATCTTTGAGAGTTAGGTCACAAAATTGATATGGTTGGAATCGTGAGTTCAAATGCCACAAGTTTCATGTTATAAGTTTTTGTTTTTGTGCAAGCATTTGAAAGTTACAGGTTTGAATATAATACATGCGCAGAAGAGAAGCTGGAGGACAGGGACGATGGTTTTGGGCCTTTGGCGCCTTGGGCCTGTTGTTTCTTATTTTTACACCCCCTGGATTACTTTTGCACCCCCCTAACTATTTTCTTATATTTTTTCATTTTCTTGCATATTTTTATATTTATTACTTGAATTTATTTTTTCCTAATGATAAAAAATACCCAAAACTAATTTATTTATTTCCACACTTTTATTTTATTTTTTTATTTATTTTCTCACATAAAAATAGTTTATTTTGACAAATAGTTTTGATTTTCTTAAATAACTTGTGAATATATTTAAAAATACTTAATATATTTATTATATTATTTATACTCATAAAACACTTATTTTCTATACATATTTAATTTTTAATATTTTCACATGATATTATTTATTATTTTCTTGTACAAAAATGGATAAAATATTAATATAGAACATATATTTTCTTTAATAAAAAAATTAGGGTTTCCCCCTTTCAAAAATAATAATATTATTTTTCCTTATTTTCTAGGGTTAGTTAATTTATTTTCTCATATGAAAATTAAATACAAAACATTTTACATAAATACATTTGCATTACATTTTAACATTTGTATATTTATTTAATGCGCACAATACTCGATTGGGTTGTAATAGTATTTTTAGGTTTATATTTGTGCAATATCCCCATTCAAAAACTTGTATCCCCCCTCCCATAATAATTGTTGTAATAGCTTAGTTTATTTTACGCAATTTATTGCTTTCATATACCATGTTTAGTAAACTAGGGTTTTGCATGACAAGAACAAAAACAAAACAAATAGAAAACCTAATGCAAGACAAAGGCATGTAAAATGACACACTTTGCACACAAGCACCCTTAGGGTTTCTACCACTTGGTTGCCTAAATAAAAATGGCCATGTTACGCGTGTGAAGTATCTTGGTAAAACAAAACAAAATAAGATCATAGTCCCTCGATGACGCTATCAAAAGGTTGCCTAAACAAAGATGATCTTGGTCCCTAAAAATTGCTAAGATACTTGGTAACATTGTTATCATGGTCATACGATGACCCACGCCTGTCCCGTTAACATCCAAAGATAGGGTTGTTTACCAAATCAATGGTAAATCAAAAATTTCAAAAGGAATAAAAATGCACAAGAAAGACATTTGAGTAGGTAGATTAGATTCTAGTTACTTGTACCATTTCAAAACAATCCTTTCTATTTTAAAAAACAAACACACACACATTTCAAAACATTTTACAAAACATTGAAACATTTTTCAAAAGACAAACATCTTTGTATACATTCTTACGAACGAGAATCATTATAAAGATTGCCTAAACGAATGGCCTCTTTTCAAAATATTTTCAAAACCACACCAAGCACCATTTCAAACAAAACAAAGCAAAGCAAGTGATCTAAACAAGTAACTAAGAGCCCATGGAAAACCATGGATGAAAAGGGTGCTAGCACCTTCCATTCTCATAATCTACCCTCTGAACTCAAGAAAACATCTCAAAGGTATTTCCTGTGCTTTTTTACCTTTCCTTTTGGATAAAAGAAAAGTCGATGGCGACTCTTGCTAACCGCAACATTTGCAAACACAAACGCAAAACCTCAAGTCAGTTCTCCCACCGCATCACAGAACTGGCGACTCTGCTGGGGAGAAATTCTAAAAGTGGGGTTACTTTAGGGTTTAGATCACCTTTATTTGCTTTCAATTGTTTGACTTGTTTGCTTTACAATTTTGATTCTTTGTTTGGGTTTGAATCCTCCACCCGGATTTGGGAATCATTATAGGTAAATAGCAATACGTTGTGGAAACTATGCGGGGTATACTGACATGGTCTAAGAAATAGCTATATTAGTGTGACATATTTGTGGGTACCAGTAGCCTTTGAGTCAATCAAAGAGAATATGGGGCCGCTGAGTGATGTCATGAAGCACTAATGAACTTCTAGAACCTTTACTTGACAAACTTGGCCTTTTAGGATCTAGTGAGATGACCGACTTTGGTGCAGTCCGAAGTTGGTAGATACTCGATACTACACTCATTGAGGGTTGGTTTCTTGGAATATTTCGGTCGCCAGTGAAGAGGCTTGAACTGAAACTATGAACAAGGAAACAATCCAGTGATATTGAGCTCCTTATAACCCATTTACTATTTCTAGGACAGGTTGAGCCAACTAAACTTCAGAAGGGTACTTACCTATGAAACCCCATGCAAGCCTAAACTAGGAACTTGTGTGATTTGCTTGTACATATATACTTGTGCATAAAATCATGGACATCATGAACATCATATGCATTCACTAACCATTTCAAGGATTTTTGTAGATTCATCTTTGTTCTTGTCTTGTAGGTTATGGATTTGCTTCGTAGGAAAACTATCCAAATCAACCTTGTAAGAATTCCTCCACAACTCAAGAAGCTAGCTTCAAGGATTCCTGAGAATTCTCCATTCACCGAGAGACATGGTCGTCTACTCAACTTGGTCACTTCCAACACAGAGGAGGATATGATGAAAGTTCTCTTCCAGTTCTTTGACCCTTTGCATCATTGCTTCATATTTCCTGACTACCAGCTTGTGCCTACTTTGGAAGAATTCTCTCAACTTATGAGGATTCCTATTATCAATCAACTACCTTTAAACGGTATGGAAAGAGATCCAAAGCCAGAAGAGATTGCTCAAACCCTGCACTTGCACTCATCTGATGTCACAACTCATTGGGAAACTAGAAGTGGTGTCAAAGGCTTCTTGTCAAAATTTCTGTTTGAGAAGGCCCAAAGCTGTTGGAACTCCCTAGACTTGCAAGATTTTGAGGAGATTGTAGCTCTTCTCATCTATAGGATGGTCTTGTTCCCTAATCCTGACCAACTCATATATGTGAGTGCTGTCAAAATCTTCATGTCTCGCAACCCGGTGCCTACATTGCTTGGGGATATCCCTCACTCTTTTCACACTCGTACAATAAGGAAAAGAGGTGTTCTTATGTGTTGTACTCCTCTATTGGAAATATGGTTTATTTCTCATCTTCCCCAATCAGTCTTGAAGAATGAGCAAGGTTTGAGGTGGTCACAAAGGTTAATGACACTTAACAATTCAGATATCCATTGGTGTTCTCGATCCAAAGAGAATGTCATTATTGTTGACCATTGTGGGGAATTCCCTAATGTCCCTCTACTTGGCATTAGGGAGGCATCACCTACAACCCGTGCTTGGCTCTAAGACAGTTCGGTTATGCCCGAAGGGATGGCCCACATAACATGCTGATTCAAGGATTGGTTTTCGACTACGACAACGAAGACCAAGGACTTCGTCAGAGATTCATCCGAGCTTGGAGGATGCCAAACAAGGTGGATAGCAAGAATTTGGGACACAAGAATTCCATCCCTTTTGAGCCTTACCTCAAGTGGGTACGAACCCGCGCTCAAAGTATTATGATGCCTTACCCCTCCATTCTCCCAGTGATTATAGAGCCTGTTAAGGAAGGATAGGTTCCATACACCATCCTACATCCTGACATGCCGACATCACTCGAAGACCTACAAAGGAGTTGGATACAGCTCAAAGGAGAGCGTGATACTTTTGAAGCCCAATTCTACGCAAGCGAGAATAAGGTTTTGGAACTCACTCGACTACTTCATGAAGAGCATACTCTCAACACCTACATTGCACCAAAGAGGATGCGCAACATATTTTTACCTTAGAATTTTGTATTAATTTGCCCAAGGGGCATTGATGTACTCACAATTCTATCTTATTAATATGACGTGCGTTTCTTTTTTGTTTAAAACAAATTTGAATTTCTAAATCCTTAAAAACATTGCATGAATACATATCATTCATCATAAGCATAAACAGGTCTTTGCAACAAAGTTTCCTCATCTCTCTACTGTTTATTTCAGTAAGATGGATATCGAACAAACGGTCAAAGATCTGCAAGCTCAGAATTCACAATTTCAACAGTTACTCATGACCTTAGCCAAGGGGCAAGAGGAGCTGAAGACTCTGCTAGAAAAAGAGAAAGAGAAAGAGAAAAAGAAGAAGAAGCCAGCTAGTGTGGTTATCATGGGCAGAAGGTTCCAGGGACAAGCCAGAAGGACCATAGAATTCCCAACAACATCTGAAGAAGGGGGAAGAAAAGGAAAAGAAACGGCAATGCCATCAGATTCTGAAGAAGAAGAAGAAGAAGAAGAAGAGGAAGAAGAGGACTACTCTGAACAACAATACCCTCTGGTTGATGACAAGTACAAACACCTTGAAGAGCGACTAAGCGCTATGGAAATCTAGAGAGTACCGGGGCTAGATTTTGAGGAGTTAGGGCTGGTGTCAGGAATTGTAATCCCTCCAAAGTTTAAAGTGGCACTATTTTCCAAGTATGATGGGGTGTCTTGCCCTAAAATTCACCTCAAATCCTATGTCAGGAAGATTCAACCACATTATGTCGACAAAGACCTGTGGGTCCACTTTTTCCAAGACAGTTTATCAGGAACGCAACTTGATTGGTTCTACCAGTTGGAGAGGGCAGATGTTCACAATTGGGAAGACTTGGCAGCAGCCTTCTATAAACAGTATCAATACAACACCGACTTGGATCCGACCCGTACTCAGCTACAGAGTATGGCCATGGTTTCCAATGAGGGCTTTAAAGATTACACCCAAAAATGGAGGGATCTAGCCGGAAGGGTGCAACCCCCTCTATCTGAGAGGGAGTTTGTGGGCATGTTCTTGGGAACTCTTTCAGGTCCTTTATTCAATCATCTGATTGAAAGTTCTTCTGCAGGGTTTACAGAATTGATCTTAACCGGCGAAAGAGTGGAGGCTGGTATAAGAAGTGGGAAAATTCAAAAGGACGCGTCTGCCTCAACAGCTGTAAAAAGGCCCTTCACAGGAAGAAAGGAAGTATCTGTTGTCTATTCACAAAGGAATCAGGGAAGAACCGAGCGACAACCAACAGTGGGGGCCGTTATGATTCCGAAGCCTGCATCAGACCATCCAAGAACTAATCAGCAAAGGGTAGAAAGTCCAATTCGGCAGTTTACCAAGATTAACATGACTCCAGCCCAAGTTCTACCACATCTCCTGAAGTTGAATCTGGCCACTTTGAAAGAGGCCCCAAAAAATCCTAATACTACTTCTCCATATTACCATCCCAATGCTAGATGCGCGTACCATTCTGAAAGTCCAGGGCATGATACCAACAAATGTTGGACTCTGAAGAATAAGATTCAAGATCTGATTGACACGAAGGAAGTTGAATTTGAAGCGCCTGAGAAACCAAATGTTATTTCCGCCCCAATGTCGAGGCATGGTCACAATGCCAACGCTATTGAAGAAGACCTGTTTGTTGCTACCATGGATAAACTGTTGACTCTGCTCCCGATTATCTTGAATTTGTTGAAAGCTGGCATCTTCCTAGGTTGTTACAAAGACTTCCATGCTTGCCTATCCTCCCCATTTGATTGTCCTCTGTTGAAGAAAGGTATCCAACGACTGATGGATAACCAAGAAATTTTATTTGAGAATGCTCCTGTCTCACCTGTTCCAGTGAAAGAAGTTTCAATAATAACCATCTACGCCAATCCTTCCAGGGGCCCTAAAAGACCCGTTAGGATTACACCTTCTCCAAAGACTACTCCACTTAAGATAACAATACCTGGGCCGACCCCATATAATTCAGATAAAACAGTACCATGGACCTATGGTGGAGAAATCTACTACCATGGTATTAAACAGATTGAACTAACTGTCGAATAAGAAAGCTCCGAGGAGGACAATTCCGACATTAGAAATATTGTTGGAACTAGTAAGATCACCCACAGTGGTAGTATTTTCTCTCCAGAGATTACTCCTCCAACAGGAGTCTTTGGACTTGTGACCGTTCCAAAGATTACCTCTACATCAGTGATTGTACCTACAAGCGTACCCACCGATAAAGACAATATAATTCCTATCCCTGTTTCCACTGCTAAGAATAAAGGAAAGAACGTTCATGAGGAGCCTGTCCATACGAAGGCTCAATCACTAGCTATCCCTGAAACATCCAATAAGGAGATGGAAGAAATCCTGAGGATTATTAAGAAGAGTGATTACGATGTGGTTGAACAACTGGGGCAGACCCCTTCCAAGATCTCTATTCTAGCTCTTCTACTATGCTCTGAAGCACATGCCAAAGCTCTGGTAAAATTTCTGAAGACAGCTCATATGCCACAAGAGACATCTGTTGACCAGTTCCATGACTGTGTGGCCAGTTTGACAGCTGATAAGGGCCTGAGTTTCTCTGATGCTGGCTTGACATCCCGAGGGAGAAAACACAACGATGCATTACATGTCTCAGTGGAGTGCAGAGGAACAACCCTAGCTCATGTCTTGGTTGATACTGGGTTATCTTTAAACGTCTTACCAAAGAAAGCCCTTGATAGATTGGATTGTGAGGGGTTGACTGTAAAACCCAGTAACATAGTGGTTAGAGCTTTCGATGGATCAAAGAGGATGGTCCATGAGGAGGTGGACATCCCAATCAAGGTGGGAACTCAAGTTTTCAACTCGACCTTCTATGTGATGGACATCCGTCCTTCTTATTCCTGTCTATTGGGACGCCCCTGGATCCACAATGTCGGTGCTGTCACCTCCACTTTGCATCAGATGCTCAAGTACCCCGTCCAAGGGAAGATTATAACTATCCATGGGGAGGAGGAGTATATGATTAGTCATATGAATTCCTTTCGTTATGTGGAGTTAGATGGAGAGTTCATAGAGACCCCTTTCCAACATTTTGAAGAAGTCTCTAAAGAAATAGCAGCGACCAAGGCAATATCCTCGACTCTTAAGATCACAAGACCTCCGCTTCGGATGTCATCTTTAAAGGATGCAAGAGCAGTAGTGGAAGAAGGGGGATGTACAATCTGGGGTCAGCTTCCAGACATTCCTTACAAATCAAACAAGTTTGGCTTGGGGTTTACTTCAACTGGTCAGAAGGCTGTGCGTCGTGCCCGTGCTGGGGGGCCACCTATGAAGATTAGCAATCAAAGCGTCAATGCGGTAGAAGACAATGAAGAGAAGGGTAGTTTGGAAGATTAGATATTTCCTACTGTCAGCGGAGGACTGCGCAACTGGGAAGCCAGACACTTTGTTCCGATAACTTTCATATCTCAGTAATTTATCTTTTACATTTCTGTTGGACTGTAATAATTCATAAACAATTCGTACTTTAAAAACCTTGTGTCTTACCCGAGGCACAATGGTCCATTTGTAAGGGTTTTTATTTTATCTACATATGTCATTCAATGAATCATGGACGCTTTTTCATATATAAACCTTTTATGCTCATTGTCTTTCTTTTACATTTTATTGTTTTAAGATGGCTATACCCTTACACACACCCACATTCACAAATGCAGGTACCCTTCCATTCCGGATCCCATGGGTAACAATATTGCTATAGCCTTCAGTGACTCTGAAGATCTGATCTACCAAGCCGAGTACGAAGGTGAGGAAGATTGTGAGGTGCCAGGGGAATTGGCCAGACTATTACAACAAGAGGAAAGAGAAATTCAGCCTCATGAGGAGTTGTTGGATACAATCAACTTGGGAACCGAGGAAGATAAAAAGGAAATCAAAGTGGGTGCCAATCTAGAGCCGAGTGTCAGGGAGCGCCTAATTCAGCTATTGCATGATTATGTTGAGATCTTTGCCTGGTCATACGAAGACATGTCGGGACTCGATACAGACATCGTGGTACATCGTCTACCCATAAGAGAAGACTGTCCACCAGTGAAACAAAAGGTCCTCCGCATGAGACCTGACATGCCAGAGAAGATCAAAGCAGAAGTTATGAAATAGTTTAATGCTGGATTTCTATCTGTTACTTCCTATCCTCAATGGGTTGCTAACATTGTTCTCGTGCCTAAAAAGGACGACAAAGTGAGAATGTGCGTAGATTATAGAGATTTAAACAGGGCCAGCCCTAAAGATGATTTTCCACTTTCACACATCGACATCCTAGTCGACAATACAACTCAGCACAAAGTATTTTCTTTCATGGATGGATTCTCAGGCTATAACCAGATCAAAATGGCACATGAGGACATGGAGAAAACTACTTTTGTCACACAGTGGGGTACGTTCTGCTACAAAGTGATGCCATTCGGACTGAAGAATGCCGGGGCAACCTATCAACGTGCCATGGTAGCTTTGTTTCATGATATGATACATCATAAGATAGAGGTTTACGTAGATGACATGATAGCCCGATCACAAACTGAAGAAGAACACCTTGATCACTTGCAAAAGTTGTTTGTCAGATTGAAGGAGTACAAGCTAAGATTGAATCCGAACAAGTGCACATTCGGAGTCCGATCCGGTAAACTCTTAGGTTTCATTTTCAGTAACAAAGGCATCAAGGTTGATCCTGCCAAATTCAAAGCTATACAAGAAATGCCTGCTCCTCGCACTGAGAAGGAAGTAAGAGGTTTCTTGGATGCCTAAACTACATTGCCAGGTTCATTTCTCACCTAACGTCTACTTGTGAGCCAATCTTCAAGTTGTTGAAGAAAGATCAAGTAGTCAGATGGAACGATGAATGTCAGACTGCTTTCGATAAAATCAAGGAGTATTTGCTAGAACCTCCTGTCCTGATGCCACCCGTCGAGGGAAGACTCCTAATCATGTATCTGACCGTCTTAGAGAATTCAAAGGGGTGCGTACTGGGGAAGCATGACGAGTCTGGCCGAAAAGAGCACGCCATTTATTACCTAAGAAAAAATTTTACCGACTGTGAAACTAGATATTCACTGCTCGAGAAACATTGTTGCGTTTTGGTATGGGCTGCTCGCCGGCTAAGGCAGTATATGTTGACTCATACCACTTTGCTGATATCTAAGATGGATCCGATAAAGTACATCTTTGAGAAGCCTGCTCTGTCTGGGAGGATAGCTAGATGGCAGATGATCCTAACAGAATACGACATACAATTCACTACCCAAAAAGCTATAAAGGGTAGTGTGCTAGCTGATCATCTGGCTCATCAAGTTGTAGAAGATTACCAGTCCATGAAGTTTGACTTCCCTGACGAAGACATCATGACAGTGGACAATGTTGAAGAAATCAGACCATATGATGGACCTGAACAAGTATCCCGATGGACCCTGTACTTTGATGGGGAATCCAATGCACTTGGTAACGGTATCGGCGTTGTGCTTATATCTCCGGAAGGATGCCATACTCCTTTCACTGCTAGACTTTTCTTCAACTGTACGAACAACATGGAAGAATATGAAGCATGCATCTTTGGACTCAAGGATGCCATAGACTTGGGAATCAAATATTTAGAGGTGTTTGGGGGCTCAGCTTTGGTCATCAGTCAGATCAAAGGAGAATGGGACACTAAGCATCCAAACCCTATCCCTTACAAAGAACATGTTTTGACATTGTTACCACATTTCGAGCAGATTACCTTCGAGCATTTCCCGCGAGAAGAAAATCAGCTAGCAGATGCTCTGGTTACAATGTCATCTATGTTTAAACTTAATTGGGATAACGAGGCTCCCCAGATCTCCATCGAACAGATTGATGAACCAGCTCATTGTCACGAGATTAATACCGAAGAAGTATTGGACCAGCTGTGGTTTCATGAATTCAAAAGGTATCTCGAGGCTCAAGAATATCCCAAAGGAGCTTCAGTCAATGACAAAAAGTTCTTAAGGAGATTCTCAGCTAAGTTCTTCCTAAGTAATGGCATCCTGCACAAGCGCAATCATGATTCTATTATGCTCCATTGTGTGGACAAGATTGAAGCTGAAAAGATCATGGTTGAATTGCATGAAGGTACCATTCGCACTCACTCTAGTGGGTATATGATGGCAAAGAAGATTCTACGGGCAGGCTATTACTGGTCTACCATGGAAGTGGACTGCTATCAACACTCCCGGACCTGCCATAAATGTCAAATCTATGCAGACAAGGTGCACGTGCCTCTGGTTCCTCTAAATGTCTTAACAGCTCCTTGGCCCTTCGCTATGTGGGGAATCAACATGATTGGGGAGATCAAGCCTACAGAATCCAATGGACACCGCTTCATTATGGTGGCCATTGACTATTTCACCAAATGGGTTGAAGCAGCTTCCTTTGCATCCGTTACTAAGAATGTTGTTGCCCGCTTCATCAAGCAGAATCTTATTTTCTGGTACGGTATCCCCGAAAGGATTATCACTGACAATGGTACAAACCTTAACAATACTATGATCGCCGTCTTGTGCGAGCAGTTCAAGATTCAACATCACAATTCATCCCCTATAGGCCAAAGATGAATGGTGCAGTCGAAGCTGCTAACAAAAATATTAAGAAGATCATACAAAAGATGACGGTCACCTACAAGGACTGACATGAAATGCTACCGTTTGCTCTCCACGGGTACCGTACCACGACTCGCACTTCAACTAGGGCAACACCCTATTCTTTGGTTTATGGCATGGAGGTTGTCTTGCCTATCGAGGTTCAAATTCCTTCCTTGAGAATAATGAAAGATGAAGGTTTGAGTGAAGACGATTGGATTCAGACCCGACTTGATCAGTTGAACTTAATTGACAAAAAGAGACTTACTGTTATTTTCCACGGTCAGACGTATCAAAAATGGATGATCAAGGCCTTCAACAAGAAAGTCAGACGCCAGATATATCAAGTTGGAGATCTAGTGATCAAGCGCATCATCTTGCCACAAAGTGATCCCAGGGGAAAATGGACTCCTACCTACGAAGGACCATTTGTAATCAAGAACATCTTTTCTGGTGGGGCAATGATCTTAACCACCATGGACAGTGACGACCTGCCACACCCTGCGAACGCAGACATAGTCAAAAGATACTACGCATAAGAGACCCGCTAGGTTGTCACACCTAGGCAAAACAAGGGCATCCCGGCGAACCAAAAGGTTCAGGCAAAAATTAGGGATAAAATAAAAAAAATCTATACACCCGGCAAGTTGAAAACCCGAAAGGGCAACTTGGGCAAAAAAGGGTTTCCTGGTGGACTGAAAACCCGCAAGGGCGGTCCAGACAAAAGTTAGGGAATTAAAGCGTATGACTATGTCTCGTCGAATCACTTTAAGGATAATCTCTTCACTGACAAACTCTGAGCTTCTGATCAATCCAATCATCTTTGGACGAAGCAACAGACAGACAAGATATTCGGAGAAGGCTATAGTAGAATGGGAACCCCATGGGATTTTTTACACATAGCCATCTTTCTTTGTATAAATTTTTATCATTTTTATGACACCATCCTCTTACTAGGATGTCTGTCTCCTTTGTACACAAATACTTATTCAAAGTAAATACAAAGATATCTCTTTAAAGTGCAGAAAACCATTTGTCTTTTTCTTTTCTTATACTTGTGTTTTATTTGCAAAAACGTCCAATGATTCATTAATGAACATATGCATTTGAACATAATTACTGTTTACAAATAAACATGATGAAAAAGAATAATTACTGATAGGTTGAAAGGATAGGAAAACGTCTTTAGGCTATTATTTGAGCAATCCCTACAGTATGTTATCTAGATCCCCAGCGGAGCCAAAACTTTGAACTAAAGATCCCCAGCGGAGCCAAAATTTCAAACTATCAATCCCGAATTGAAACCATCCAGTTTCTCCAAATTCCCCAGCAAGTTATCTTGAAGCCTAAAAACCAGACAACAACTTCTGATAACTCCCCAGTAGAATGGCAGACAACCCAAACTCCTGAACCTACTCCCCAGCAGTAAGCCTTCTTCCCCACAGAGTTTTTATTTGCTCCCCAACAGGTTGAAGATTCTCTTTACTAATCCCCCGCCAGAAGTCATCAGAGTTTTATTTATTCCCCAGCAGAATAAGGATTCCCATTGTGTAATCCCTAATATAAGTCATCAAAATTCTCTGGATTCCCCAAGCAGATTACTCAAGCAGTATACGGCATTGCTCACAACAGAATTTTTGTCAAATACTCCAACTTCAAGACATGAAGGATCCCTATGTCCCCAGTGAAATCGCCAAGGATTTCATATCCTCAACAATCAAGGATTTATTATCCCCGGCAACAGTCAAGGATTTATTTTCCTCAGCAATACAGCAAATCAGCTTACATGCGCATACATTACATCCATATATCATAAACATTGATAAAACACATATATTGCATCATACATTTCATGCAACATAACTTTGTGTTTTCAGCTAACATTTTACCCTTTTCAGGATAAGATTAACAACTACTGTTTAACAATATACGGTCATGATACAGTTCAGATACGCTCCAGGCAAGGATGTCATTCTGATACTTATTCAGATTCAGATCTCAGATACAGTTCAGATACGCTCCAGGAAAGGATGCCATTCTGATACTTATTCAGATTCAGCTTTCAAGATACAGTACGGATACACTCCAGACACGAAAGTCATTATGTTACTTATTCGGACCTCAACATCAAGATGCAGTCCAGATACGCTCCAGACACATAAGCCATTATGTTATTGATTCAGACTTCAACACCCAGATACAGTTCAGATACATTCCAGATACGGATGCCATTCTGATACTTATTCAAATTCAGATTTCACACTCTTGATATAGTACGGATACGCTCCAGACACAGATTCTATTCTGTTTCTCATTCATATTTCAAGTCTCCAGATACAGTTCAGATACGTCCCAAATACGGATACCATTCTCATACTTATTCTTCTGACTTACAACTTAAAACTCAGCAAACACTCTTGGATGGCATCTACAAGCCCATCTCCAACAAGATTTTATCGTCTCTCCAAATGGCATCTTTAAGCCCATTCCCTCAACTACATTTTGACGAGTGCAAATTTATGGGCACTCTAGTGTCCAATCATCTTTTACCTTCGAGTCACGAACGACAAAGCTCGCCAATCTAACTCTTCAGGTTCAAGAAGATTGAACGGGGGCAGCTGTTGTACCCCAAAATTTGCCCTCTCATTTATCAAGAATTTTCTCTCGAGACTTCTTGGACTCAAGACAGGATTAGGGTTTACTCAGCTCAAGACATCTCATCTTGCACTGATACCCCAAAATTAGGGTTTGAGTTTGCACAAGGATTTTTGGACCACCAATGCTTCATGTGACTTTCATACATCATGTTGGACCCCTAAGGTCACACATGACAAGTTTAAAGCCTTGAACCATATTTTTGATCAGTCAATTGGACAGTTGACCTAAAAATCAACTCTATTGGAGAAAAAGTCAACCATGGCCAATTTACAGTCAAACTTCATAATTTTTGATCCACATCAACATTTTAGACTCATATGTACCATTTGATCAAGTTTGGATTATAACTCCTCAAGAAATTTGATCAAATCATCAAAAGGGCAAAATGGTCAAAATTAGGGTTTTAACTAAGGAAGGGCAATTTATGATTTTTAACCTAGCCAATGACCAATTGGGTTCAAACATGATTTCAAGGTTTCAATGGCATCATCTTAACCTAATCACATAGTTCAAAAGATCTCAAGTTCATTGGATTGACAAATGAATTTTGCAGTCAACTGATCAAAAGTCAATTGTGCACTAAAAAGTCAAACTTTGACTTTTTGGTCAAAATCAAGTGCCAAGGGTCATAATTCATCAAGATATGTCATAATATGAAACTTGTTGACCAAGAAAACCATTTCTGAAAATTAGGGTTTTGAATTTGAAAATTTTCATAACTTAGAATTTTTCTAAGTATGGAAATTTTCTTATTTTTTCCCCAACTTATCACCACTTTTTCACTATGATGCATTTTGATTCAAAGAAAACTTCCAACATGAAAGTTGTAGTCCTCCATGAAATATATAACTTTTCTTCACTAACTTTTCCCAAAATATGCTTGGATCTCATGTTATGAATTTGTAAACATAGGTCCATGAACTAAATAACTTAGTGAAAATTTGCCCTAATCTAGGCAGTTTTTTGACCCAATTTCATGGACATTTTTCACCTAGTTCCAAGAGGTATCTCAAACTGCATTTTAAAGATGTATTATAGAGCATAATGAAAGCTTTCCAAAATGTCCAAGAACTCTCCAAGATCATTTTTGGTTAGGGAGAATCGAAGAAGAGAAGTTGGCATTTTATCACTTTTGTTCATGCCATTTTCACAAAGTATCAAGTTGCATATCAGATCTTTGATGTTTGAATCTTGCTTTACAGGTCCTAAACTTATTCTACACTCCATAATTAAATGCAAACTCAGAAGTTAAAGGACTTATCTTGGCTTTTGGAGCATTGTACAAGAAATAATTCCATTTTAAGCATAAAGGTTACAATGCCATTTTCATAAAGGTGAGATTTTGCAACTTTAGAAATCTTGAGCCTTAGACCTGTCCCTTTGATGCAAACAATTTCCACAGGTCTCAAGCAATGTATAACAACTCTTATCAGCCCTTGAGGTAGCCAGTACAAGCATATTGCATTTGTCATTTCACTTTACTTAAAATACAAGAAAAGTTGAAAAAGGTGCTAGAACTTGTACAGCTAGTAAGAATTGGCCTTTGTGTCATTTCTATACAAATATACCAAGTCATTACAATGCTGAACACACTGGCTTGACATCCAAAACACTCCAAAACTGAAAAACTCCAAATTTCTGCCAAACATACAGATTTCTGCAAAACCATAGAAAATTCATTTTTTACTCGTGCGTTTTGTGGCTTGACACTTGAAACACCTCATACACATCCTACCAAAGCTATCCAAGCCCTTACCCTACAGCTGAAAACCCTGTTTCAGCCATTGCCATTTTCAAACTTGGAGCTTACAGCTTGACTTGTGCAGAGAGTTCTAGCCATCCACAAAGAAAACTAGGCATTGGAATAGTTTGAAGGAAGTTCAAGGAAGCTCACACGATCCTCGAGCCTCCCTCAAAGTCCCACATTGTCATATCCAAATCCAGCTGAAGGAGGTATTTTTCTCAAACTCTATCTCTGTATTTAGACATCCTCAAGCCACGATTTGTGAAGAAAAAATATAGTCCATAACATGGTGAAGTTGTACATATGCACACTTTTCATTTATATTAACTGAGCTAAGAGAATTTGAAGCTTGAAGTTGCTGAAATTTTTAGATCACGAATTAGGGTCATTAAAATTCTCTCTGATCTTTGAGAGTTAGGTCAAAAAATTGATATGGTTGGAATCGTGAGTTCAAATGCCACAAGTTACATGTTATAAGTTTTTGTTTTTGTGCAAGAATTTGAAAGTTACAGGTTTGAACATAATACGCGCGCAGAAGAGAAGCTGGAGGACAGGGACGATGGTTTTGGGCCTTTGGCGCCTTGGGCCTGTTGTTTCTGATTTTCACACCCCCTGGATTACTTTTGCACCCCCCTTGACTATTTTCTTATATTTTTGCATTTTCTTGCATATTTTTATATTTATTACTTGCATTTATTTTTTTCTAATGATAAAAAAATACCCAAAAATAATTTATTTATTTCCACACTTTTATTTTATTTTTTTATATTTATTTTTCTCACATAAAAATAGTTTTTTTGACAAATAGTTTTTATATTCTTAAATAACTTGTAAATATATTTAAAAATACTTAATATATTTATTATATTATTTATACTCATAAAACACTTATTTTCTATACATATTTAATTTTTAATATGTGCACATAATATTATTTGTTATTTTCTTGTACAAAAATGGATAAAATATTAATATAGAACATATATTTTCTTTAATCAAAAAATTAGGGTTTCCCCCTTTCAAAAATAATAATATTATTTTTCCTTATTTTCTAGGGTTAGTTAATTTATTTTCTCATATAAAAATTAAATACAAAACATTTTACATAAATACATTTGCATTGCATTTTAACATTTGTATATTTATTTAATGTGAACAATACTCGATTGGGTTGTAATAGTATTTTTAGGTTTATATTTGTGCAATATCCCCATTCAAAAACTTGTATCCCCCCTCCCATAATAATTGTTGTAATAGCTTAGTTTATTTTACGCAATTTATTGCTTTCAATACCATGTTTAGTAAACTAGGGTTTTGCGTGACAAGAATAAAAACAAAACAAATAGAAAACCTAATGCAAGACAAAGGCATGTAAAATGACACACTTTGCACACAAGCACCCTTAGGGTTTCTCCCACTTGGTTGCCTAAATAAAATTGGCCATGTTACACGTGCGAAGTATCTTGGCAAAACAAAACAAAATAAGATCATAGTCCCTCGATGACGCTATCAAAAGGTTGCCTAAACAAAGATGATCTTGGTCCCTAAAAATTGCTAAGATACTTGGTAACATTTCTATCATGGTCAAACGATGACCCACGCCCGTCTTGTTAACATCCAAAGATAGGGTTGTTTACCAAATCAATGGTAAATCAACAATGTGAAAAGAAATAAAAATGCACAAGAAAGACATTTGAGTAGGTAGATTAGCTTCTAGTTACTTATACCATTTCAAAACAATCCTTGCTATTTTCAAAAAGAAACACACACACATTTCAAAACATTTTACAAAACATTGAAACATTTTTCAAAAGACAAACATCTTTGTATACATTCTTACGAACAAGAATCATTACAAAGATTGGCCTCTTTTCAAAATATTTTCAAAACCACACCAAGCACCATTTCAAACAAAACAAATAAAAGAAAGTGATCTAAACAAGTAACTAAGAGCCCATGGAAAACCATGGATGAAAAGGGTGCTAGCACCTTCCCTTTTCATAATCTTCCCCCCGAACTCAAGAAAACATCTCAAAGGTCTTTCCTATGCTTTTTTACCTTTCCTTTTGGATAAAAGAAAAGTCGGTGGCGACTCTTGCTAACCGCAACATTTGCGAACACAAACGCAAAACCTCAAGTCAGTTCTCCCACCGCATCACAGCTAGCCACCAACGGGTAACCCGTGCATCTGTAATCAATTTGGTTATATTGGATTAAATTCTTGTTGAAGGTAAAATCACGTGAGAAGTGTGGACAGAAGTAACCTAGTTAATGGTGAACCTGGATAACTGAATGTGTCTCTTTATATTTATTGCATTATATATTCTTTCATAGTTCTATCAAATAATTTTCTAAAGGGGAATATTTTCTTAAAACCCAATTTAAAGCCCTATTTCTTGTACTTTTTTCTACCTTCATCTTTGACAGCTTGAGCTAGCTTTAGTAATTGCTTGATCTTCGTGTGTTGTTATTATCAAAACCACTTCAAGTGTTGTTATTGCTTCAAGTGATGTCATCATCAAAACTATCACTACAAAAGAAACAGTATACAACCTCGTATTAATCACGAGGAAAATCCAAAAAGCCTAACACAAAACAAATTAGCGTTGTGGTAAAATCACGAGGCAGGAGCGCATGCGGCAACTTTTTTCCACGTGATATTCATGACACAAATTTGTATCATGATAATCACGACACAAATATTTTAACAGACTGCACATGGTTCAGAACGTAGCAGACAGGTTTGCCACGTGAATTCTATGACACAAATTTGTGTCGTGAATATCATGAGGCAAATATTTAAACTATACAGAGTTGCTCAGATGGGGTCAGGTGGTATAGATTTTTGTCTAGAATATTTGCGTTGTGGAAAACATGATACAAAAGTGAATGTTTTTAAAATTAAAAAATGAAATTATAATACACCAATACGAAAATTATACTTAATAAAAAAAATTAAATAATAATTATATCTCAAATAAAAATTATAATTAATAAAAATTTTCAAATTAATATATAAATACAAATATTATAAAACTTAATAACCATATACTTAATAATTTTTTCTATACTCTTTTAAAAATAAATTGAATTCTTACATATAAACATTAAAACACTAAAATTTTTTTACATACAACTATTAACAACCCACGTACTTAAATATATATATATATATATATATATATATATATATATATATATATATATATATATATATATATATATATATATATATATATATATATATATATATATATATATATATATATATATATATATATATATATATATATACACTTAAGCAAATATTAATAATCCACATACAAATATTAAAAAATCAACCCAACTTCTTGAACCTTGGCTTTGATCTTCTTCTTCCTAATTTCATCAACAAAAAAATTGAAATAAGAAATCAAACAAAACTGTTAAAATATTAAACAAGACAAAATAAATATTGTATACCTTTAACTTTTGATATTAGAAAGTTTAATAAAATTGGTTAGGAAGAGTTAAAAATTTGAAGAGAGAAAAGTAAAGATTGATGATGAGAAGAAGAAGAGAAATGGTGAAGAGGAAGGAAGGATATGAACTAGGGTAGTTCTAGAATGATGCAGTTGTGATTTATAAAGGGAAATTACCGTTGTGAAAATCACGATGCAAATGTAACAGTAAAAAAATTATCCATGTAATTATCACTACAAAAACGTTTTCTCAGACAGCACATCAATTTTCACAGTCTGCGCATTAGACACATCACGTGTTGCAGTAGGCTTTATGTTTGCCTCGGGATTTTCACGACACTAAAAATTTAAAAAAATTTGAATTTCCCACCACATGAAAAGCTGGAAAATTTGTGAGGGAATATTTATTATTTAAGTTGCATCGTGATTTATACGACACAATAATTTTTCAAAACTTTTTCTCTTCCCCCATGTGAAAAGTTGAACATCATTATTTTATCAATTTATATATTTTTTGTCATAATAATTATGACGTAACCTTCCTTTTTTGCCTCGTGTTACTCACGTGACAAATTCACGTGGCTGGAGGCAAGATTTCTTGTAGTGTTCGACCTCATCAAGGCTAAGCATTTGCTTTTTGAATCTTACTATCCATGTTCTTGGATCACTTCTTGATTATACCTAAAAGCACATAGTTCCATAATAAAGTCATGAAATCACACCCCAGGAGAGTTATCGACCGTATTAAGATAGCTAAAATGCCCAAAATACACCCCATGAGTGTATGTGCGGCTCTAGGGGTGAAAATATAGTCGAACTCACCAGATATGAGATACACTCTGAAGAGGAACATCTTGTACAAGTGTCTCTAAATCTCGTCAGTGTGAGCGACATGTGTTGTCTAGTATCTGTTAAAATCATATTTTAAGAACCTAAATCGTACATGAGCACCCTTTGTCTTAGCACCTTCACGTTCTTCTTTTGTTGGGTCAGATCAGGCTCCTTCCTAGTGAATGTAATGGGTTAGTATTTGTTCATCCGAACGTGATCTCTCAACATATTATTCATATTCATTACTAAATATTGTATAAAAAATTAAAACAAACCACCACTGAGACAAACAACAAGTAAAAAAACAAATCACTACACAAACAAATCAACAAAGGGTGAAATAAATGAATGTAGTATACAATAGTTTGGATTATATAAACAAATGTACGCATGAAGCATGCTCCAATTCCATAATTCATGTTATACCGATATATTAGGGAAAAAGGCATCAAAAGTCAAATCTTTAGACATATGTGTGTTAATTAGGTATTATATAATTGAATGAGTGATTATTTGCCTAAAATTTGATGGGATATGGGGAAATTTAAAAACTCTTTCAAATTTGAGATTTTTTTTGTACAAAAAATAAGATTAAAAAAGTGAGAGGAACATAAATGGTCGTGTGACTTATATCGACTGTTCGGATTCTAGAATCCAAACATTTTATAATCATATTCCATATTCTAAAATCTAAAATGTATTTTGGACAATTCAAATTTTTTTTTAGATGTTTGGGGTGGGAAGAGGGGGAATTTCACTTAATGTGTCACATATTTAAGTATACCATGACCTGGTCTAAATACTCTACAAAATTGCAAGTCATAAAAACTCAGCCCACTCTAATTTTTAAAGTTTTTTATGGGCGGTGCTGTTTACACCCTATGTAGTGATCACACACCCTATGAAAACCCCAAAATGCCATTCCTACACTCCAGATTTCAAAATTCGGATGCGCCTATTCTACAACAAAATGACTTCATAAGTGAGACACCTCATTTATATAAAAAATTTGTCTGCATTCCAATATGTGGGTCATAAGTCCGAATTTCAATATCCAGATTAACCTCATGAAAGTCTTTTACACCCTTTGATAGTAAGTTAGAATAATTTTGTCATTTTTTAATAAACTTTCTATTATGAGTTATTTACATATCAACACCACAATAAACTATACACATTTGTCATTTAATAATAAGATCAAAACCAAAGAACTACTACGTATATATGAATGCCAAAATATCAACTACAACATGTCATAATCGATCCAAGTATAAACCATAATACAAAATGTCAAAATATATAAAATAAAATCTCACTATTGTGTATATTTGGTTCCCTTGTTCCTCCTCTATCATCGGTACTGCAACATATGTCATGTCTTTTCTAAGATGGCATGTAGAGTGACCATTTATAAAGGAGGTCATCTTATAAAGGAAACGAGTTAATACAAGTTGAAAATTAAAAAATATAACGAAGGAAAAGAAATATAATCAAGTAAAATACCTTAAGTCCCATAGTTCCAGGACTAGAACTGTCACTTTCGACAATATCAGCAGCAACATTCGTTGTTGGTGTTTCGACATCTATCGCAATTTGTACAACCGACTTTTTTGGGGGAAGTTTGGTGGTTATATTTGTTTGGACAAGAGAGTAGGAAGTTTTGAATTTCTTTTTCTTGGGAGAAGATTTCTAACAAAATGGAGACACATCTTCATACTCTGATTTAATTTCGATAATTTCTGGTTGAGCTGGTTTATGTTTCTTTGGAGTAGGAGGCGGTTTCTTACTGTCTGAAAATGCAAAGGTATTAGTAAATTTTAAATACACAAGTAATGATAGTTGATTATTTGAATAAGTACCCTTATGGTAGTCTGGCAATGGTATTTCCTTCACTTTGTTTGGCTTCCTTCTAAGAGGAAGCAACCTTCCTTGGAACAACAACTTTATCCTTGACACTTTTCCTTCGATCAACTGCTAAAAGAAATAAAAGGGAGCAAAGTTAGAAAAGCAATGAAGGAATATTTTGATTGAACCAAGTCGATAGTTTCGCCCATCCCACACCTTTATGTATTGGAGAAAGTATGTGAACATGCTCTACATCGACATGAAGGTGACCTTTGAAACTGTCCAACGTATGCTTAGTCGGAACCACACGTTTTTGCAAATTTTGTTGTAGAACCTTCAGGTGAGACCCGCATCGAACCATTTTTGGAATGGAGGTACGACTTCCAAGCCAAAATCAGCATTTGGGAGTTTTGGCAATATCGTAGGTTCTATCTTAAAAGCTAGCTCTTACCGGTGTTTAAGTCTAACACACCGAGGAAGGAAAAAGTTGGGAACCTTTTTCATAAAATTTTCCTTCAAAGTTACTGCTGCATTGTGGATGGTTCGACTAAGAATGTCTGGCCTATATGTAGTTTCAAAGTACTTTTGGAATGCACGAATCTCCTTGATGTGAGTGGTCATACCTTTCTTGAAGCGATCTTGTATGGAGGGTAAAAAGCACAAGTTAGATGTCTAGTAAAATCAGACACACTGAATAGTTCGTTGGTGTAGTAATCCTTCCACCAAGTGTCAAACTCTTGTGTGCAGCAAAAAGATGGTTGAAAGGAGACAAGTGTGAGCACTATTTTTCTAGCAAATCGAGCCATATTCCCTTTGTATCCTTCTTCAGTTGTAAACATGTTATATTGTCATATATGTTTCTTCTTCTCAAAAAGTGGCTTAGGTTTTATTTGATTCAAGCCAAATTATTGAGAAACTAGATTGGGTTGATAACTGACAAGAGTATAATGACTCTTCGAAGGCCTTAACCTGTTGACAAGAAATTTGGGGATAAGGAATGCTTCCCAAATATCCATGGATTCTTCCTCTTGATATGGGGAAGGAGCAAGGAATTTTATTATTAACCATTCAGGGCCACACGTCCTATTGACGAAAAAAGCCATTGAAGGAGTAAAGTTGTAACACTTAGCAAATATCATCACAAACAAAGTGAATGATCCTGGAAGGTATGCTCCTTCGTCACAAGGAGTTAAGTGAGCTAGTATCCTTCCTTCGACGATCATGTTCTTGATAATGTTATCTTCTTCATTGATGGTGTTGTATGTTTAGAGTGATGGTTCGAATGTGGCATTGAACCCTAGTTGAAGCATCCAGAAGGGTCATGCGAAAAGAATGGTGTTCCCCATTTGATAGTGCCTCAAATAGTCATCAACTTCTCCAAGGGATTTGTAGAGCGAACCCAGGATTATTTGGTTGAGAAATAATTTATGCCCAACATCCAGTTGGTTCACCATGATGAGAAACCTCTTCACCACTTGAAGAGATCTCAAGCAAAAGACGCAATGAGACAACCATAAGGTCAAGAAGGAGATATTCTCTTTGTCTGAGACGTCTTCGTCATCCTGAACTCGGTGATCGATAGTATATTGGGTAAAGCTAGTCTTATTAAAATTGATAGTGTCTTCGTCCATTTTAATCAGATCAAAGCTCTCCCTGGTTGGTCGAAGCCCGACAATGGCGGAAACATCGAAAAGGGTGGGGGTCATCATTCCGCAAGGGAAATATAAGGTGTTTTGGGAAACATCCCATAAATATAGTGATGCCACTATCATATTTTGGCTATACTCTAACCTAAGATTTCGACAACATCACTAAGTCGTAAATTTTCAGGTCTTTCCAAATTTGAGATTTCTTCTTCTCAACCTTAGCCAACCAAGCTAATATGCTTCAGGGTCCTTAGCTAAAGGGGTGGCTCGAAATACTCTAAGAGCATTGCTCATATAATGCAGACCAATAGAGTCATGAACAACCAACGCATCAGTTGAAGACTTCACTTGGTATTTTTCAGACGATGGTGCAATTACAGGAATGAGTTTACCTTTGTCATCAAGCTTCTCTTGCTAGCCAAGGGCCCAGAGTGACATAAACAAGAAAAACTCTGAAAGAGTTGTAGTATCTACATTAGGGTAAGGTAAAGGACCCTTGAATGCGTATGTTTCACCAAAAATAGTCAAAAGTATGAGTATCTAAGATTCGTAAATTTTCGTCTTCTCTTCAAGAAGGGGGGCTGTAGAAGATATTCTTGGTTCCCTATTTACGCGAGATTAGAAATCTAGAAAATGGACTGAGAGGCATCTTTTTGTTTTTTCTTGGAAGTTTTTGCTGGATTAGGAACCATTGTTAAAGTCTTGAAGTTGATAGTTTGAAGATTGTTTAAGGTTAAAGAAGAAACGTTGAAGAAATGTTTTAGTTTGGAAGAGTTTAGAGTGTGAAAAGTGTTGAATTTTAAAGTTGTTGGTATTTATAGAAGAACAACAAGCTATTTCATATTGCATTTAAATTATGAATGCAAAGTGAGTGGGGGCATGTGGAGCTCTCCGATAGGGTGAAAAAGTGGTTGCACAATTTACCACCTGACTCCTAGTTTATAGGAATAATCATCATTAGCAGCTACACACGTCTTGATGAAACAGTTGGAAAATGGTCATTATGACCATGACGTCACGGTAATGTTGGTGTATGCGTCGAAAAGTCTTTCAAAAAATGTCATTTTCTAAAGTTGACGAAAAGAAACATTTTTTGGGGGCAATTTGTTAGCTATAATTTTGACGCTCCAAATGAATTAAGGTTCGAGGAGAATTTGAAAGATGGATGTTGGGATGACAAAAGCTAATTTCGATTAGAAGTGATAGAAGACGTATTTTCAACCGAGTTTACAAGGACGAAGCAATGCAAGATTAATGACTTAGCAAATATTCTAAAGATACTCGATGCGGGTTTGACAAATATTCAAATGAGGCTATAACTGATTTTAACGCTCATATGATCTTTGAAAAAGAGATACGTAGAGGTATGCAAAAGGCTAGAAGAATGCAATAACGAACGATTCATCCTCTGAGAAGAAGACCGTTCATGGTAGTTAGTTTTGAATTATTATAAATAGGAATTTTTATGTTAGAATTTTGTGTGTTCACTTCTTTGTACAAATTACTCAAAATAACTCAAAGTACCAAGTGTTCGAGAAATGAGTTGTTGAGAATGTACGTATGAAGCACCAATTTTACATTCAATGTCATTCCTTTTTAATTGAAGTCCTTAACATTCCTTTTAAGTTTAAATTGAAACTATTTTACATTCCAGTCTTTACTTTGAAGATTTTTATTACTACTTTCAAGTAACAATCTCTATCGAAGAGATTGACACCCATAAAACTTATAAAACAAAACATACACTATTGTCCTAGGATCAATCTAGTCAATCATGTGAGTAACCAAAATCTCTAGGATTCAAAATACTAGCGCTTGTTTACTAACTTTCACGGTAAACACGTAGATAGGTGTAGCGGTAGAAATGTTTAAGACTAATCCATTGGATTGACTTGACTTATACAGATCAAAATAAAAAACGCCACTGTGCTTTATTGTTTCCAAAGGAATGGGAAAAGAGAGAATAACCCAAATGAGGGGGAAAAGATTCAAGGTAAGGGGGTTGGCTATGCAAAGGGAAGGTATTTGCACCCTAAACATCTATGGTACTCCATAGGAACCTCTTTGTAAAATCTGTATATTTTGGCTATAAAATGTTATATGAAAATAGATTGTGGTAGTGAGGCAAGAAGTATATATATTTTTTATGACTTTTTCACCCATCGCGGTTGCGAACCTTCAGTGCCTACGTACCACCTTTAATGCAATAGAGAATCAGGGTACACGTAGTTCCTCTTTAAAAATTTTAAAACACAAGTGCATTGGTTAATTTTATGAGATAAGACATCATCGTCATTGTCCGTGTGAAAAACATACTTACTACCCACAATCATGAGAAAGGAGAATTTGCATCATCTCAAAGTGGAGGATATGGATTGGATTTTAAAATCAACAAAACCTCACTCAACACCCAAGTGGAAAATATCTCTCTTCACTACATATTGCAGAGGTATAGTTGTTTGCATCACTAGAAGGATTGACAAGACTCCAATCTTTTTAGAAGAGTTTTAAAGCAAAAGCCAAAGTGGAAAAAATGGTTTAAATTAGATTGATTGACTTTTAGTCTTCTCACAAAAATGTCAAGGTATTATTAAGTTGATTAAAATTGGTTTATGAAAATGTTTTGAAAATGCATGGACCTAAGTCCGTGTTTATTATGAAAGTGGTTCAAGTTTAGAAATAAGAAGTGTTTTCAAAAGGAGGGAGAATATTTTTGAAATTAAATAAGATGGGTGGAGAAGAAGGGAATATCATAAAGCATACGTTAAAAGTAAGGGAAAAAATTGTCTAACCAAACAAGAAGCCAACACTTGACATTATTAGTCAAGATAGAATTTACATTCTTTGGATTGAAACAAATAAAGGATACCGAACCTCTTGAGAAAACCAAGTTTTAATTGCATTAAGTCTTCACAAAAATTGGGTAGAGTAACGGTTGTATACAGATGAATTCCCGATTACAGACAAAGCATGTAATCACAATAACCTGCACACAGAGAAAACAAACAACCCAATGTCTTGGGGTAAACCCCAAGAACTCCAGAAAAAATAATAATTGAGGTCACAAGGTCTCGAGGTAGATCAAGGCTTCTAATCCTAAGTCCAAGAAGTCTATGTCTCCAAAATGCAAATGATAGTAACCATGTAGTCCAAGTAAGATTAAAGTTTTTTATGATTCAAGTTGATTATTAGGTATCTTCAAAAAAGAAATGAAAAGCTCAAGTGAGAAAAGATAAACAAGACATAAAAGATAAAGGCTCAAGTGAGCAAAGATGAAAATAGCATGAAATATAAATTCCAAATTAAATGGTACATAAAGTAAAAGTATAAAATAAAAGCATAATATAAATTCAATTGTTAAAAGTTAATGGTTAGTTGGATGACCATCTTGAAACTTTCATTTGGAACTTATTAGAGGATTGGTAGAACCAAAGCCTCTCAATAACAAGTTACATTTGCTTTTTGTCAAGTATATCATCCATTTTAAGAATCTCAAAGTAACTTAATGATCAATGATGTTTAAGTGATTAGCTTTGACCAAAATTGATGAAGTTCCATTAGAGGATTGGTAGAACCAAAGCCTCCTAACAATGGATCTCAAGGTTATTGGATCATAGGGTTCAAATTAACATACATGGGCTTGCAAACATTTGTTTGGGCCACGAATGACCATTTTCTTAAATCGGGACAAAATTTAGCCCTATGTTAAGCAATCGTAAGTGGACTTATATAGAAGTCGCGCCTATTTTGAGGTCGGTCAATAGCAATCTATGCACCATTTATTTTGAGACATGATATAGAAATCATGTTTCAATAACACTCAGTGCGATAAGATGGGGATGAGATGAAGAGGGAAATGGAAAAAATGAATAAACCACATTTGAATCAAAATTTAATCATACTATTATTAAAATCATTCGTCCATATTTATGGAGTTAAACTCAACACCATGGATCCAATGATGTTAACAAAGTTTATGATCAAAATTTCAATCCAAGATCAGCCAGAAAATATACAAAAATAAAATTGTATTTAAAATAAAGGAATAAGAATTTTAAAATGATTATAATGTGGAAATAATAGAGGAAAAATAGCAACTATATTCAAATTAATCAAGGAAAATTAAGTAAGGCCATATAAAAATCAGAAATGAACTCAAATATTTTTATAAAATTTCTGGCAATTTTTTAAAGTCAAAAACTATTTTTTAAATTAAAAGAAATAGGTAAAATAAATCAAAAATGATAAAAATTAACAAATTCATAAATAAAAAATAAATAAGATCACCAATATTTGTCACAATGTCATTGGATCATTCCCTATTTTTTTCCAGAATTTAAAAATGCATAAAAGTATTTTAAAACATTTAAAAGAATTCAAATAAAGTGAAAAATTATAAAAAATATCAAATAAAAGTGAATTTTCACACTTTGTACTTTGAATATGGGTTTAAGATCACACATTAAATATCATTATGGAAAAATAATGGGTTCAATGCGATAAAAATTAATCAAGTTATGATCATTTGAAGTCACATGAAGGGATTTCAGGGTTCATCTGGAGGACTTGTAATCTTTCTTCATCATCAAGTTCCTTACACACAAAATTTCCTTGAGACCTTTGAAGTGATTTGTTAATAACTCTTTTAAGATAAGGATATATTTGGAATTAATCAAAATACCAAAAGATAAGCAAGATATACCCCTTTGAAGTTCAAAACCCTAGCTCCTAGAGCAAGAAACTACCTTCGGAGAACTTTGCAATTTTTGACCAACCTTCTTGCACCAATACTTTTATCTTGCAAATAGAGGTTGTTGATGATGATAATGAGAAGTCATAGAAACCAACACCACTTCCACATCTTGAAAATTGAAAGAGATATGCACTTGTGATCAATGGAGACAAAGACTTGTCCAATTGTGTCAAACTTCTTCAATAAACCCTTGTACCTTTGAACTATATTTGACAACTTAAGGCATGATGAATCATAATAGACTTTATCATGATGTTACTTCAAAATATTTGCAATAGTGAAGCTTGAACCTCAATGAAGCTTTGTTGAAGAAGGCACATAAATGAACTCATGAACCTATAGATCAATTTGATGGAATGCATTGTGTTTTCACCTACAACATCATCAATTAGGGCAAACATTCCTTGTATTTGTTAGTTAATAGTTAATCACTAAAAATATAGATGATCACAAAATACAAGTCAAGGTGCTTGGTGATTCTCCATGAGCAAAACTTAAAGATAAGGAGAAGAGCCAAAACCTAGTGTGATCTTGTTATGATTGAATTGATATGACATGATGAAGGGATCTTAGGGTCATAAATTGGGGTACAACAGCTGCCCTTATTTAAGTGTCTTCTATCCATAGATACGAAGGTTACAATCTTTGTATCGACGCGATTGAAGATACTTAAATATAAAACAAGCCCTATTTTTGTCCCGAAGATACCATGTGATGCTTATGATTATGAATGCAGATGAACAAATTTAAAGGAACGCAAGACACCACTCGGGATGTAAAGGATAAAAGAGGAAACAAAAAGAAAACTTGACCAGGAAAATAAATCACTGGTGAAATAAAGACAAGCCTTTGTTGGGGTAATTCCTAAGATAGGATTCAAAGCATCGTCAATTCAAGAATTGATGAGAGGGAATAAAATATAATCGTGTCTGACAGATGACTGTGAACTATCCAAACTTTGAGGGGAAATCAAAAAAGTAACGTCGACCCACCGGGGAGAGAGATGGTAAGATAATACCAGTAAATCTCAAGATGTATTTAAAATTCATAACTGCGAACAGATGAACTTCTACTGAGTAACGACGAACTACCTTCCATAATGACAAGGCTACCATACATCAAAATAACAATCTCAACAATATACTACCTTCCATAATGACAAGGCTACCATCCATCGAAATAACAATTTCAACAACAGCTTACCTTCCATAATGACAAGGCTACCATCCATCGGAATAATAATTTCAACAATAGACTACCTTCTAAAATGACAAGGCTACCATCCATCAGAATAACGATTTCAACAACAGACTACCTTCCATAATGACAAGGCTACCATCCATCGGAATAAAAATCTCAACAACAGACTACCTTCCATAATGACAAGGCTACCATCCATTGGAGTAACAAAATCAACAACAACAGACTACCTTCCATAATGACAAGGCTACCATCCATTGGAATAAAAAAATCTCAACAATAGACTACCTTCCATAATGACAAGGCTACCATCCTTTGGAGTAACAAAATCTTAGCAACAGACTACCTTCCATAACGACAAGGCTATCATCCATTGGAGTAACAAAATCAACAACAACAGACAACCTTTCATAATGACAAGGCTACCATCCATTGGAGTAAAAAAATCTCAGCAACAGACTACCTTTCATAATGATAAGGATACCATCCATTAAAGTAACAAAATCTTAGCAACAGACTACCTTCCATAATGACAAGGCTACCATCCATTGGAGTAATAAAATCTCAACAACAGACTACCTTCCATAATGACAAGGCTACCATCCATTGGAGTAACAAAATCAATAACAGACTACCTTCCTTAATGACAAGGCTACCATCCATTGGAGTAATAAAATCTCAGCAACAGACTACCTTCCATAATGACAAGGCTACCATCCATTGGAGTAACAAAATCTCAGCAACAAACTACCTTCCATGATGACAAGGCTACCATCCATTGGAGTAACAAAATCAACAGCAAGAGACTTCCTTCCATGATGATAAGGCTACCATCCATTGGAGTAACAAAATCTCAGAAACATACTACCTTTTATAATGACAAGGCTACCATCCATTGGAGTAACAAAATCTGAATCTTCTTTAAGAACAATCAGATTCATCGGGGAAGTACAGGTTGCTCAAATAAAGAGTCCTGCCATTTACTGTCATGAGGAGGAATTGAAATAAAGATTTCCTGAAGAAGAAATAACTTCCTGGGAAAAGAGATAGGACTTCCTGGGGAAATGCCAATATAATTCCTGTTGAGGAGATAGGAATTTCTTATGCAAAATAAATGCATATTCTCAAACCGGGCCTTGAAGCTCGCAAAAATTTAAATAATAATTCTGTTTAGGGTGTTCATCCTATCCAGACAGCAAGCTGAAAAGAAGGTTGAAACAAAATTCTTCCATGAGGGATAATTCAATGGGGAAGTTAAAAGAATGTACATTTTCTGCTTAAGGTTGACAGTCTATTGGAGAGAGGGTAACACAACTCTGCAAAACAGGGTAATATGTCAGCAAAAATATCAATGAATGCAAATGAGCAATGATTTTCTAAATCCAAACATGTAGATGTATGTGCAAATGTATGAATGTCACCATGTATGCTGACAAAACATACACAGAACAATGGGGATAACTAGGCAAGGCCATAAATGGGTATAATCAATACTCGGCTGAATCACAATTAGGATGGAATTTCCATAAGAAAAGTAAGCACCAACTGAGAAACAAATTCCTATTGCATAGCTTAACTTTACTGCGGAAGAAAAACATCAAATTAAACAGCGATGTAACATCTTCCTCTAAGCTTTAATTGGAAACCAAACAAGCTGGGCACGAAAGGAGAGTTTGAAGTTCAAAATTCTACCAGAGTTGACTTCACTAGAGAAGACTAAAATCATCTCATTGAGTTGTCAGCTGGGGTAGCAAACTGACTTTAATGGGGAGAATAATATTGTATTGGTGAAGAATACTTCAAGGTACATCTTCAAGAATGAGAGTGATAATTGTACCAACTCCTCTGGGGAGAAAGTTTGAAAACCTCTCAGGGAAATAATTTCAGAAAAATATCTCGTCTCAACATCACCAAGGAAATTTCAGATACTGTGGCAAAAACCTTTGGGGATTTTAAATACAAACCAGTACTTGGTGGGAGAAAACCAAAAAAAAAATGATAACCTTCTCAATACTTCAATAAAACACTGCCCTTGCCTGGTTGTCTTGCAGATAAACAGAATGCTAATGTTCCCAAAAGGAGATGCTTCGTGAATAAGTTCAATCTCAGCAGGTACGGGGAGATAAGACTTTTTACCAAATGATTGAATCCTTCACTGGGGAAACTTGGGTAGAGTCCTCGTTTTATGCAAACCTTTAAGTTTTATCCTTCCTTGAGATCACTAATTTTCTCCTCCTTGTTCCACAAAATTTAAAGCAATTTGTAAATTCTTTTCAAAAATAATTTTGTTTTTTAATTTGTTTGCTTTGTTCATTTCTATTAGTTATAAATGAAATATTTATAAGATAAATAAAATAAGAATTACAAAGAATTGGATGAAAAGGCTCAAACTTTATTAATAGAATGGTAGCTTGCAAATGGCAAGACTCCATAGATAATTACAAAATTCAGAAAATGGTGATATAAATTGGAAAAGATACATTGAATTACAATGACCACCATTCTCTCTAGCAACTTTGAATTCCTGAGCCGAAACTTAGGTTGAAGAGTAGCAAGACCCAAGTAGATTGTTGCCTCCTTTGATCAAGTCTTGTCTGGTGCAGTTACTTGCCAGAAAATCCCTAACTTTTGCCTAGGTTTCCCTTGCGGGTTTTCAACCTACCGAGAATCATTTATTATGTTTTATATCTCTAACTTTTGCCTAGATCGCCCTTTCAGGTTTTCGACCTGCCGATACGCTCCTTTTTGCCTAAGCCGCCCTTTCGGGTTTTCTTCTTAGTGAGCTGTTCTTTTATTTTTCTAGGCGAAGTATTTCTTGACTGCATCAGCATTTACAGGATGTGGGAACTCCTCACCATCCATTATTTCAAGAATCGATGCACCACCATAGAAGGCTTTCTTGACAACATATGGGCCTTCAAAATTGGGAGTCCATTTGCCCCTAGAATCAGTGTTGAAAGACATGATCTTCCTGAGCATGAGGTCACCTTCTCTGAAATCACGAGGTTTGACCTTCTTATAAAAAGATTTCTTCATTCTCTTTTAGTATAATTAACCATGGCACAAGGCCGTCATTCTTTTTTCTTCTATTAAATTCAGCTGGTCAAAATTGTTGTGGATCTATTCAGCCTCCGACAACTTGGCTTCCATTATTACACGCAAAGAGGAAATCTCAACTTCAATGGGGAGCACTGCTTCCTTTCCATATATAAGAGAAAATGGGGTTTCCCCTGTTTAAGTGTGTACAGATGTTTGATACCCATGCAGAGCAAAAGGGAGCATTTCATGCCAGTCTTTAAAAGTAACCACCATTTTCTGGATGATTTTCTTGATGTTCTTATTGGTCGCCTCAACAGCTCCATTCATCTTTGGTCTGTAGGGAGATGAACTATGATGGACGATCTTAAATTCCTCACAGAGTTCAAACATCATTTTGTTATTCATATTTGAGCCATTGTCGGTCATAATCCTGTTTGTCACACCACACCAATATATGAGGTTGTTCTTGATAAAATGCACCACCACTTATTTAGTGACATTAGCATATGAAGCTGCCTCCACCCATTTGGTAAAGTAGTCAATTTCCACTAAGATAAAACGATACCCATTTGACGCCTTTGTTCCAATCATTCTGATCATATCAAAACCCCACATAGAGAAAGGCCATGGGGGAGAAATAACATTGAGAAGTGTATGAGGCACATGAATTTTATCAGCATAAATTTGGCACTTATGACACTTCTTAGCAAATTTGTAACAGTAAGATTCCATTGTCAGCCAATAGTAACTTTCCCTAAGCATCATTTTCACCATTGAATGTCCATTAGCATGGGTACCAAATGAACCTTCAAGAATCTCATGCATTAACGTGTCTGTTTCGTGTCTATCCATGCATCTGAGCAAGACCATGTCATGATTTCTCTTAAACAGTACATCTTCATTAAGGAAAAAGCTGCCTGCCAACCTTCTCAATGTCTTTCTATCTTTATTTGATGCACCAATTGGGTATTCCTGGGTTTGGAGGAAATGCTTGATATCAAAATACCAAGGTTTTTTATCTGCCACGTCCTCTGCTGTAAATACATGAGCCAGTTTGTCCAAACGCCGCACTGTAATACGAGGTACATCATTCCAAGTGTTAACTTGATACATAGAATCCAGAGTTGTCAAAGCATCCGCCATCTGATTTTCATCTCTCGGGATATGATGGAATTCAACCTTATTGAAGAAGGGTAATAGTCTTCTAACTTAATCTTTGTAGGGGATTAAACCAGGATGGCGAGTATCTCATTCTCCTTTAATCTGATTAATAACCACAGCCGAATCACCATACACATCTAGAACCTTGATTCTGAGATTAATGGCATCCTCGAGACCCATAATACAAGCCTCATATTCCGCCATATTATTAGTGCAATCAAATGTCAGCCTTGCAGTAAAAGGAATATGTGATCCATGTGGAGTAATAAGCACCGCACTAATTCCTTTTCCGTAAGCATTCACCGCTCCATCAAACACCATGCCCCAGCGAGATTCAGGATATGGACCTTCCCCGGGCAAAGGTTCATCACAATCTTTTGCTTTTAAGAACATCACATCCTCATCAGGGAAATCAAACTTATCAGATTGATAGTCATCTACCGGTTGGTGAGCAAGATAATCCGCCAACACACTGCTTTTTATGGCCTTTTAAGTGTGGTACTCGATGTCGTATTCAGACAATAGCATTTGCCAACGGACAATTCTCCCTGTAAGAGCAGGCTTTTCAAAGATATACTTAATTGGATCCATTTTGGAGATCAACCAAGTAGTATTATTCAACATATATTGTCGCAGACGCTTTGACGCCCAGGCCAGAGTGCAACACGTCTTCTCCAACATAGAATACCATGACTCACAATTGATAAATTTCTTACTGAGGTAGTATATGGAATATTCTTTCTTTCCTATCTCATCTTGTTGTCCCAAAAAACATCCCATAGAGCTATCCAACACTATTAGATACATGATCAATGGTATTCCTTCAACGGGAGGGAGCAAGATAGGAGACTCAAGTAAATATTCTTTGATACTTTCAAATGCCCTCTGGAAATCCTTTGTCCATATGCAACCTTGATCTTTCTTTAACAACTTAAAGATTGGTTCACATGTTGCAATCATATGGGAAATAAATCTGGAAATATAATTCAGACGCCCAAGGGACCCTATAACTTGCTTCTCAGTTCTTGGCGCAGAAATTTCTTGAATTCCTTTGACTTTGTCTGAGTCAACTTCAATCCCTTTCTGGATGACAATAAAATCCAACAACTTCCCTGATCAGACACTAAAAGTGCATTGATTTGGATTCAAGCGGAGACAATACTTCCTCAAATGCTGAAACAACTTCAACAAATCTTCCACATGCCCTTCTTCAGTCTGTGATTTGGAAATCATGTCATCAATATATACCTCAATTTCTTTGTGCGTCAGATCATGGAATAGGTTTGTCATAGCCCTCTGGTATGTTGCACCAGCGTTCTTCAACCCGAAGGGCATCACTCTGTAACAGAATGTACCCCAGGGTGTGATAAATGTTGTTTCTTCCATGTCCTCATGAGCCATTCTTATTTGATTATATCCGGAAAATCCGTCCATGAATGAGAATACTTTGAACTTTGTTGTGCTATCAACTAGCATATCAATATGTGGTAATGGAAAATTATCTTTTGGACTAGCCTTATTTAGATCTCTGTAATCTACGCACATGCATACTTTCCCATCTTTCTTTGGTACAGGCATAATGTTGGCTACCCATTGAGGATACACTAATGTCACAAGGAAACCGACATTTATCTATTTTAACACTTCTTCTTTGATTTTTACTGCCATATCAGGGTGGGTTCTTCTCAACTTCTGCTTGACGGGCGGGCACTCTGGCTTTAAGGGCAAGTGATGCTCTATAATATCGATATATAGGCCAGGCATATCTTGGTAAGACCCATAAAAGATGTCCACATACTTAGTCAATAGTTCACTCAACCTGTTCTTCACATCAGGATGCAATGATGCTCCAATCTTGGCCTCCTTTGGCTCTTCTTCTGAACCCAAATAGACTGTTTCTAATGACTCCTCATGCGGCTGAATGGAATTCTCCTCATGTTCGAGAAACCATGAAACCTCTTCTAGAATCTCATCATACTCTTCTTCTTCTTCTATCCCAAACACAGGATATTCAAAGTTGGGAGAGGGTGTGGGGTCATTGTATTCAACGGTTTATTAATTAATTTTCATGTGATTTGTGATTTCTTTTAGAAACGGACACATATATATCAAATGATTATACATATTTATTCACAAACATATTCTATTCAAAAAGGTTTTTTCTGATTACCATTTTCCATGAAAAATAAAACAGGAAAATAAAAAAATAAAAGACACAATTTTGAGAATCAAAGATAACTTTTATTCATGATTTTAATGATCACAACAAATAGATAAGCACATAAAACATTAACTTTCATCTTGGGCAGAATGAAAACTTTTTGCAAAGAAAAAACAAATTACTTTGAGGCATGGATGCAAGAGGGAACATCATAAGTGACCCAATTCTGGATTCTAACTCCAGGTGTCACATAATTCGGCACGTCTTGATCTTCTTCACCCTTCTCAATAGCCTTAATTCCAGAGACAGTTAGATGGAGGTAGCCTCCGCGAGAGAAAACATCATGATAACCGCTCATAATAGACTTTGGCTTCAAACCTTCATTCTTTCCATTCTTGGTAGAGAATCCTAAACCAGTCTTGTTCTTATTTACTTGAGGATCAACAACTTGTCCCCATACTTTACTTGAACCATTGCGCACAACCTGTTGAGCATCTTTTAATGAAACCATAGAGTTCTCATTCCCCTTTACATTATCAACAGATAGAGCCAGGAAGTGCATCCCCATAGCAACCTCATTTTCCTCAACAACACTGAAATATGATAGGTGGGATATCAGCAACGCTTGCTATCCGTTTATAATAACCACTTTTCCTTCATGCACAAAATTCAACATTTGGTGCAGTGTGGAGGTGACAGCCCCTACTTCATGTATCCATGGTCTTCCCAGTATATAACTATATGCGGGCATAATATCCATGACTTGGAAAGTGATCTGGAACAGACGCGGGCCTATGTGCATGGGTAGATCGACCTCCCCAATAACCGACTTCCTTGACCCATCAAAATATTTGACAATAATGCCACTTAGGTGCATAGGAACCCCTTGATATTTAAACTTCATTAATGTACTCCTCGGTATCACATTCAAGGCGGATCCATTATCAGTCAGCACATTTGATAATGAATTACTTTTACAGTTCATGGGTATGTGGAGAGCCAAATTGTGATTCTTCCCCTCGTCAGGAAATTCATCATCGCAAAAGCTTAGGTTATTACATGATGTAATATTACTTACCACATTGTTGAATTGATCTAACTGCATTTCATACTCCACGAAGGCTTGGTCCAACACCCTCATTAAGGATTCTCTATGAGCAGCAAAATTCATTAATAATGCCAAGATGGATATTTTTGAAGGCGTCTGCAATAACTAATCCATAACTCGGTAGTCACTCATTTTCATTATTTTCAAAATATCATTTATGTCCTTCTCCAGGGAAGCACCGCTGGACTCCCCTGCTGCCTTCTTATCTTCAACACTTTCCACAACCTTCTTTCCAGCATCATCAATTCTCCGAACAACTGGTGCAAACACACGACCGTTGCGGGTCACCTTACTGGTTTCAACAATGTTTCCAATTTTAGACATAGGTTGGATAGGAACTTCCACACCATCTTCTAAAATTGTAGCATTATATTTGTATAGCACAACTTTGTTGGATTCGTAAGGAATGGGCCCCAGTAAGCAAGTCACCACAGGGGAAAAATTGGCTTACTACAGTATTCAATTTTAACAGGGGCAGAATCACTGAAACACGGTACAATCACGTTCACACCTTCTTCCAAAAATCTTGTCATCAAGGAGTCATCACCAGAGAACAAACCCTCATATGAGGAAAATAATTCATCTGCAGAAGCGTACTCATCATCATCTGATTCTTCCTCAGCCAAGCAGGCCTCAATCTCGTTAACCTCATAGTAATCATCTCTTTGCCCCGAAAACTTGATGGTTCCATTATCAAACATCAATTGAATACCTTTTCTCATAATTGAACATCCTCTAGGATCCTTGCAACAAACCCAGAAAGATCCATAATGGTGCTCTACCTGACCAGCCATGTGGCAGAAAGTAGCATGTAACTCCACAAGATCATCATTCATATATTTCATATCAAAGATTCTGAACTCTCCAGGACATCCAAAAACCATGTTTACTTTTTCCTCATGCTCTGCTCTAGGCCTGATTATATGGATGAGGCCCTCATCCATCATCTCCTACAAATCATCCTTTATCTTATCGCAACCTTGTATATTAGTACTACTAGTACCACACCCAGAATGGTCATGAGTGTAGTAACTAAAATCGCAAAGTCTACATGCATCTTTACTAGGTCTCCTCTAACCAAGTTAATATCATAGATGCGGAAGTCCCCGGGACAACCAGCAACCATGTTAACAGCATTCGCTCCTCCATATTTCGGGAGAGGATTATCTTTTACATTCGGACTGGCATCTTTGAAAGACAAAAGGCCATATCTAAACATTCTTTGTACCTCAGATTTCAGAGGATAACAGTTTTGTACATTATGTCCTGGTGCACCCTGATGGAAAGCGCACGTCTAATCTGCCTTGTAGTACCAAGGTAAAGTGGATGGTACAACGGGAGGTGGCCTAGTCTGGACCAAATTTTTCTAAATCAATGTCGGAAGTAGTTTTGCATAACTCATAGGGATAGAGTCAAAAGGTTTTCTCCTTTGATTCTGCCCTTGGCTTCCTTGAGGGGCTGGCCTTTTATAAGCAACTATAATCGGAGATGCATTTACAACCAGAGTTATTGAGATAACCTATTGAAGGTGCTGATGATTTCTTCTAGAAGGGTTGACCTTCTTTCTTGAACAACAGTATTTGTCTCTCCCTCCTTCTTCTTAACAAATCCAAATGATGCCTTCTTCACATTTTTGGAATTTTTACTTTTCGTGAGACGACCTTCTTTTACAGCCTCTTTCAAACGAACACCCATCCCCATCATTTCAGTAAAATCACTGGGTGCACTCGCCACCATTCTTTCATAATAGAATGCACCTAGTGTTTTCAGGAAAATATTTCATTTCTTTTTCTTCCATTGGAGGAATCACTTGGGAGGCTACCTCACGCCATCTCTGTGCATACTCTTTGAATGATTCCTTGTCTTTCTGGACCATGGCCCTGAGTTGATCACGATCAGGAACCATGTCCATATTTTATTTGTATTGTCTGATGAACACATCTCCCAAGTCATTAAAAGAATGAATACTGGTACTGCCCAAGCTCATGTACCATTTCAACGCTACACCAGTTAGACTGTCTTGAAAGAAATAAATCAACAGGAGCTGATTGTTTATGTGGGTAGACATTCTTCTTACATACATTACAAAGTGAGCACGAGGGTAAGTGTTTCCCTTGTACTTTTCGAGCTCTGGTACTTTAAACTTAACATGTATCTTGACATTGGGAACCAAACGCATGTCATTCACATTCTGCCCAAACAACTCTTTTCCCCTGAGGGCCTTCAACTCCTTCTGCATTTTGTTAAATTGGTCTTGAAAATCATCCATTCTATCATAGAAACCCAAGATTTCACTTGGTGGAGGAATAGGACGATACACATCATCATTAGAAAACGGATCCATATTCATCGAGGGCGGTGCAACATAGTGGATTTAATTTCTGGCAGCAGGGGTAACATACACCATAGGAGGTGCGGGAACAACAGCAGTTTGAGTAAGCAGAGCAATATGAGGATCCTGATTAAAACCTTCGGGCATAACATTTTTTGGCATCCCCCAAGGATATCTCAGAGGCATACGATTCTGAACAACAGTTGGATTTGCAGACACATGAACAGTCAGAACTTCAGTAGTAACCATTGTCTGTTGAGGCTGAACACTCGGTGGCTGATTTTGAGCAGCCACCAGAGACTCCATCAGATCATTGAGATTGGCCATGTCGGTCTTCAGAGTAGAAACTTCCTCGCGTAACTCGCGATTCTCTTATTCTAGGTTATCCATCTTCCTTCTGAAATTTGCTCGAGTATTGTATTGGTGAGACATCTTGATAAATAAAGTAAATAAGCTCAGTAAGACACCTGGATATGCATAAAAAATGAAAGAAGTATGTACAATATGATGCATGATCTGTGTTGTACCCCAATTTTCGCCCCTAAGATTCCTCTATCATCTCATACCATCACAATGCAATCAGATCAAAAATTAGGGTTTGGGGTTTATCTTCTACTGCATCATGTCTTAGGGTTTGCCTATGGAATCATCAAGCACCTTGAAGCACTTTTATTTGTATATCTTTTACTTGTATTCTTCTAATTAACCTCAAAATGTGTATATGTTGTCGCTTCGAATATCATCTTGTAGGTCATGGCACAATTGCAGTCATCTTACCATCTCCTAGCACAGATGATCAAAACTAGGGTTTGGAGTTTAATCAGGAGATCTATGGATTTTTTGGAAATTATTGATCCCATACTTCTCTACATAGTCATGAGCATATATCATTAGAAGTTTGATCATCAACTTTGGCTTGAAGGGGTTCAATTGATGAAAAGGGGTAAAATGGTCATTTTGTCAAAAGACAATAAAAATCAGTCGTTGACCAAGTGGGATTTTTGTCAACCATCAATTCAATATCCCTATTATCATATTTCATGGTCAATAGTACAAAAATATCAAGAGGAAGTGTGAATTGGAGATAACTTGTCAAGGAAGTTATTTGAAGTTTTGAAAATTTTCTAAGTATCCATAGGGCTGACTTTTGACTGGCTATAACTTTATTAGTTTTTATTGAAAATGTGCAAACTTTATATGCCTAGAAAGAGGACGAAAAATTCTCCAACTTTGTAGGAGTGGCCGCAAGTCCAAAAAATGAAAGGAAAAAAGTTATGAAGCTTGGAAGATTTTGACACTTAGTAAAATTTTGGTTAAAAATGCAAAAATTTGACTTCTTCATGTCCATTTTTGAATGACCATTTGGACTCAAATCAAAAAGTTGGAAACAGGAAAGTTGTAGATTGAATTTTTCTCTTCACTTTTCATTCAATAATCATCTCAAATGGTTAAGTGTAGAGAAATATATGGTGATTAGAATTTTGAGTTGAAAACTGAATTCTTGCCCAGCACAAGGCAAGTCACGAGCGGGCTAGGCAGTCATTTCATTAAACATGTTGTGGGCGCGCATTCATCAATACTTTTCTATGTGAAATATTCATTATTTTTAGAAATTTCCAACATCATAGTTGAAGCCCTAAATGTGAGAAGTAATTTTGCTTCAGAAAGTTTCTCCAAATTCTCTATAAATTTTGAAACTATGGATGGCGAGGAGTTCCCACGTCCCATGAATGTTGACGCTGTTAAGAAATACTTCGCCTATAGAAATAAAAGAACAGGTCGCTAAGTTGAAAACCCGAAAGGGCGGCTTAGGCAAAAAAGGAGCGTCTCGGTAGGCCGAAAACCCGAAAGGGAGGTCTAGGAAAAAATTAGAGATCTAAACAGAATAAATTTCCCGCTAAGTTGAAAACCTGCAAGGGCAGCTTAGGAAAAAGTTAGGGACTTTCTTGGAAAGTAACTAAGTCAGACAAGACTTGATCGTTGAAGCAACAATCTTCTTGGATCCTCACCATACTTCAACAGAAGCTGCTGCTCAAAATTTCAAAAGTTGTTAGAGGTTATAGTGGTCATTGTATCTCAATGTATCTTTTCCATTATATATTACCATTTTTCAAACTTTGTAATCATCTATGGAGTCTCGCCATTTGCAGACTACCATTCTATTAATGAAATTTGAGCTTTTATCCAATTCTTTGTATTTCTTATTTTATTTAGCTTGCAAAGACTCCATTTATTATTGATAATAACTTTCAAAGCAAAAAAGATTAAATAACAAAATTGATTTTTCAAAAAAATATTTTACAATCTGCTTTTACTTTGAGATTTGTGATGAAACAATGACAACAAAAATGGTGATCCCAGGAACAGACAGACTCATGTTGTTTCGAGAAGTTTTTGTTCCCCTCGGGAAGGTTTACTCGGGATGTTTTCTCCATATTGGGTTTATGATTCCGGTATCCTCGGTCAAGTTTGGATTCATTTCTACTCTTTTCTGAGTTGTCGTGATGTGAAGTTTCAATCCTTATTTTCTCCAGTGAAGTTTTTGTTTGGCCTAATAGAAGTTCTTTTTCCAGAGAAGTTGGTATCATAACCACTCTTGAAAAATGCAGGTCCCTGGTTTCTCTAAGTGAAGGACATATTTTGGTTTTCCCTTTGTGGATGAAGTGTTAACCTCCCCAATAAAGTAGACCTGAATTCCCCAGTGAATGTTTTGATGTTTTGGTGTCAGTCTGCTTTACTTGAGATTGGTTTTGCAATCTCCAGTAGGAATGTTACTTTTAAAAACACTTGTTTCCCCGGTGAAGCCTGAAGAAGTATGTTATATCCCTGTATCTGTACTATTCTGTCACTTCGTTTTTCTTACTTTCAGATTATGTTGCTCCTTAGTAAAGCTAAAGCAGCCAGTAGGTTTTGTTTCCTCAGTTGGCATTTAATTTTTCTTGGAATGATCATCTTGGATGAAGTTTAGCTGAGTGTTGTTAGTGCCCGAGGTGGTTTTGCCTGGTTATTCCCAATGTTGTATATCTGTTTTGTCAGCATACGCATGATAACACTCATACATTCATACATACATCATGCATAACTAAAATTGGCAAATCATGGTTCATTGACATTTGTTAATATTTTTGTTGATATATCATCCTGTTTTACAGAGTTATGTTGTCCTCTCTTTGATAGAGTGTTGTCCTTAAGCAAAAAGCGTATATTCTTTCAATTTCCCCATTGAGTTGTCCCTAGTGGAAGATTTTTGCTTTAGCCTTCCTGTACAGCTCCTGGTTTGGATGGATTTGGTTTTCCCTCTTGATTTTATTTCTTAAAGGATGTATTTGGGTTGATCGTTTCGTTCCAGTTTATTTCTTGTTTGAATCTGTGGTTCCACAATAATATTATTTACTTTGGATTTCTGAAAACTTCCAGTTTTGGTTGGTGCATTTATTTTGCACGAGAAGACTTTATCTCCTTAGTAGGAATATCGTGGCATCTCTCCATGAAGTTATATTTCTTCCCCCAGGAAGTCATATTTCTTTCTCCAGGAAGTCATATTTCTCTCCCCAGAAAGTCATTTCTTTTTACAATCCTCCATGACAACAAGTAGAAGGTCTCTTTATTTGAGTAACTTGTGCTTCCCTGTAAAAGTTGACATAACTTTTTTTGCTATCTCCCCTATGAGTGAATAGTTCGTAGTTTGTCGTCAGATTATGCCAACGGATGGCAAGACTTTCAATATCACAGAAACAACTCGTTGTGAAATCTTTGCAAGTGGAAGTGTCTTTATTTGAGACAGCTTATATATTATCCTTTCCAGGCAGAGTGCCTTGGTTAAAGAAGAAGTTGAGACCCGTTCTAGGTGAAACTCCAAAATCTTTGGGAAACTTGTTATCTTTTTGCTACCCTCAGTGAATGTTGGTAGTTCATCGTCAATGAACGGTGGTGCTATGATATATTATCTTTATACCTTCAGTGAAAGTTGGTAAGACATCGGCAGTAAAAGTTGGTGTTTGTTATCTTTTTGCTACCCTCAGTGAACGTTGGTAGTTCATCATCAGTGAATGGAGGTGCTATGATATATTCGCTTTCTACCTTCAGTGAAAGTTGGTGTTTGTTATCTTTTTGCTACCCTTAGTGAACGTTGGTAGTTCATCGTCAATGAACGGCGGTGCTATGATGTATTCTCTTTCTACCTTCAGTGAAAGTTGGTAGGACATCGGCAGTGAACATCGATGTTTGTTATCTTTTTGCTACCCTCAGTGAACGTTGGTAGTTCATCGTCAGTGAACGGCGGTGCTATGATATATTCTCTTTCTACCTTCAGTGAAAGTTGGTAGATCACCGTTAGTGAAATTTGGTGTTTGTTATCTTTTTTCTACCCTCAGTGAACATTGGTAGTTCATCGTCAGTGAACGGCGGTGCTATGATATATTCTCTTTCTATCTTCAGTGAAAGTTGTTAGATCACCATCAGTGAAAGTTGGTGTTTTTTATCTTTTTGCTACCCTCAGTGAACGTTGGTAGTTCATCGTCAATGAATGGCGGTGCTATGATATTTCTTCTCTCTCTACCTTTAGTGGAAGTCGGTAGGACATCGGCAGTGAACATCGATGTTTGTTATCTTTCTCTCTACTTTCAGTAAACGTCGGTAGCTTCACCTTCAATAGAATTTGGTGTATCCTTTGACCATTCCACCATCCTCTTTGATTCAGGTCTTTTGATCCACCAGTGATTTATTTTCCTGATGGGGTTGCTCCCTTATTTCTTTATTTTGTTACATCCCCAGTGGTGATTTGCATCCCTTTGGAATTGTCCATGTGCATTCATGATCATAAACATTTGCATGGCATCTTAGGGCCGAAAATAGGGTTTGTTTTATATTTAAGTGTCTTTGATCGGGTCGACACGAAGATTTTTAACTTTCGTATCTCCGGATAGAAGAAACTTAAATAAGGGCAGCTGTTGTACCCTAATTTTTTCCCCTAAGATCCCTTCATCATACCATGTTGATTCATTCACAACAAGATCATACTAGGATTCTTGGTTCCCCTCCTTATATTTAGCTTTTCCTTTTTGAGGAATCACCAAGCACCTTGACTTATGTTCTTTTGTGATCATGAATACTGTTTTAGTCTTGATTTCTTCTTTTAACTAAATAAAATGCAATGTTGGTTTGTCTTGCTTGTTATCCATGTAGGTAAAGGCAATGGGATTTAACAAGTTACCCCATGGGTTCATGAGTTTATTTCCATGCCCTAGTCAATAAAGCTTGAGAAGTTCAAACCTCACCATTGGATTGGTTTTGGAAGAATTGGCATGGCAAGGTTGTTTTGGTTCATCAGATTTCGAGGTTATCAAATTTTGTTGAAAAGCACAAGGGATTGATTGGAGAAGTTGTCATGGTTGGACAAGATTTTATTCCATTTGGTCACAAGTGCATATTTCTATCAATTTTCAATATATGTAAGTGGTTTTGGTGGCTATGAGTTCTCATTATCATCCTCAACAACTTCTATTTACAAATCATGTGTGTTGGTACAAGAAGTTTGTTCAAAATTGTCAAAGTTCCTCAAAGCTTTCTCTTGATCTAAGGAGCTAGGGTTTTGAACTTCAAAGGAATATATCTTTCTCATCTCTTGGTATTTTTGAGTGATTCCAAATACATTTTTATCTTCAAAGGGTTATCAACAAATCACTTCAAGGAGTTGTCATGCGGAAGAGACTTAATGAGGAAGAAAGATTACAAGTCCTCCAGATGAATCCCCAATTTTCCATGTGTAACTTCAAATGATCATAACTTGGTCAATTTTTATCACCTTGAGCCCATTATTTTTCCATAATCATCCTGAAGGTGTGAAATTTATGCCTTCTTTTATGTGAAAAGTGAGAAAATGGATGGAAGTTGCCTTAAGGATGCAAAAGATTATAGGTCATTTCATGATTTTTTTTGCCAACTTCAACAATCCATAACTCTCTCAATTTTTGGATATTTTGAATGGTTCAAGTTTCAAAATGTCACTCAAGAGATCTACTTCATGCCATATTTTTTGGTCAATAGAAAATTCCAAGTGGAAGGCCATGTTTGGATGCAAGACATTATAGGTCATTTTTGAAGAAGAACTTGAAATATTTATAAGTATGGAAAGTCAACTCTTTTTCTCCAACTTTAACTCAACACAACTTTCAGCTCAAGCATCCACTTGATTCCATTCTTTTTCCATTGCAAAGCTTGTAACCTCATCTTTCTAAAGCATCAAGAATCATGCCTTAAGACCCCTTGAGCTGAGAATGCCATGATTTTGAAATTGGTAACTTGGAACTGAAGTTTCCTCACAAGTCAGATTTTGAGATCTTTGTTTTGGCTTCTAATCACAAGTTTTCCATGCATTTTTGCCTCTAAACATGTTTAGTGAACTTCTAGAATGGATTAGCACAACAAAATGTGCATTTTGGATGAGTTTTGATCAAGTTTGAAGTCACACTTTTCTTGTTTGCAACTTCACACGATTTCCCTCCAAACTTCATCGTTTCACACGCTTGAACATTCCATTTGATTCCCTATAAATAGAGGGTCATTCCCCATTCATTTTCTTAAGCTTGGATAGCCAGAATCACCCTGCAAAACTTGTGCCACAACTCAGAAGAGGATGAAAATGTGCAAACTTTATATGCCTAGAAAGAGGATGAAAAATTCTCCAACTTTTTAGGAGTGGCCACAAGTCCAAAAAATGAAAGGAAAAAAAGTTATGAAGCTTGGAAGATTTTAACACTTAGTGAAATTTTGGTTAAAAATGAAAAATTTTGACTTCTTCATGTCCATTTTTGAATGACCATTTGGACTCAAATAAAAAAGTTGGAAACTGCAAGTTGTAGATTGAAGTTTTCTCTTCATTTTTCATTCAAGAATCATCTCAAATGGTGAAGTGTAGAGAAAGATATGGTGATTAGGATTTTGAGTTGAAAACTGAATTCTTGCCCAGCACAAGGCAAGTCACGCGTGCTAGGCAGTCATTTCATCAAACATGTTGTGGGCGCGCATTCATCAATACTTTTCTATGTTAAACATTCATTATTATTAGAAATGTCCAACATCAAAGTTGAAGCCCTAAATGTGAGAAGTAATTTTGCTTCAGAAAGTTTCTCCAAATTCTCCATAAATTTTGAGATATAATTGAAAGAAGAAGGCATCATGCAAGCTGAAATGTTTTACCCAGCAAGGCCTCACGCGCGCGCAGCAAGCCCAGTCAGGCCTAGCATTTTATCAAGCAGTTTGTAAGCACACATTCATAGCCAAATATCTCATTGACCCAAGCTTCATTTTGAAAAATTTTGAGCATCAAAGTTGGAGTATGTAATGTCCTCTCCATTTTTTATTCAAACTTTGTGACATTTCATGTACCATAGAGAGAGATATAAGGAGTTAAAGATGTGATAATGAAATGGAAAAGCTTGCATGGGAATGCATGAAAATTTTGGAAGCAACCAAGTCTCATCCTGCCAACTCATCACTCACGCCTTCCTTACTCAATTCCCACTCTTCATTTGTTACTCAAAACGACCTCAATGTGCTCAGCAAACAACATAAAACACATTACTTCTCATTTTTATTATTTTCCCTCACTTTCTCATTCCTCACTCTATATAAAGAAACTAGATTCAATAAAGAAGGGGTTGGCAAGAAAATCAGGAGCTATCTCTCTTTCTCTCTTCCTCGCAAAGCAAGCTAACACGCACCCTCATTCTCACAAAAGCCAAACTTGATTTCTCTTCCATTGCTCAAAATTTCTTTTCTTCGAAATAGTTCTCACTCTTGCTCTAGCCTTCATTTCTCTCTCATTTATTCATATTTGGAGTTTAAGAAACAAGTTTCTCTGGTTTTCTCATCACTGGATTCAGAGGCATAGTGGATTTATTTTTCACTTGAAAGGTAAAATTCAGATTTGGATTTCTCGATTGCTAGATTAATTCAATGCTTGAGATCTTGCATACATGTTGTTAGTTGGCTAGATAATAGGTCGGATGTATACATTTGGCTCGATTCAAGCTTCAATGGTGTTTTGAACTTTCTGCAAATTCTACTAAATTCTCGTTTTCAGTGACTTTGAGCTTAAAAATCTCTTTGATCTTGCCTTGTTTTTGGAATCCAAAAGTTGTGTGATGTTCTTGGATGTTTGTTGATCATGTTTGCTTTTTGAATCTTGCCAAATGGTTGAGTAATAAGAGAGAAATCAAAGCCTGAAAATGCCTTTTTAACCTGATTCTTGCGCACGTTTTGGGTTTTAGCATGTTGGTAGGGATGATGACGTGTCCCTGCCTGATTGAACATGGATGCATTTTATCTTTTACAGTGCATTTTGGCAAAAAGGGTGTAAAAGGCTTTATATATTAATTTTTCTTTTGTTTTCTCAAATTTTATTTTAATATTTCTTTCACTTCAAAAATTATTAAAAAAATATTTTAAACTCCTTTTTCAGTATATCTGATTTTTATTTCATTTTTTTATCATTTTTCTTGAGTAAATAAAATCATGTGAATAATTAGGGTTTTAATATTTCTTTTAAATCTGGAATTATATTTTCTTATATCTATTAAGCAAAAAATCCATAAAAAATATTCTTGGACTCTTCTCTGAGCTTATTACATGAAAATATTTTTTATCCTATTTTATAAAAAAATTGAATTACAAATTAAATCATTTAATTGAACGTGTTCATCTTTTCCTTTTTTTTTAATAATTTGTTTAAATAATTTCGATTTCTTTTTTTATTTTGAGATAAAATTCAAGAAAAATATGCTTTCTGATCCTTAGAGTTTTCTTAACATTTAGGTTATTTTACATCAAATTTATTTGACCTTTGGATCTAATTGATTAATTTTTGAACTTATTTTCATTTTTAGGGTTTTTGCTTGATCATGCACATTAATGGATTTAAATTTCTAACTTCCTATACCTATCAAAATCATAGATGAAGTTGTTTGGAAGGCTTCAACATGTTAAGGCCATAAAAATCATTTTTCTGGAATTTTACAATGTGATTTCATATTTTTCACAAATCATTTTCCAAAACCATCTAGTTTAAGGCTTAAACTTGCTAGTTTTCAAGTTTACATTTCTAAAGAAAATTTCCACCTCAATGCAGGAACTCCAAATTTTATTTCTGACTTTTATAGGACCTTAGGAAGTTAGGATTTTAATTTCATAAATTTTAAAGTCATTTTCATATTTTAAAACTATTTTTGACTTAAGATTGCATTTTGGGTTTCACCATTGATTAATGCTTGTAGTTGAAAAACTTTTGTACGTGATTCTTGTTTGATTCTTTAAATAGTATGCGGTACTGACTTAGAGCATATCTTGAGAAAAATTCTTCAACATCAATGGGTCTTGAGTGTTGATAGGTTGATAAACCAAATCCATTAAAATGGACGAATGATGTTGACGATATTTGAAACTCTAATCCCTTCCCTCTTCATCTTATTCTCCTTTTTAATTGTATTACATGTTATGGGATAATGATATCTATATCATTTATCCAAACATGAAATACATAGATTTCTATTGACCAGCCTCAAAATAGGTGCGGCTTCTACATAAGTCCACTTACGATTGCTTAACATAGCTCTAAATTTTGTCCCGATTCGAATAAATGATCATTCGTGGCCCAAACCTATGTTTACAAGACCAAGTATGTTAATTTGATCCCTTTGATCCAATAACCTTGAGATTCATTGTGTGGAGGCTTTTGTTCTACCAATCCTCTAATGGATCTTCATAAATTTTGGTCAACGAGGATCACTTAAACGTCGTTGATCATTAAATGTTGCCTTGAGAATTATTAAATGGATGATATACTTGATAAAACGCAAATGCAACTTGTTGTTAAGAGGCTTTGGTTCTACCAATCCTCTAATGAGTTCCAAATGCAAGTTTCAAGATGGTCATCCAACTAACCACTAATTATTAACAATTGACTTTACTTTATGCTTTTATTTTTATGATTTTACTTTATGTAATATTTACTTTAGCATTTACATTTCATGCTATTTTCATCTTTGCTCACTTGAGCTTTTCTTTTCTTTTTGAAGATACTTAATAATCAACATAAACCATAAAAAACTTTAATCATACCTGGACTATTTGGTTACTATCCTTGGCATTATGGAGTATTGGACTTCTTGGACTTAGGAATAGAAACCTTGGCCTATGTTGGAGACATTGTGACCTTAATTGATATTTTGTCTGGAATTCTTGAGGTTTACCTCAAGATATTGGGTTATTTGTTTATTTTGTGTGCAAGTTATTGTGATTACATACTTTGTTTGTAATATGGAATTCACCTGTATACAGCCGTTACTCTGCCTAATATTTGTGAAGACTTAATACATTTGAAGTTTAGTTCTCTCAAAAGGTCTAGTATATTTGCTTGCTTGGTTTCAATCCAAAGAATGGGAATTCTATCTTGACTCATAATGTCAAGTATTGGCTTCTTGTTGGTTAGATGGTTCTTCTCCCTAGCTTTTACCTTATGCTTTAGGATAGTCTCTTCTTCTCCTCCCATCTTCTTTAATTTCAAAAATCTTCTCCCTCCTTTTGAAAACTCTTCTTGTTTTTTAAACTTGAACCACTTTCATAATAAACTTGGACTTAGGTCCATGCATTTTTAAAACCATTTCATAAATAAACTTCAATCAATTTAATAATACCTTGACATTTATTTGTGAGAAGACTAAAAGTCAATCAATCTCATTTTAAACCATTTTGCCACTTTGGCTTTTACTTTAAACTTTTCTCAAAAGATTAGACTCTTGTCAATACTTGTAGTGATGCAAACAACTATACTTCCATATTATGTAATGAAGTAAGATATTTTCCACTTGGGTGTTGAGTGAGGCATTGTTTATTTCAAAATCCAAGCCATATCCTCCACTTTGAGATGATGCAAATTCTCCTTTCTCATAATTGTGGGTAGTAAGTACGTTATCCACACGGACAATGACGATGATGTCTTATCTCATAAAATTAACCCACACACTTGTGTTTTAAAATTTTTAGAAGGTGAACTACGTGCACCCTGATCCCCTATTGCACGAAAGGTGGTACGTAGGCATTAAAGGTTCGCAACCGCGGCGGGTGAAAAAATCATAAAAAATACTTCTTTTCTCACCTCCACCATATATTTTTCATACAACATTTTATAGCCAAACTATACAGATTTTACAAAGAGGTTCCTGCGGAGTACCGTAGATGTTTAAGGTGCTAATACCTTCCTTCTGCATAACCAACCCCCTTACCTTGAATCTTTTCCCCTCTTTTGGGTTATTCGCTCTTTTCCCATTCCTTTCGAAATAATAAAGCATGGTGGGGATTTTTATTTTGATCTGTATAAGTCTAGTCAATCCAATGGCTCAGTCTTAAACATATCTATCGCTACAATATGCAATGTACATGATTTATTTTATGATTAATATTTCAATGGACTTTGAATATTTATAGGTAATTTATGCAAATATCCAGGTAATAACACATTGGAAATACTGAAAAATTTTATTATAATAACTTCAAAAATTGGATTACAAGTTTCAATAATCCCAAGTACAAGATGAAAATAAAGTCTAAAACTCTAATTAGCAAAGCTGGTGAATATCACTCGGTGCGCTGACGCTTTCCGGTAAGTCTGGCAATCTGAGCCTTCAACCTCTGGTTTTCTTCCGCATACCCGGTGGCAACCTCCTTCCAATCATCAGAGTTGGGAAGTGAATACCTAATGCCTGATTGAGGCTTAGAAGAAAATAAATCCCCTTGCCTCTCCATCGTCTCTACAACCCGACTCTCAAGAATCTCAATTAAGTCGTCTTTCTCCTTCAAGTCTTCTAGGTAGGAAATCTCCAGAGTTTGGCACTTATTCTTCCAAGCTTCCTTTTCCTGTTGCATCCTGACTAAAGCAAGTTGTAGCTATTCAACACCATCCTATAGGGAAGGAGTGGTCTTCATAAACAAATCAGGAATATGTGCTTCTATAGTATATGGCATCTTCAACTGAATAGCTCTGGCTTGTACCCACTGAAGATAAGGCTCCATGGAAACATCCCCCCTAGGTCCCAAGTCCTTTCGACTCTTCCTGTGAATGTGACGCCAATCCTTCTCAATCTGCTCCCTAGCTTCCTTATGGTCTTCTCCCTCTTTCAGGAAGAAACTACTCAAATGAATATTATTTGGTTTACCCCTCATCGGATATCCGAGTTATCGTCGCGCAAGAATATGGTTGTAGTTAATTCCTCCCTTTGTACCATGGAGAGGTACATTGGGGAAACTACTACAACTGTCAACAATCTCTACATCATGGTAAGCCTGATGATACCAAACAATATATGAGTGAGTAAGTGTCATAATCTTAGGAGCCCAATGGGGTTCCTTCTTAATATCCCAGAAAGCATCAGACTGAGGCAAATGAGAAGTGAACCAACGGTACAATAGAGGCGTGCAACAGATAATCATCCCTCAATGATAAGAATCCCAAAGATAAATCGAGTAATAAGTATCACCCAACAATGTAGGAATTGGGTTTCCAATCATAAAGATCCTGATAGCATTGATATCAACAAATTTGTATACATTAGGAAATAAGAGCAACCCGTAAGCAAGTAGAGCTAAAATATCCTCAAAAGCGACTATACTCTTCATCCTGGCAAAGTAACGAGCTTTCTCCAATAAGAAATGAGTTGGTAATCCTCTAATCACTCCTTTGGTGGTCATGTGGGATTCAACCTCAGACTTCCCCAGATGGATCAAAGCATCAATCTCATGTGGTTTTGGCTCACCCCAAACCAGTAAAAGGAACATGGTCGGTAATATGCAAACCCAGCAGATAATAATACTCTTATAATGTAGGCATCAACTGATAGTCAGGGAAAGTAAAGCATTGATACATCGGATCATAGAACCGGACCAAGGTCGAGAGGATACCCTCCTTCATCCTAAGCTTCATGAGAGAAATGATGGATCCATACTTCCTTCAAAAATCTGCAGAACACTTAATCTCAGGAGTCAGACTCATCAACTCATATATCTTGGGATCTTTGAAACTGTACTTTCCGGTCATTCTTTTTCCAGAATCCATAGTCAAAAATTACCTAAGATATTCACAAATAGTCAACTTTTAAGTCCCTTGAAACAACATGTCCTTAAGAGATGCTCATGAGTGCATGAATGCATGATACAACAACCACACACAAAATCACACACATAGGGTTTATAGGTTCAACGTCAAGAGCATGAGGTCGAAGGTACTACCCATAAGGTATGTTCTAAAAGTTACCACCTCTCGAACAAGGTTCTAGAGGTTCCCAGAGTCTACATTCTTCCTTCGGATATTACCAACTTCCCGATTAACTCGCTAATTAGTAATATTCACAAGAAAAACTAGTCCGGGCATAGTATCGTGTGACAAATATTTCGGGATTACTCTATCATAGCTTCCGCATTACACCTAAAAGGCCAAGATGGGTTGGGTAATCTACGGTCCTCAGTTTCAGTAGGCTCCCACGTTGAAAGCAACACGTCTTCCCAATTACTCGGTATGATACGGTGGCAGAACCGACTGTTTATACTGGTTTTGCATTTGTATTCGCAAATGTTACAGTAAGCAAGAGTCACCGCCGACTTTTCTTTTATCCAACAAAGGAAAGGGTGAAAAGAACAGAAAAAGACCTTTCGAGATTATTTATGAGTAAGAGGGGTAGATTATGTAAAGGGAAGGTGTTAGAACCCTTTCCATCCGTAGTTATCTATGGGCTCTTAGATGCTTAGCTCATTTGAAAAATACCTTGTGCTTTGTGTGTTTCGAAAAGTATTTTTGAAAGCACCTTAGTGCGGCGAACTTTGTAATGTTTCTCAGAATGGTAGAGAACGTATACAAAGTGTTTGAAAATGTTTTTGAAAGAAGTTTTTTATAAGTGTAAAAATTGTTTGAGCAAGCATCTAACAGCTATCTACTTTACTCAAAAGGTTGTTCTTTTCCTCTTTTCCTTTAGACAGTGCTATCCTACTATTAGTGAGTAGGCAGCCCTAGTCGTTGGATGTTTGAGGGACATTCGAAGGGACGTTCATATAGTCACAAAGGTAACTAGGCAATAAACTTTAGTAACTACCCTAGGGTTTTTAAGATCATACAGAGGCAACGTCGAGAGGATCATCGAGGGACTTATGATCTTTTAACCGGAGGATAGCCACTAAAATCTCTCACATTTCGAGAGATGTGACTGTTTTTCTGAAGGCAACCAAAGTTGGATACCCTAGAGGTGTATATGTGCAATTGTGTTTGTATTCATTTATTTTTATCTTCGGATTCGGTTTTCTAGCGTTTGTTTGTTATTCTTTCCATACAATCCTATTAGTCATGCATCTAAACAGTTAATAGTTTGCAATAATTAAAAGTGCGGAAATATAAATCTAACTATTACAAGGCTTCGGGGAGGGGTATTATTACAGGTCTAAAACTTGGGGGGAAATGAAGAAAGCAGTAAAGTAAAAACTCCTAGTTATAGTTTATTACATCCCATAAGAAAATACATTAATATAAAAATAAAGTAGAAATATCAAACGCGCGCGAAATGGAAAAAGAACGTCTAAGACCCTAAGTGAAAGGAAATCTTTTTTGTTTGTTTTTGTTTTATGTAAGAAAATGTTCAATTGATAATTAATTAAATAATATAAATATAAAGAAAAAAATGTTAATTAATAAATAAGACTGAAATTTAAAAAGAAATTAATTCTAAGTTTTTTGTATTTTTGTTATGAATAAAAGAAATTAAATGAATTAAGTCCTAGGTCTATTTATTTTTAAATTAAATAAAAGGTTAAAGTTATTATTTACAATGTTAATTTAATTAAAAAAATACTAACCTAATATTTTTATGATTTTTTTATTTTAATGTTGTAATGAAATAAAATTGATTAAAACAGAAATGTTAATTAAAACAAAATAAAGAAAGTTGAAATGGGCTTGCAAACAAAATGAAATGGATGGTGTGCTTCAAAAAAGTATCAGGCCTATCAGTAAGAGGGCCCAGACACTGCAAAATAGTTAGGGGGTAAGAATAAATAGAAACCCCAGGCCCAATGACAAGAGGGCTCAGGCGCCCGTGGGATCTGCAAAACAAAGGTTAGAAAAAATAAAAATTGTTTCCTGCTTGGGTCGAACCTAGGACCTGACAGAGGAGTGCCCTAAGAATGATGTTCTTGGATTCAGGTACCTAAGCTCGCATGTAACACATTAGATCTACTCAAAACATCAATAGTAATATGAATGCATGCATAAAACTAATTTAAATTACATAATTTAGAGGATTTGAGATTCAAAATTTTACCAAAAACTGTAGGATGGTTATGAGGGGGATCTGGGACGTGTAAGGCTTCAACCTGAGCTCTGAAGGACTCCTCGGAAACTCAGTAGAGGGTTGATGATTTTTGTTTGGGTTGATAGCGCCTAGAAGTGAAGTTACAGATTTTGCAACTTTTTAACTTTTTTAGAGAATTTTGAGAAGGCTTTTGGAGAGCTTTTTGAAGAGGAATTTTGTGCTCCTCTTAGCTTGCATTGTTTTGTGTTTATAGAGGGAATATAGGAGTGAACAAACATGGTAAAGAATCAAAGCATTCATGGCCTTGGAGACAAGGATAAAACACATTGAAAAATGTCCATATTTGTGATATATTTGCCTCTTTGGTCACTTGCATGAACCTGGTCCCTTTGGATGTATCTTGCATAAAACTATGGGCCTTCTAATATATCAAATCAAACCCAAATGTCATGGCTCATTATTCTTTGTGTTTTATTTGATATAATTCATATTTAAATGAATAAAAATTCAAATAAATAAAAATCAAAATCAAAAAAATGAATGGATAGATTTAGAGGTCCTTGGACACATCATGAACATATTTGAACTCCAAAAAGTTAGGCCTAATTACTTAAAATCACAAATTTTCTCAATTGAGATTTCATGCATTTCATTTGAAAATTGCCCAACTTGTGCAATCCATAACTTGCTCAATTTTTATCTAATATGATGATTATTGACTTTTTGGAAAGCCTGAGATGTCTACTTCAATCCCTCTTTTAATCAATTTTGCATTTTAAGATTTTATCTTGATGTAAAAGGTCTTGGAAAAAAGTGTCTTTTATTGACTTTCTGAAAATGACCTGTAATGTATGAGCTTGTATCTTTCAAATGGTGCATTTATTGAACTTGAGGATAAAAGAGAAGTTTTAGGGAATTGGATTATTTTCAAAATGAGCTTTGGTTTAGGAAAAATGGATGAAGTATGTGAAAGTTATGGCTGGTCAAAGTTCAGTTGACTTTTCCTAAGAAACCCTAATTTAGAAAATCTTGACTTTTGATGATCTGAGGACTTTCCTTGAGGAATTATGATCAACCCTTGATTAAATGATGAATATCACTTAAAAATGTTTATGTTGACCAAAAATCTTGAAGTTTGACTGTATGTTGACCATAGTTGACTTTTGACCTAATATAGTGTATTTTTAGTCATCTGAGCAATTAACTGAGCAAACTTGTGATGCAAGGCATGAAACTTGGCATGGACATTATTGAGATCATATTAGGAACCATGGAAATCACTTGAGTCCTTTGAAACCCAAACTTCTTTTTGAAAAATGCAAACCTAGTTGGAAATCTATTGCTTAGGAGGAGAATTTGTCTGGTCAATTCTTGGTCAACCTTGAGCAATTGAGGACCTCTATGAGCATGTCTTGAAAATTAAGAGGGGAAATTTTGGGGTACAACAACTGCCCCTGTTCAATCTTCTTAAACCTGAGGATTTAGATTGGCTTGTCTGCCTTTCATGATCTGAAGGTGGAAGATGATTGAACACTAGAGTGCCCAAAAATTTGCACTCGCATGAAGCAACTTTGTTGGTAGATGATATCGGGAATGGGCTTACAGATTCCATTTGGAGAAGATAGCGGTGATTCATCAGAGATGGGATTATAGATGCCATCTAAAGTAACGGTTGATATGAGTATCAGAATGAACCTGCGTCTAGTTTTATCTGAATGAAATGGTGGAAAGAGTTGTGTCAAGCCGCGTCTAGAAATGTATTAGAAGGCAATCGTGTAAGGCTGCTTCAGGATGAGCCTGTGTTAGACTACATCTAGAAATGTCATAGTAGGAAATTATGTAAGATCGCTTCAGAATGAGCCCGTGTGAAGCTGCATATAAGAGGTTATTATAGGGAACCTGTGTAAGATTGCTTCAGGAAGAGCCCGTGTAAAGCTGCATTTCAGGAGGAGAAGGAATTCGTGTAAGATTGCTTGAGGATGAGCCCGTGTAAAGCTGAATCTGAAAGGTTATTAGAGGGAACCCGTGTAAGATTTCTTCAAGAAGATCCCGTGTAAAGCTTCATTTCATAAGGATAAGGAATCTGTGTAAGATTGCTTCAGAATGAGCCCGTGTAAAGCTACATATGAAAGGTTATTAGAGGGAACCCGTGTAAGATTGCTTCAAGAAGAGCCCGTGTAAAGCTACATTTCAGAAGGAGAAGGAATCCGTGTAATATTGCTTTAGGATGAGCCCGTGTAAAGCTGCATTTGGAAATTGTGAAAAGGAATCTGTGTAAGATTGTTTCAAGATGAGCACGTGTAAAGCTGCATCTGGAGATTATGAGAAGGAACCCATTTAAGATTGCTTCAGGATGAGCCCGTGTAAAGCTGCATTTGGAGATCATGAGAAGGAACTCGTGTAAGATTGCTTCAGGATGAGCCCGTGTGAAGTTGCATCTGAAAATTGCAAGAAGGAATCCGTGTAAGATTGCTTCAGGATGTGACCGTGTAAATCTGCAACTGGAGATCATGAGAAGGAACCCGTGTAAGATTGCTTCAGGATGAGCCCGTGTGAAGCTGCATCTCAAAATTATGAGAAGGAATCCGTGTAAGATTTTTTCAGGATGAACCCGTGTAAAGCTGCATCTGGAGGGTTATTAGAAGGAACCCGTGTAAGATTGCTTCCGAAGAGCCCGTGTAAAGCTGCATTTCAAGATGAGAAGGAATCCGTGTAAGATTGCTTCAGGATGAGCTCGTGTAAAGCTGCATTTGGAAATTTTGAGAATGAATTCGTGTAAGATTGTTTCAGGATGAGCCTATGTAAAGTTGCATCTGGAAATATATTAGAAGGAGCCTGGGTAGGGCTGCTTCATCTGGTCGTGTAGATAGTTTCCCCTATCTTGTTTCGGGAATTGATTCATAATCAGTTGTTCGCGGATAGTTTCCCTGTCTGGTTTCAGGAATTAATCCGGAACTGTTTTTGTTGGTTGTTGAGATAGTTTCCATGTCTGGTTTCGGGCATTAACCCATGGCCTATTTTTGGCTAATCACATAGATAGTTTCCCCGTCTAGTTTCAGGCATTAATATGTGGCCTGCTGCATTTGTTGGTAAACCAGTCCTGCTCCGGGAGTTCATACCACTTGGTCGTGTAGATAGTTTCCCCGCCTGGTTTTGGGCTTTAATCTTTGACCTGCTATGCATAAGTTGATAGTATTCGTCTGTCTGTGAATTCAACCTGAAAAGGTAAAGTCAGTTTCATGCGATGTCATGATGTATGAATTGTATGATGATCTCAAAATAAATGAGAATGTTATATGCATTTCAGTTATGCATATGCTACAATGTCTTATAAATGTTGTATGACTATAATATGTGAGCGTATCAGTTGCTCTTTATGGTGTTGTTGTACTAAGAGAAGATAAATCTCTGACTGTTGCTGAGGATGAAGAATGTGATTCTTCAATATTTGTTGAAGTTGAATTGCTGGCAGATGGACTTCCGTGGCTAGAGAAATAAACTCTATTAGGGAAAGAAAACTTTGTAAACTGCTTAGGGATCTTTATGAAGCCCCTTTGGGGAACCCAAGAAGTTTATGAACCAAGTCAAAGAAATCTCCAAGATGTTGGGGAGATGATTGAAGCTTTTTATCTATTAATAAGATGTCGGAATCTCTGAAATTGTTAGGTTATATACTAAATACATAACAGTGACTTTGCGGGAGGACATCTTTGTCTCCATACCTACTGGGGAACGTATCTTTACTGATGACGAACTCTACGAAGATAGTCCCCTAGGGGTGGTTACTCTATGGGGATTTCATGGATGGTTTGAATGTTATCCCAACTCCTAGAGTCTTGAATAAATGTTGATCAGGGTGATAAGCCTTATACTGATAGACAAGTGACGAGATGACGGGACATAGTCGTATGCTTTAATCCCTAACTTTTGCCTGGACTTTCCTTTTAGATTTTCAGTCCACCGGGATACCCTTTTTTGCCCAAGCCGCCTTTTCAGGTTTTCAACTTGCCAGGTGTACAGTTTTATTTATATATCCCTAATTTTTTCCAGTACTCCTTTGGTTCGTCGGGATGCCCTTACTTTTGCCTAGGCCAGTCAACCTAGCGGGTATTTTTTCATGCGTAGTATTTTCCAACTATGTCCATGTTCACATGGTGAGGAAATTGTCACTGTCCATAGTAGTAAGTGTTGCAGCACTGCCAAAAAATAATTTCTTGATTGCACGTGGCCCTTCCTGTTCAATGCCCCAAGTGATTCAGATGGAGGTATGCCTCTGGCTATTTGGCGCTTTTGAGGGATTCCTTGAATCTTGACTCGACTACCCCCAGATCATTTTAGACACCATGTCATGTATCTTGATTATGAAAGGCCTGTTATTGGATATGTCTTTCCATCTGAGGTGATTTTGTTCATTGAGAGGATTTTCGTTCATTGAATATTCGTCGTGCAAATTTCTCTGTTGTTGAACAATTAGTTATATGCAAACAGTGGTATTAAAAATGCAAAGCTTATGTCTCTCTTGAAGTTTTTGAAAATTCATTTTTTAGTAAAACAAATTTTGCAAGAATGTGATATCAACTCATGATTTATAGTAAACCTTACAGGAGTTAGGATACCTTTTTGTAACAATATGCTTTCAAACTAACCCATGCTTCAGCTAGAACTTTTAGGGGTTGTAACGTGGCCTGGTTCACGGTTTAAGAAACAAAGGATAAAGACTCGAAATTTATTTGTACCCAACCCGTTCTTCATGATATTCTTCAGTCCTATACTCAGTTAACTGTGTGTTTAGATCCCAATTAAGTTCTGGAATCTTGGCCTTGATATTCCGGTGATGGTTCAGATACTGAAAGTTTATTTGAGAAGGCAGTAATTTTTGTAACCTTTTCCTTTTGTTGGGGATTTGTAGCAACCTCTTTTTTTTATTATCCCTACATTTTGCCTGAACTGTTTCTTTTGTGATTAGAGTCAGCGGGATGCCCCCATTTTTTTTCTTAAGTCTCCTTCATAGGTTTTGACTTAGCGGGCTTTTCTTTTAAGAGATAATGACTGCATGTTTTAATGATTATGCGGAACCATCACCATCTTTTGTTTTGGAATGATACCTCTGACATTACTTGTCATGTACGAGGGGAAAGCTTGTGATTGAGTGCACTATTAAATTAACTGAGAAGCTACTCTACCCTAGGTTATGATTAAAGGTTACAATTTGCGTGAAAAAGAAAACTCCTACTTCTTAGGCTCAATGGGGTTACTAGGGATTATCTTCCTTATAACTCCACTGTTTAGGATTTGAAATAACGCATGTACATCGCCAGCAAGGTCTGTTCAAAAGCACACTGTATGAGATTATGGTATCGTTTTCGTCATCCTCCCTCTAAAGGCTTACAGCTTTCAATCGAGAGTCGAATACCACAAAAAGGAAGTAAAAGCATAGTTTTGGTATAGTGAAAATGAATGGAATAATTCAAGACAAACATATGCAATGCATTAATTGAATAACAAAGTTTGACATAAAATAAGTGTTTGAACAATCAAAATAAATTACAATTTGAGAATTCAAATGAAATAAACGCTCTCAATCTTGGCCATGATTCCACATGGGAGCAGTGATCACGTTGGGAGTCTCAGGAGGGTCTAATTCAATCTCCTTGGCGTCAATCATATTTTGAATCTTGTATTTCAACGCCCAACAATCGTTAGTATCATGTCCAGGACTGCCATAATGATAGGAACACCTTGCATCGGGATTGTAGTTAGGAGAAAAAGTTTTAGGGTTTGGATGAGGTTCTATCAACGTAATCAGATTCATCCTTAACATGTGTTACAATGCTTGAGACAACGACATGTTGATTTTGGTAAACTGTCTCTTGGGCTCGTCTTGCCTTCGTTGATTACCCCGTTGTTATTGTCGCATTGCTGTAAAATTAGAAATCATAACTGCCCCCACAGCTTCATGACGATCTTCTTTACCATGACCCTTTTGGTTGTACATAGAATTATCCTCTTTCTTCCTGCTGAAAGGCTTCTTCACAGCATTTAAAGACACAGCCACCTGAATTTTCCCACTTCTGATTCCAGCTTCTACTCTTTCACCTATCAATATCAACTCGATGAATCCATCCGAAGAGCTTCTGATCAAGTTTGAAAAATGGACCAGACAATGTACCCAAGAACATATCTACTAGCTCTCTATCAGACAGAGGAGGTTGGACTCTTCCTACGAGATCTCTCTATTTCTAGGCATAATCTTTAAAGCCCTCGCTATAACCCATATACATGCTTTGAAGTTGTGTACGGGTTGGAGCAAGGTCGGTGTTATATTGGTACTGCTTGTAGAAAGCAACAGCCAGATCCTCCCAGGTGCAGATGTTGGTTCCCTCTAGCTGATAGAACCATTCCAATTGAGTCCTTGATAAACTTTCTTGGAAGAAATGCACCCATAAATTCCTATCAGCGGTGTGAGGTTGGATCTTCCTAACATAATACCTCAGATGCAATTTAGGACATGAAACCCCGTCATATTTAGCAAACGCGGGAACCTTGAACTTTGGTGGGATGACCACTCCAGAAACCAGCCCTAATTCTTTAAAATCCAGACTAGGTCCCCTATGAATTTCCATGTCATTGAGACGATCCTCTATCTGCTTGTATTTGTCATCAGCAGGAGGATATTGTTCTTCCGCGTAATCAGCCTCTTCTTCATCGACATGGGTTGTGGTCTTCTTCTTTTGGCTTTTCTTCCTGATTGTCTCCCTTGTTTGATGGAGTTGTGAATTTTGTAGCTCACTTGGCCGGTCCTCTGAGTCTCCTTCCTATATTCAGGACACCTACTCGTTTCTTGGCCTTTTTCTTCTTGTCTTTGAGAATGAGAGCCTTTAGGTCCTCTTGTCCCTTAGCAAGATCCAGGAACATCTGCTGAAATTAAGCATTTTGGGTTTGAAGGTCTTTAGTATTCTGTTCGAGAGCCATTTCTTTTTGCTGAAAAAAACAGCGAAAAGATAAGAAACCTATTGTGATACGGCGGTAGAACTGACTATTATACTGGGTTTTCATTTTGTATTTGTAAATGTTGCGGTAAGCAAGATTCGCCACCGACTTTTCTTTTATCCAAATTAAGGAAAGGGTGAAAAGAACAGAAAAAGACCTTTTCGAGAATTTTCTGAGTAAGGGGGGTAGATTATGGAAAGGGAAGGTGTTAGCACCCTTTCCATACGTAGTTTTCTACGGGTTCTTAGATGCTTAGCTCCTTTTGAAATACTTTTTACTTTGTGTGTTGTTGAAAAGTATTTGAAAATGCCTTAGTGCGGAGATTTGCTTCATGATAACTCTTGCATTAGTCCTAAAGAGTGTTGACAAAGCAAATATTTTTGAAAGTTGTTTTTTGAAATGTGTAAGTGTAGAAGTTTATTTTATTTGAGCAAGCATCTAACATCTATCTACTTGTACTCGAAAAGGTTTTCTTCTTTTCCTCTTATCCTTTAGACAGCGTTATCCTACTATTATTAAGTAGGTAGCCCTATCGTTGGATGTATGAGGGACATTCGAAGGGACGTACAGTCATAAAGGCAACATGTGGAGACGCTTTAGCAATTTTGTTTAGGGACTAGATCATTTACCGAGAGGTAACTATAGGGTCATTGAGGGACTATGATCTTTTGTTTTATGGGTCTTTGTTAAAGCGTCGCTGTTTCGAGGGACATGATTGTTTTATTTCCGAAGGCAACCAAAGTGGGGTACCCTAGAGGTGCATATGTGCAATGTGTGTTACGTTCAGTTATTTTAGTCTTGAGTTTAGTTTGCTAATATTTTGTTATTAGTCTTTCCATACAAGCCTAATTACTATCAGTTAATATTTTGCAGAAATTTAAAGTGCGGGAATTTAAATCCTACGCTATTACAATGCTTCGGGGAGGGGGTATTTACATGTCTAAATGGGGGGAAAAATAAAGAAAGCAATAAAGTCCTATTTTAATCTATTACATCCCATCAGCAGATACAAAAATATGAAAAAGAAAAAATAGAAAGGAAAAAATTGAACGCGCACGAATTGGGAAAACTACGTCTAAAACCCTAAAAATTTCTAAGTAAACAAGAACATCTTTTTTTGGTTGTTTTTGTTTATTTTTTATTAAGAAAAATAATTAAAATAAATATAAATTTAATTAAGAAAATAAATATTAAATGAAATTAACCTAATTCTAATATTTTTGTGTTTTTATTAAGAAAAAATATTTGAATGAAATAAATCTAAGTCTAGTTGATTTTAAATTAATAAAATAATGTCCAAATAATTATTTAAATTAATTTACAAGATTAAAATTAATTTAAGAAAAACCTAAGTCTATTTATATTTTTTTGATTTTATGATTTGTTAAAAAAATGATTAAAAGAAAAGCCTAGGAAATAATTAAATAAGTAAAAAACAAAATAAAATGGATTGGGCCTGGATATGCAAAAGCAGAATGGGGGGTGAGGATTGAAAATTCGCTAGGCCCAATAAGAGAGGGAGCCCATAGACTGTATGGATCCAGTGTGAGGATCCCCTGAGTGTCCATTATGGGGATGCATGCTCCAAGGGGGTTGGATTTGTTTCCCCTATGATACATTGGCTGAGGTCTGAAGGCGTATGATAAGCGTTTGGAATGTTGTGCATTGGATCTGCAGCAAGTTTGTTAGAAAATATAAAAACATCAAGCCTGGGGATCGAACCCATCCCTTTTAGCTTCACAAACACATGCCTTGCCATCTGAGCCACCTGTTCATTCGTTAATTTATATAACATAATAATATTATATATTAAACCAAGTCAGAAGCATGTTTAAAAAAATGCGCGTTGATTTGAATTAACCAATGGGAGAGAGGCATTTGGTCACCTTCTCCGGTTAACTAAAATCTTCAACCTTCAAAATAACACGATTTTAAGCCAGAAATAGAACCTATCCCCCCCCCCTAAATTGGGGTCTGCGAATTCAACCATAGGGTTAGTTCTTTTTGAAATGCCCTGTATCAATGAGAACAAAGCTTGACTGGAGTTTTGCCCTAAAAATGTAAAAACTACATCCTCACGCCAAACCTTGTATATAATGGATCTAAACACTCACAAACATCAGTATGAACATATATATGCACAGAGAAATCATTTATACTGCATGTAAAGAAAGTTTGAGATCACGAAATTTTTACCAAAATAGAGGTGACGATCTGCTTGATCTGGACATTGAAACACTTGTATGAGTACTTGGCTGAGTTCCTGGGAGCTTCAAGGATGTGTTTGGATCCTTTATTTAGACTGAAAAGGGTTGGAACCTTGGATGCAACTTTTGACAACTTTGTAATTTTTTGGGAATTTCGTATGGCTCTCTTAGGTAGTGTGTCTCGTCAGTTTCTCTTGCATATGTGATGTATATATAGAGAGGAGAGGGAGGAGACATGATAAGAAGGGAAGAAATCATCCCATTAAGCCCTGGTTAAATTCATTATTCATAATTGGAAAAGTTGCCAAAATTAATATTTCATCCCTTTTTCATATTGGAATGAACCTGGTTACTTCTTGCAGGAACTTGTGGGATGTTAAGCAAACCAAAACATCAGCCCAAATGCCAAAGCCCATGTCTATTTATTTTATGCAATTTATTTTATATTTATTTGAAATAAATTAAAATAAATATGAACAAAATAGATAAAAAATGCAGGGCCATGTAAAAATGAGATTAGAGGTCCTTTGCAAGGTTAGGAAGACCTTTGAAGTCCAATAAGTTAGGCCATTGACTTAAAAGTTCAATTTTGCTCAATGCACAAATCTTGATATTTCCAAAATTTTCCCAACTTGGGAAAGCCATAACATGCTCAATTTGTATCTCATGATGATGATCCTTAATTTTTTGTAAATCCTATGATGTATACTTCAATCCCTCTTTTGATTAATTTTGCATTTTAAGACTTTATCTTGATGTAAAAGGTCTTGGCAAAAAGTGTCTTTTGTTGACTTTCTGAAAATGAACTATAATGTATGAGCTTGTATCTTTCAAATGGTGCACCTCTTGGACTTGAGGACAAAAGAAAAGTTGTAGGGAATGATACTCTCTTAAAAATGACCTTTGGTTTGGGAAAAATGGATGAAGCATGTGAAAGTTATGCCTGGTCAAAGTTCAATTGACTTTTCCTGTAAAAACCCTAATTTAGTAATTCTTGACTTTTGATGAATTGGGAGCATTTCTTGAGGAATCATGATCAGCCTTTGATCAAATGATGGATATCATTTCAAAATTTAGATGTTGACCAAAAATATTGAAGTTTGACTGTATATAGGCCACATTTGACTTTTGACCTAGTATAGTTGATTTTCTAACACTTGAGTAATTGACTGAGCAAACTTGTAGTGTAAGGCATGAAATTTGTCATGGAAAATCTTGAAGGCATATTAGGGCCATGGGAAACATTTGAGACCTTTGGAACACACACATCTTGGTGAAAAGTCAAACCCTAATTAGAGGTTCATTGCTTAGGAGGAGATTTTTTCTGGTCAATTCTTGATCAACCTTGAGCAATTGAGGACCTTTAGGAGTATGCCTTAAGTAGAATTGGGAGGGAAAATTTTGGGGTAAAACAGTTTCCCCTGTTCAACCTTCTTAAACCTAAAGATTTAGATTGGCTTGTTTGCCTTTCATGATCTGAAGGTGGAAGATGATTGAACACTAGAGTGCCCAGAAATTTGCACTCGCATGGAGTAACACTGATGGTTGATGATGGAGGGAATGGGCTTACATATGCCATTTGGAGAAGATGACGGATAGTCGTCGGAGATGGGCTTAAATATGCCATCCAAAGTAGATGCTGACTTCCTAAGAGGTCTCCTTGTGAAGATTCCTGTTCCTACTGTCTGAGGAGGACTTTGTTGGGGAATGTGGGTTTCTGTTGTTCTCCTGCTTGAGGAAACTCTGTGGGGAATGGAGTCTAGCAACTTCAGTTGTCCAAGGCTCTGTTGAAGAGTTATCCATGGAGAGATGAAAGTTTTTTGTTTTCTGATTGAAATCCAAGCTTCATTAACTTGCTGGGGATAATGGAATTAATTGTTACCTTAAAATGTATTAAAAAGAGCATGTGTAGGGTTATTTTAGGATAAGTCCGTGTTAGACAGCATCTGGATGATGAGAAGTAACTCGTGTAAGATTGCTTTAGGATTGGTCTGTGTTAGACTTCATCTCGGAGATCATGAGAAGAAACCCGTGTAAGATTGCTTCAGGATAAGTCCGTGTTAGACTGCATCTGGTTCATGAGAAGGAACCTATGTAAGATTGCTTCGTCTGGTCATGTAGATAGTTTTCATGTCTAGTTTCAGGTGTTAATCTATAGATCGGCTATTCGCGGATAATTGTCCTGTCTGGTTTTAGGTATTAATCTGGATCTTGAAAATAATCGGTCACTAAGATAGTTGTCCTGGCTTGTTACAGGTATTAATCTATGACCTGAGAAAGAAAGATAGTTTTCCTGGCTTGTTATAAGTATTAATCTTCAACCTCTTCATGTAGATAGCTCTCCTGGCTTGTTACAGGTATTAATCTACAGTATATCATTCACAGATAGTTTTCCTGGCTTGTTACAGGTATTAATCTGGAACTTGTTTTTGTTGGTTGTCGAGATAGTTGTCCTGGCTGGTTTCATGAATTAATCTTTGACCTGAGAAAGAAAGATAGTTTTTCTGGCTTGTTACAGGTATTGATCTTCAATCTCTTCATGTACATAGTTTTCCTGGCTTATTACAGGTATTAATCTACAATCGGTCGTCCACGGATAGTTCTCTGGTTGGTTTCAGGTATTAATCTAGAACTTGGTTGTTGTCGGGAAAATAGATAGTTTCCCCGTCTGGTTGCGGGCATTAATTTGTGGCCTGCTGTATTTGTTGGTAAACTCATCTTGCTTCGGGAATTCATACCACTTAGTCGTGTAGATAGCTTCCCCGTCTGGTTTCGGGCATTAATCTTTGACCTGCTGCATAAGTTGATAATATTTTTATGTCTGCTAATTTAACCTGAAAAGGTAAAATCAATTTCATGCGATGTCATGATGTATGAATTGCATGATGTTCTCAAAATAAATGAGATTGTGATATATACATTTGTGCTGCATATGCTATGATGTTTGTAAAAATGATGCATGAATGCATTGTATGAACATGCCAGTTGTTCCATTTCTATATTGTTGAACTAGGGAAAATAAATCCCTAATTGCTGTTGGGGGGAAGAATGTTGAAATGCTGGGAGATGAACTTTCGTTGTTAGATAAATAAACTCTGTTAGGGAAGGTAAACTCCTTGAATTGTTTGGGAATTTTGTTGAAATCCTGTTGGGGAATCCTGAGAAGCTTGGCGACTTCACCGGAGGATCTTTTGTTGGAGCAGTAATTTGGAGATTCTTGCTCCGCCGGGGATATGAGAACCTATAATCATTAGGTTGCATAATGAGAATACGGCAGTGACCTTATAGTAGGATGTCTCTGCCTTTGTATCTCCGAGAGAAGGTATCTGCTGGAGGAGATATCTACGGGGATTTTATGGATGGCCCTTAGATATTGTCCCGTTTCTTAAAGTCATTAGCAACTGTCTTTCTGTTTTTAGGTGTATATTTGTAAGAAGTAATCACATTCAAATGCATATGTTCAAAAATAATCACTGGACGTTTTCCCACACAAAACAGCAAAATAAAACAGAAGTTTTGCACTTTCAAAGGAATAGTTTTGTATTAACTTGATTAAGCGTTTTTGTACAGGGAGACGGACATCCTAGTAGTAGAATGTCGTCGTAAGAATGGAAACTATACAGAAATAGTATACAAAGAAAAAAGCTATGTGAAATAATCTCATTGGGTTCCCATTCTGCTGTTGTCTTTATGCCTTTGAGTGTTTCATCTCTTTCGCTGCTTGTCCGAAGCTGACTGGATTGATTAGTACTACTTGAGCTTGACAGTTGAAGCTGAAGATTGGTTGTAAAGTGATCTAACGAGACATAGTTATACGCTTTAAATCCCTAACTTTTTCCTGGACCGCCCTTTCGGGTTTTCAGTCCACCAGGATACCCTTTTTTTCCCAAGCCGCCTTTTTAGGTTTTCGACTTGTCGGGTGTACAGATTTTTTTATGTATATCCCTAATTTTTTCCCGAACCCTTTTGGTTCGTCGGGATACCCTAATTTTTTCCTAGGACAGTCGACCTAGCGGGTCTTTGTTTATGCGTAGTATCTTTTAACTATGTCCTCTTTTACGGGGTGTGGAAGGTCGTCACCGTCCATGGTAGTTAAGATTATGGCTCCACCAGAAAATATGTTCTTGATCACAAATGGCCCTTCGTACGTGGGAGTCCATTTTCCCCTGGGATCACTTTGTGGTAGGATAATATGCTTGATTACCAGATCACCAGCCTGATATACCTGACGTCCGACCTTCTTGTTAAAAGCTTTGATCATACGTTTTTGGTACATCTGACCATGACTGGTAGCCGCGAGCCTCTTTTCGTCAATCAGGTTTAATTGGTCAAGTCGAGTCTGAATCCACTCATCTTCATTCAGCTATGCATCCTTCATGATCCTCAAGGAAGGGATCTGAACTTCTATGGGCAGGACAACTTCCATACCGTACACCAGAGAGAAAGGAGTGGCCCCTTTTGATGTGTGTATTGTGGTGTGGTGACCATAAAGAACAAATGGTAACATATTGTGCCAGTCTTTATATGTCACTGTCATCTTCTGTATGATTTTCTTGATGTTTTTATTAGCAGCTTCAACAACGCCACTCATCTTCGGCCGGTAAGGAGAAGAGTGAAGAAGTGAAAAACACAAGAAGAGGGGGTTGAATTGGAATCTTAAAATCAAATGCAAAAGACACGATGATTTTTATCCTAGTTCGTTTGATCTCAAACTACTCCATTCCACCCGCCAAGTTGATTTCGCCTCTCTCCAACGAGGTCTTAATTCACTAATCAAACTGATTACACACCTACTTTGACAACTGCCAAAGTCTTCTTGAGTACAACCACAACCCTGTTTATCTCAAGGAATTTCACTAACAAAAGTAAGAATTAATCTGTGTACGGGATGTTTTTCGTTACAGAAACGGTATCACAAACTTGTGATGTATTACATAATTTAGAGAATGATTTGAAAGTTGAGTTGTAGCATTGAGAGGTTGTGAATATCAGTGATGTGAAATCGTGAATGATTTAACCTTGTTGCTTGTTTAAATAGGCGCAGCAATCTTGTGCAAATGGAAACTTGATAATTGGCAGTTAATGCACTTTCCTTAATATGAAGATCCTTGTCTGTTTGTAGACGTTGCAATTGATACAACTTTGATGGAATAGTAACGCTTCAGAACATAAGGAATCTGCTTGCTTCTTTGCTTCAGAACTTGGGACGTCAGAATCATAAGGTCCTTTTTGCAGCGTTAGACTTTCGTTCAGAGTTAAGATATCTTTTCTTTAGCGCAAATTCTGATCTTCATTCATCAGAACATTCTGATATCAGTCTACGTTCACAGCAGGAACAACCTTGTAGCTTAACTTCTGATCCACTTCCGTCATAACTTCTGTACAAAATAGAACACAATTTTAGAGTTTATATTTGTTCTTTGTGTTTGTTATCACCAAAACTCTTACGAGGGTTGTAGAATCAAACTATGTTCTAACAATATCCTCCTTTTTGATGATGACAAAAACTAGGATTTTTCAATAAAAATAGACAGAACATAAAGCATTAGAGAGTCTCCCTCTGAGTTGAGTACTCATATAGAGATAAAATACTTCCCTGAAGTTCATTCTGATCAGAGATTTTGATGTATCTCCTTTTGTCTTTATCAGAGTTTTATTCCTATTATGCTTTTAGAAAAAATGAGAAGTTAAGATATTCAGAATGTTTGAGACCTTGTCCCGGTATACTGTTATTGAAAATATCTTACGTTCTCCCCCTTTTTGTCAGGAATCAAAAAGCAATATAATCAATAATATTCAGAGTCAAAAAGATGATTCATATTAAAACAGATTTCAATAACATTTTCATAGCCATATGAACAAGATAATGAATGCAGAAAACAAGTTAAAAAAAATCTAAGATGGAGAGGGAAGTCGTGTGAACAACGCTTCCAGCAAGCTCTTAATCTAAGTGCTTGATTCATCTTGCTTTCCCAGCATTTACTTGATTTCTTTGCTTGTGTGTTCTTGCTTATCCAATCTTTCTTTGATTATAGCATTCTCCTTCTTTAACTCTTCCAGAGTTTGCATGACCAAAGATGGAGTTGGTGTATTCTCAGAAGATGCAAGTCTTTCAGAACACTCTGTAGCATTTTCTAATTCAGTTACTTCTTCAGTTGCTTTTTCCTTTTCTTGAATAATAGCCATAGGAAGACTATCAGAGCATGGTTCAATAACTTCTGAAGGTTGGTGCTCTTTCCAGGGAGCATTTTCCAGTAGAAGAATCGATTTCTTTTCCCAGTGACTCAGAACTTGATCTTTGAAAGATTTCAACTGATCAGTGAAGTTCTGTTGAGCCAGTTCATAACTTAATTCTTTGAGCTTCTGGGATTCTGAGTTGAACCATCTTCTGAACTGATTCCAATGAGAATCAGAAGTAGCGGGATTTGAATTTTCTAGACTTGCTTACTTCAAGGAGTTAACCCATTCCATTAATTCCGTTTCAAAAATCAATAAGTTCTTACCAACATTTTTTTTGGTTATTGTTGGTTTAGGTTTGGGAATGTCAATTTTATGAGAGGTTGAGGCTAGGTGGTCCAGCGCTTCTAAGTCAATGATTATTCTGAGGTGATCATCTGGACGGTTAATAGGAGATGGAGTAGGTGAATCAGAAATGATGATTGGTGAACGAGGTGTGTTTGGGGGATTGGAATGATAAGGTGATGGTATTTCTGGAATGTCTAAAATGGAGAGAGGTTATGTTATTCCAAGAATAAGGGTGGTGGTATTAGAATCTGTGAAAGAATCTTCTAGTTGGTTTGCGCTAGCGTTTGGATTTTCTGGGTGAGTGGTTTCAAAGTTTGGATTTTCAGTTTGGGGAGTATGAAGGTTTTGATTTTCTGGTTGAGGAGTGTGAAGGTTTGGATTTTCTGAGAAAAACCGTTTTTGCAAAATGAAAACTAGAGAGAGTAATAGAAGCGAGAAAAAGTGAATGTGATAGTGATTGTGTATATATAATCAATTTGAAAACTTAATCAGTAAGAAAGAGAAAGAAAATTAATGATTACACTGCAATTATGAAACCTGAAAATAGGGTTTGCATAGAGATAAGAAACAGTTACCAATGACATGTGTCTCAATGCATCCAATCAGAGCCTTAGACCCTTCAGAATTTGAACGCGTTTTCATCCTTAGAAGGTAGCTTGTGAGAGGATGACATATGTTGATAGTGTGAACTGCACGCCTCTATCTTTGAAATGAAAAGTTCAGATCTTCTTAGATAGATTCTGATGCAACTGTACTCCTAAATTCTCAAGACTTGTTGATCATATGTTCACAAAGAAAACATAAAGTTCTGAGGGTTACAGAATATGTAAATAAAACTTCTTATTTTGGACATAATTTCATGCTGAGATGTTTCAGAATAAAATTAAACCTATCTTCAGAAAGTCATTTTGTAAAAACATCAGCCCATTGATGGTCTGTGTCAATAAATTTTAAAGTAGGGATTCCTTTCTCAATATAGTCCATAATAAAATGATGTTTTATTTCTATATGCTTAGCCCTAGAATGCAAAATTATATTTCTAGATAAACATATTGCATAAGTATTATCATAGAATATAGGAATGTTACTGTCAAATATGTTGAAGTCTTCAAGCTGACTTTTCATCCAGAGCATCTGTGTGCTGCATCCAGCAGCTGCTATGTATTCAGCTTCAACTGTTGATAAAGCAATTATGGATTGCCTCTTGCTAGTCCATGAGATCATATTATCTCCTAGAAACTGGAGGCTTCCAGAAGTACTTTTTCGTTCTACTCTGTCTCCAGCAAAGTCAGCATCATAGTACCCTACTAAATTATATTCACTAGTTTTTCTATAAAACAAACCTGGGTTAGTAGTACCTTTCAGATACTTGAAAATTCGCTTAACATTTGTTAAGTGAGATTCTCTAGGATCTGATTGGAATCTGGAACATAAGAAAACATTGTATAAAATATCAGGCCTTGAAGCTGTAAGATATAAGAGGGAACCAATCATACCTCTGTTGATCTTCTATTCTACCTTTTTACTTACCTCTTCCTTTTCCATAATGCATGTGGGATGCATTGGAGTCTTTGATGGCTTACACTCTGATAGGTCAAATTTCTTCAGAAGTTCTCTGACGTATTTTCTCTGGTGAATGTAGGTTCCTTTTGGAGTTTGATTGATCTGAATGCCCAGAAAGAATTTGAGTTCTCCCATCAAGCTCATTTCAAACTCTGCCTGCATAGACTTAGAAAATTCTCTTCCCAGAGAAGGTTTAGTAGATCCAAATATTATATCATCTACATAAATTTGAAAAACTAAAATTTCATTCTTAAATTTCATACAGAACAAGGTTTTGCCCACTTTCCCTCTGGTGAATTCCTTTTCTAACAGAAAGTTACTTAGTCTTTCATACCAAGCTTTGGGAGCTTGTTTCAGACCATAAAGCGATTTCTTTAGTTTGAAAATATATTATGGGTGTTTGGAATTTTCAAACCCATGGGGTTGGTGCACATAAACCTCTTCGCCAATGTAACCATTTAAAAATTCACTTTTGACATCCATCTGATACAGAGTGATGCCATTATTCACAGCAAAAGAGATTAAGAGTCTGATAGATTCTAACCTGGCGACTGGAGCAAAGGTTTCTGTATAGTCTATCCCTTCTTGCTGACTATAACCTTATGTAACCAGTCGTGCCTTGTTTCTGATGACTTCTCCTTGTTCATTCAGTTTGTTTCTGAATACCCACTTTGTTCCAATGACGTTGAATCCTTTTGGTTTGGGAACCAGATCCTATACGTCATTTCTGGTGAATTGATTTAACTCCCCTGCATATCCAGAATCCAGTCGTTGTCCAACAGAGCTTCATCTATAGTAGTTGGCTCAATCAGAGATACCAATCCCATGAGAGATTCTTCAAAATTTCTGAATGTTGATCTTGTTCTGATTGGATCTTCCTTCTTTCCCAGAATTTTATCTTTAGGGTGAGCTATGCTGCTTCTGGATAGTCTTTTCTGGAGAGGTTCTTCAGAAGTTGTTGAAGTGCTTATGACATTTCCTTCTAATGTTATTGGAGCATCTTTGTTGGGAACTTTTGATGAATTTCCTTCAGTACATGTGAATTTAACTTCTATATCTGCAAGAGATTCATTCTGCTTTGACTTTTGAGGGCCAAGCTTATCATCAAATCTAACACTGATTGACTCTTCTACAATCTGTGTTTCTATATTTATATTCTGTAGCTTCTTGAGTGTTTAGAGTATCCTAACATAATACACTTTTGTGCTTTGGAATCAAACTTGTTCAGATGTTCTTTAGTGTTAAGTATAAAATAGGTACATCCAAAAGGATGGAAATAAGAAATGTTGGGCTTTCTGTTCTTCCACAATTCATATGGAGTCTTCTCCAGAATAGGTCTTATGGAGATTCTATTCTGAATGTAACACGTCGTGTCAATTGCTTCTGCCCAGAAGATCTTAGCAATGTTAGTCTCATTGATCATGGTTTTGGCCATTTCTTGTAAAGTTCTGTTCTTTTGTTCTACAACTCCATTTTTTTTGGGAGTTCTAGGACAAGAGAAATCATGAGAAATGCCATTTTCATTAAAAAAATATTTCAAATTTTTTGTTTTCAAATTCTCCACCATGATCACTTCTGACTTTGACAATTCTAAGATCTTTCTCATTCTAAACTTGGTTACAGAAAGCAACAAACACAGAATGTGAATCGTGCTTGTATCTTAAGAACTTTACCCAAGTTGATATGCTATAGTCATCTACGATCACTAACTCATACTTCTTGCCACTAACAGATGCAGTTTTCACTGGTCCTAATAGATATATGTGCAGAAGTTCTAATGGTCTAGAGGTAGACACAACATTTTTTGTTTTAAAATGAGGTTTTGCAAATTTTCCTTTCTGACATGCTTCACACAGAGCATCTGAGCTGAACTTCAGATTAGGAAGTCCTCTGACCAGATTGAGTTTGTTAATCTGCAATATTCTTCTCATACTAACATGCCTCAATCTTCTGTGCCAGACCCATTTCTCGTTGTTAACAGACATAAGGCATTTTACATTTTGACTCTTTAGTTCAGAAAGTTTTATCTTGTAAATGTTGTTTTTCCTCCTTCCATTAAATAAGATAGATCCATCTTTCTGACTAACAGCTTTACATGAATTTTGATTAAAGATTATATCATAACCGTTATCACTTAATTGACTTATGGATAACAGGTTATGCATTAATCCATCTACTAATAAAACATTATTAATAGAAGGGAGGTTACTGTTACCTACTATTCAAGAGCCAATGATCTTCCCTCTTTGATTTCCTCTAAAACCCACGTAGCCTCCAGGTTTAAGTTCCAGACTTTGGAACACATGCTTTCTTCCTGTCATGTGTCGAGATCATCCAGAGTCTAGGTACCATGACTGGTGTTTTAGTCTTGCTGTCAAAGATATCTGTTACATATATAATGTTGTCCTTGGGTACCCATATCTTTTTGGGTCCTTGTTTGTTAGTTTTACCAAAATTCTGTTTGAATTTTGGTTTAGAAGAAAACTCATTGCTAGTATATTTCAAGTCGTGTGTATGCCCATAAGTAAAGTGAGATTTTAAAGGTGTGCGTTTAATAACTAGGTCTATGACTTTCTTAGGTTGGGATACTTTACCTGTGTATCCTATACCTTTTCTGCCATTTCTGCTAACTCCATAGATCATTGAAGTTATCTTGCTTCTATCTATGTTTTTAGCCAGAAAATTCTGAAAGTTATGATCATATTCCTTTATGATCTTATCAGCATTACTGGGAACCTCTGAGATTGTTTCCTTCTGAGAGTTTTGTAAATCACTTTCAAGTTTTGAAATCTTTTCTTTTAACTCAGAATTTTCTATTCTCAGATTCTCAGTTTCTTTAGAGTCAGAAACTAGATCCTTTTTCAGGTTCTTGAATTTGACTCGAAGCTGTTGATATCTTTCTAGAATTTCACTCAGACTTTCTCCTAATTCAGCTTTAGTAAAGTTAACAGTAAAGTCAGGAAATACCTCTTCTGTGTCTGATTCTGATTCTGACCCAGATGATTCACTATCTTCTGTCACGTTGGCCATAAGAGCAATGTTGGCTCTTTCATCTTCTGACTCTGCGTCTGCGTCAGAAGTATCTGAGTCATCCCATATTTCCATGAGACTTTCCTTCTTCTCCTTGAAGAACTTCTTTCTGGGTTTCTCCTTCTGAAGCCTTGGACAATCGCTTTTGTAGTGCCCTTGTTCATTGCACTCATAGCAGATGATGTCCCTGTTTCTTTACTTTCTGTGACTAGAAGAAGATTCAGACTTTCAGTGTCCAGAGGAGGATTCATACTTTTTGTATCCAGAAGATGATTCATTTTGATTCCATGTTCTTCTGGAGTTTCTGGATTTTCTTTTCCTCTGCTTCCACAGCTGACTGACTCTTCTAGAGAGAAGAGACAATTCGTCTTCTTCTGATGAGGATCCATCAGAGGTTTCTTCTATAGCCTACAAAACTTTAGAATCATATTTTTTGTTAGATTTTAGTGTTAAAGGCTTACCTTGCTTTTGAGGATCGTCATCTTCTAACTCTATATCATGACTTTTGAGTGAGCTGACAAGTTCCTCCAGAGATATCTTTTTGAGATCTTTTTCCAGCTTGAGAGTAGTGACCATGGGCCTCCATTGCTTCGGTAAACTTCTGATGATCTTCTTTACACGATCAGCAATTGAATACCCTTTATCAATAACTTTTAGCCCAGCAACTAGAATCTGGAATCTTGAGAACATTGCTTCAATGGATTCAATTTCTTCCATCTTGAAGGCTTCGTATTTTTGAATGAGCGCAAGGGCTTTGGTTTCTTTAACTTTCATGTTGACTTCATGCATCATTCTCAGAGAATCAAACATGTTTTTAGATGTCTCTCTGTTTGTCATCTTCTCATACTCTGAATATGAGATGACACTCAGGAGAATCGTTCTGGCCTTGTGATGATTTTTGAAGTGACGCTTTTGATGATCAGACATTCTTTTTCTATCAATCTTCTGACCACTTTCATCCACAGGATGCATGTATCCATCAATTACCATATCCCATAAATCAGCATCATGAGCCAGAAAGAAGCTTTCAATTCTGTCTTTCCAGTAGTCAAAGTTCTCTCCATCAAAGACTGGAGGTTTGCCGTTGATTCTGTCTTTATCATTATGATAGTTATTACAGATGTTCTGACTTGGTCCCATCATAGTGTTTTTTTAAGCTTGGATCTTGTACTGACACGGTTAAGTGCTTGAACTCACAACCAGGCGCTGTGATGCCAATTGAAGAAGTGAAAAACACAAGAAGGGGGGTTGAATTGGAATCTTAAAATCAAATGAAAAAGACACAATGATTTTTATCCTGGTTCATTTGATCTCAAACTACTCCAGTCCACCCGCCAAGGTGATTTCGCCTCTCTCCAACGAGGTCTTAATTCACTAATCAAACTGATTACACATCTACTTTGACAACTGCCAAAGTCTTCTTGAGTACAACCACAACCCAATTTATCTCAAGGAATTTTACTAACAAAAGTAAGAATTAATCTGTGTACATGATGTTTTTCGTTACAAAAACGGTATCACAAACTTGTGATATATTACACAATTTAGAGAATGATTTGAAAGTTGAGTTGCAGCGTTGAGAGATTATGAATAGTAGTGATGTGAAATTGTGAAAATTTAACCTCGTTGCTTGTTTAAATAGGCGCAACAATCTTGTGCAAATGGAAACTTGATAATTGGCAGTTAATGCACTTTCCTTAATATGAAGATCCTTGTCTGTTTATAGCTGTTGCAAATGATACAGCTTTGATGGAATAGTAACACTTCAGAACATAAGGAATCTGCTTGTTGCTTTGCTTCAGAACTTGGGAGGTCAGAATCATAAGGTCCTGTTTGTAGTGTTAGACTTCCGTTCAGAGTTAAGATGTCTTTCTCTTTAGCACAAATTCTGATCTTCATTCATCAGAACATTTTGATATCAATCTACGTTCACAGTAGGAACAACCTTGTAGCTTAACTTCTGATCTAATTCCGTTAGAACTTCTATACAAAATAAAACACAATTTTCGAGTGCATATTTGTTCTTTGTGCTTGTTATCATCAAAACTCTTACGAGGGTTATAGAATCAAACTATGTTCTAACAAAGAGTTATGATATTGGATCTTGAATTGTGTGAAGAGCTCGGTGATCATAGTGTTGTTGAGATTGGTACAATTATCTGTAATGATTCTTTCTGGAATACCGTACCGACAGATAAGGTTATGTTTGATGAATCGAGCCACAACGTTCTTGGTAACAGAAGCAAATGAAGCTTCCTTGACCCACTTCGTGAAGTAGTCAATGGCGACTAGCATGAAGCGGTGCCCATTAGAAGTTGTAGGTTTGATTTCTCCAATCATATTGATGCCCCACATTGCAAATGGCTAAGGAGCATTCAAGACGTTCAGAGGAACCGAAGGCACGTGCACCTTATAAGCATAGATCTGGCATTTGTGATAAGTCCACAAATGCTGATAACAGTCTGCTTCTATAGTTGACCAGTAATATCCTGCCCGTAGGATCTTTTTAGCCATTGTGTGCCCACTAGAGTGGGTGCCAAAGGCACCTCCGTGCAAGTCAGACATAATCCATTCTACTTCACCCTTGTCTACGCACCGAAGCAAGGTAGAATCATGATTGTGCTTGTAGAGGATCCCGTTACTGAGGAAGAACATGGCAGAGAACCTTCTTAGGAACTTCTTATCGTTGACTGAAGCTCCCTCGAGATACTCTTGGGCTTCGAGATATATTTTGACTTCATGGAACCAAGGTTTGTTTATTACTTCTTCAGTATCAGTCTCGTGACAGTATGTTGGTTCATCCATCCTCTCAATGGTGATCTGAGGAGCCTCATTATCCCACTTGACCTTTAACATGAATGACATTGTAGCTAGCGCGTCTGCTAGTTGATTTTCCTCTCTTAAGGGATGAAATTAATGTCAACACATGCTCTATGTAAGGGATGAAATTAGGATGCTTTGTGTCCAATTATCCTTTGATTTGACTAATTACTAAGACCGAGTCTCCAAATACACTCAAGAATTTGATCCTCAAGTCGATAGCATCTTTGAGACCTATAATACATGCTTCATACTTATCCATATTGTTGGTATAATTGAAACATAATCTGGCAGTGAAAGGAGTATGACAGCCTTCGGCAGATATGGTCACAGCACTGACGCCATTACCAAGAGCGTTGGAAGCTCCATCGAAAACGATAGTCCATCGGGATCCTTTTTCAGGTCCTTCATCCAGTCCAGGATCTTCACAGTTAGTTACTAACATGATGTTCTCGTCCGAGAACTCAAAATTCATGGATTGGTAGTCATCCACAACCTGATGAGCCAAATGATCAGCCAATACACTTCCCTTAATTGCTTTTTCGGTTGTATACTGAATGTCGTATTCGATCAAGATCATTTGCCATCTTGCTATTCTTCCAGAGTGAGCGGGCTTCTCAAAGATGTACTTGATAGGATCCATTTTAGATATCAACAAGGTAGTGTGAGTCAACATATACTGTCTTAGTCAGCGAGAAGCCCATGCCAAAGCGCAGCAAGTTTTCTCGAGCAGTGAGTATCTTGTTTCACAGCCGGTAAACTTTTTACTAAGGTAGTATATTGCATGCTCTTTTTGACCAGACTCGTCATGCTGCCCCAACACACACCCCATTGAGTTCTCTAATATTGTTAAGGACATGATCAGAGGTCTTCCTTCAACTGGAGGCATTAAAATTGGAGGCTCTTGAAGATATTCGTTGATTTTGTCAAAGGCGTTATGGAAATCGTCATTCCACTTCAGTACTTGATCTTTCTTCAGTAACTTGAAGATTGGCTCACAAGTAGTGGTCAAATGGGAAATGAACCTGGAAATGTAGTTTAGGCATCTCAAGAATCCCCTAACTTCCTTTTCAGTGCAAGGAGTTGGAATTTCTTGTATAGTTTTGAATTTTGCAGGGTTGACTTCAATGCCTTTGCCGCTGACGACGAATCCTAAGAGCTTACCGGATCTTACTCTGAAAGTGAAGTTATTCGGGTTTAGCCTCAATTTGTATTTTTTTTAGCCTGTCAAACAGTTTTTGTAGGTGATCAATATGCTCCTCTTCAGTATGAGGCCTGGCTATCATATCATCAACGTAGACCTCTATCTCGTGATGGATCATATCATGAAACAAAGCTACCATGGCACGCTGATAGTTTTCCCCGACATTCTTTAATCCAAACGGCATAACTTTGTAACAGAAAGTGCCCCACTGTGTGACAAAGGTCGTTTTCTCCATGTCTTCAGGTGCCATTTTGATCTGATTATATCCGGAGAAGCCATCCATGAAGGAGAATACATTATGTTGTGCGGTGTTATCAACTAGAACATCAATATGGGGCAGCGGAAAGTCATCCTTAGGGCTTTCCCTATTCAGGTCTCTGTAATCCATACGCATACGTACCTTACCATCCTTCTTAGGTACTAGAACAACATTGGTAACCCATTATAGATAATAGGTAACAGCTAAGAAACCAGTGTTGAACTGTTTCATGACTTCAGCCTTGATCCTTTCTGACATCTCTAGCCACATACGATGAACCTTCTGTTTCACTAGAGGGAATTCCTCTTTTGTAGATAGGCGATGAATTACAATATCAGTGTCAAGTCCCGGCATGTCTTCGTATGACCAAGAAAAAACCTCAACATAGTCATATAGCATCTGAATTAATCGTTCCTTGACACTATGATCCAGATCAGCACCTATCTTGACTTCTTTATTATCCTCTTTAGTACCCAAATTAATTGTCTCAACCGGCTCTTCATGAGGTTGTATTGCCCTTTCTTCATGTTGTAATAGTCTGGCAAGTTCTCCTGGTGCTTCACAATCTTCCTCACCTTCGTCCTCGACTTGGTAGATCGGATTTTTAAAGTCATAATGGACAATAGCAGAACCGTTATCAATGGGATCCAGAGTGGATGTGGATCTACAGTTTGATACGTGGGTGTGTGTAAGAGCATAACTGTATATTTTTGATAAAGTAAAGAGGAAAAAAAGAAAAACAAAGAGCGTAAAATTTGCATGCAAAACATCCAATGTTTTATTGTTGACATATGAAAATGAAGTAATGACCCTCACAAATAGACCATTGTGCCTCGGGTAACACACAAGTATTTAATGTTTCAATTGTTCAAATATTACATATCCTTAAAACAAAAAGACAAATTACTCTTGAATAAAAGTAACGGGCATAAAATCTTTAGCCTCCCAAATGTTGAGTCTGCCGTTGATATTTGGGAAGATCCATTTGTCCAAGTTATATCTATTGTAGCAGAGACAACATCAATAACATTGACTCTCGGTCCATGCTTGGGCATAGGTGCAGTTATGACGTTGGGAGTCTTAGGGGGATCAAATCCAACCTCATTTGCTTCAATAAGATCTTGCAACTTGTTCTTCAAAGCCCAACAGTCATTTGTGTCGTGTCCCAAGGTTTCAGAATGGTAGGCACATCAAGCGTTCAGGTTGTAGCAGAGAGATGCAGTATTACGATTCTTCGGGGCTTCCTTCAGAGTTACCAAATTGGACTTCAGCAAGTGTGGCAAAACCTGAGATAGGGTCATGTTGATCCGGGTAAACTGTCTTCTGGGCGCATTCGACCTGCGCTGATTGTTTTGTTGTTGGTTTGAGACAGGATTGAAAATCATAACACCCCCTACTGTTGGACGACGCTCAGTTTTGTAGTGATTTCTTTGGCTATAAGCAGCATTGACTTCCTTCTTTCCAGTGAATGGTTTCTTTGCAGTAATGCAGGATGCTTCTCTCTGGATTTTACCACTTTTGATGCCAGCTTCTACCTGTTCACCAGTCAAGATCAATTTGATAAACCCAGTAGAAGAACTTCCAATTAGATGGTTAAAGAACGGCCCGGATAACGTGCCTAAGAACATGTCCACCAGCTCCCTATCAGACAATGGAGGCTGGACTCTTCCCGCAAGGTCTCTCCATTTTTGGGTATAATCTTTAAGACCTTCACCAAAACCCATAGACATACTTTGTAATTGTGTACGAGTTGGGGCGAGGTCAGAATTATATTGGTACTGCTTATAGAAAGCAGCAGCCAGATCTTCCCAATTGCGAACGTTGGTTCTCTCCAATTGATAGAACCATTCCAGCTGAGTCCCCGACAAACTTTCCTGGAAGAAGTGTACCCACATATTCCTTTCAGTAGTGTGGGGTTGAATCTTCCTGACATACGACCTTAAGTGCAGCTTAGGGCAGGAGACACCGTCGTACTTAACAAATATAGAGACCTTGAATTTTTGCGGGATGACCACCCCTGAAATCGGTCCTAGCTCCTCAAAATCCATCCCAGGTATCCTCTGGATCTCCATAGCATTGAGCCGATCCTCTAGTTGTTTGTATTTATCATTAGCAGGAGAATACTACTCCTCAGAATAGTCAAGTTCATCTTCCTCAGACCCTAGATTGTTGTTTTCTTCCACTGGCTTCTCTTCTTGATTGTCCCCCTCATTTGACGGGTTCGCAAAATTTATAGCCCGCTTAACTGATCCTCTGATCCTTTTTCCCATATTCAATACACCAGTTGGTTTCTTTGTCTTCTTGGTATTCTCTTTGACGATCAGAGCTTTCAGGTCTTTTTTCCCCTGGGCCAGAGCCAAGAACATTTGCTGAAACTGAGCGTTCATAGCTTGGAGGTCCTTCATTGTCTGTTCAAGATCCATTTCTTTTGCTGAAATAAACAGCGAGAAGAATAAGAAACCTATTTTGACAACCTGTTTATGCGATGATATGCATGATATGCTTATGCAATGTTTTCAAGGGCCTTGTAGGATTCAAACTCTTTTAACCAAAACAGAAACAAAGACTTTTTATTAGTAAGTTCAAATGAAATCAATGTTTACAAAGGATTAACAAATAAGAAACTTCTAAGATTCCTAAGTCTCCCAAGGACGCTTCCTTTTGGTGCTAATGTAGGCGTTGAGATTCTGCTCTTCGTGAAGCCGCTTTGTCAATTCCAACACCCTTTTCTCACTGGCATAGAATTGGGACTCAAAGGTATCTCATTCTTCTTTGAGTTATATCCAGTATTTTTTCAATTCTTCGAAGTTTGTTGGCATATCAGGATGCATAATGATGCGAGACTCGACCCCTTGAACAATAGGCTCTAAAATCACTGGTAGGATAGTAGCATACGACATAATAAGATCTTGAGCACGAGCTCACACCCATTTGAGGTATGGCTCCAAAAAGATGGAGTTCTTGTGCCCTAGAGTTCTGCTATCAGTCTTCTTAACCATTCCCCAAGCGCGGAGGAACCTATGATGATAACCTTGCAGATCATTTGAATGGTCAAACACAATACCTTGAATGAGCGTATCATGAGGACCATCCCTCCGAGCGTAATTGAACTGACGTAAAGCTAAAGAGGGGTTGTAGGTGATTCCTCCTTTAATGCCAATGAGTGGCACATTGGGAAATTCTCCGTAACGATCAATAAAAGAGATGTCTTCTTGGGAGCAAGGGCACCAATAAATGTCAGAGTGAGAAAGAGACATTAATCTTTGGTTCCATCTTAAACCTAACTCATTCTTCATTATTGACCAAGGAAGGTGCAAAATAAACCATCTATAGAGTATAGGTATACAACACATAAGATTCCCTCACTTCTTCATGGTACGGGTATGGAGTGAATGCAGAATATGCCCGAGAAATGTAGGCACTGGATTGTGAGCAAGGTAAATGTTTATGGCACTGACATCTACAAACTGGTCTGAATTGGGGAACAAAACCAACCCTTAGATCAAAAGAGCTAAAACATCTTCAAAGGCATGGTAACTTATAGCGTCCAGGAATACCTGGGCTTTCTTCATCAGAAAACTTGTGAGGAGGCCCTTAACTCCACTCCTTCTTTCCTAATTGGACTCAATCTCAGATGGCTTTAAGTGCAGTTGGATCTTGTTCTAAACTGGTAAAGGGTATCTGCTTCAATATAGGCAAACCAAGTATTTTGGAGAATTCTTCCAGCGTAGGCACCAACTGATAATTTGGAAATGTGAAGCAATGGTGCTTAGGGTCGAAGAACTGGAATAAGACACTCATTAAACCCTCATCAAAACTGGTAGTAACCAAACTGAGCAAGTAACCATATATCTTGTTGAATGATGAACTCTCAGGAACTTTTGAAACCATTTCTTTGAGTTTGGGAGGGATCTCTACAAAATTGATACAGATGGTTTTTCTGCGAGCTGAATCCATGACCTACAAAACAGAGAAGAGATAAATCCACAGGCCTTTGAAATGGTTAGTGTACATGACATGTTATGATGTTTATGATATTATGATTATGTTTTGAAATCACAAGTATATGAAACACAAACAAGTCACATAAAGACCTTAGGTTTAAAGGCTTGCATGAGTTTTAAAGGTAAGTACCCTCTTGAAGTTTAAGTTGCCTCAACCTGTCCTATTAGTAGTAACCGGGTTCTAAGGAGTCTCATATCACAGACCTTTCTTTTAGGCATTGTTCTAGCTCAAGCACCGAAGTATTGCGGACAAATATCCCAAAATTCCAATCTCAATGACTGTAGTATCGAGTATCAACCAATCTTCGATCGGAACCAAAGCGGCCATCTCACTACTTTCTTTTGGCTTAGGATGAGTTAATTAAAGGTTCTAAAGGTCAGTTAGCACCTAATGACACTAAGGAAGCCTAATGTTATCCTTGATTGACTCAAGGAACATTAGTACAAACCAGAGTATCACGCTAACATAGCTATCACTTTGTCCATATCGATTTACACCGTACAGCCTCCATGATTTATTACTACTTACCTAATAAGGTGCCCCAGATCCAGGTGTAGGATATTTTAGTAACAACCCAAACAAAACCTTTAAAAGTAAAGCATACAAAGAAAGCAATTAAAACAGTTTTAACATGAACTAACTCTTAAGGTAACCCCACTTTATAAGTATTCCCCAACAGAGTCGTCAGTTCTGTGATACGGTGGCAGAACCGACTGTTATACTGGTTTTGCATTTTGTATTCGCAAATGTTGTGGTAAGCAAGAGTCTCCATCGAATTTTCTTTTATACAAATTAAGGAAAGGGTGAAAAGAACAGAAAAAGACCTTTTTGAGAATTTTCGGAGTAAGGGGGTAGATTATGGACTGTCGTTGTGGCCTTTCTACCCGTTGTTGATTAGGTCTTGACGGATTGCCGCGAGGTTGATCATTTGAAGAGTTTTGAATCATCACAGCCCCTACAGTTGGCCGGTGCTCGGTTCTTCCTTGACTTTTCTAAGAATAAACAGCAGAGGCTTCCTTCTTAGCTGGGAAGGTTTTCTTGACAGCGGTGGACGCGGAGGCATCTTTCTGAATCTTACCACTTTTAATACCGGCCTCGACCCTTTCGCCGGTCAGAATTAGTTCAGTAAATCCCACGGAGGAACTCCCAATTAAATGACTGAAGAAAGGTCCAGACAGGGTCCCCAGAAACATGTCAACCAGCTCTCTATCCGACAATGGTGGTTGCACCCTTCCAGCCAGATCATGCCATTTCTGGGCATACTCTTTAAATCCTTCATTGGAAGCCATCCCCATACTCTGTAGTTGAGTACGAGTGGGCGCCAAATCATAATTGTATTGGTATTGACGGTAAAAAGCAGCAGCTAAGTCTTCCCAATTGTGGACCTCAGACCTCTCAAGTTGATAGAACCAGTCCAATTGTGTGCCTGAAAAACTGTCTTGGAAAAAATGTACCCAAAGGTCTTTATCAGATGAGTGGGGTTGGATCTTTCTGACATACGATCTCAGATGCATCTTTGGGCAAGACAGGCCGTCATACTTAGAAAATGTTGGTACTTTGAACTTGGGAGGGATAACGATCCCCGCGACCAACCCTAGTTCTTCAAAATCTAAACCAGGTACCCTTTGCAACTCCATGGCTGCCAATCTATCCTCCAGATTCTTATATTTATCATTCGTCGGGGGATATTGTTGTTCGGAGTAATCTTTGTCTTCTTCCTCTTCCTCCAATTCAACTTCAGATTCAGACGGTACCGCAACCCATTTTCCTTTACCAGCCCTTCATCAAACGTTGAGGAGAACTCGAGAACTTTTCTAGCATTTCTTTCAAACCTTCTTCCAAAAGTGGATACTCCGGGCCTTTTCTTCTTTTTCTCCTTATTTTTCTCCAACAGTTCTTTAAGTACCTCTTGACCCTTTGCTAAGGTCATGAGGAGTTGTTGGAATTGAGAATTTTGTGCTTGCAGATCCTTAATCGTCTGCTCCAAATCCATCTTGCTGAAATAAACAGCAGAAAGATAAGGAAACCTGGTGTGAAGACCTGTTTATGCATATGATGAATGATATGTTATTCATGTAATGCTTTCAAGGATTCAGAAATTCAAATTTGTTGCAAACAAAAAGGAACACACGTCATATTAAGAAGAAATTGTTAGTACATAAGTGCCCCATGGGCAAAATATTACAAAATTCTTAATGTAAAAAGACATTGCGCATCCTCTTTGGTGCGATGTAAGTGTTGAGAGTTTCCTCCTCATGAAGTCGGGGGGTAAGCTCCAAAACCTTCTTCTCACTGGCATAGAAGCTGGCTTCAAAAGTATTTCGTTCTTCCTTGAGTTGGATCCAAATCTTTTGCATTTATTCCCATGATGTTGGCATGTCAGGATGTAGGAGGGTGTATGGAACCTCTCCTTCCATAACAGGCTCTTTGATCAAGGGGAGAATGTGAGGATATGGCATCATAAGATTCTGGGTGCGGGTTCGTACCCACTTGAGATAAGGCTCAAGGGGGATGGAATTCTTGTGCCCCAGTGTCTTACTATCCACTTTATTGGGCATCCTCCAAGCTCTGATGAATCTTTGTCGAAGTCCTTGCGCATCATTGGCGAAGTCAAAAACTATGTCAAGAATCAGCATGTCATGAGGGCCATCCCTCCGAGCATATCCAAATTGTCTTAGAGATAAACAAGGGTTGTAGGTAATGCCTCCCCTAATGCCAAGTAGTGGGACATTAGGGAATTCCCCATAACGATCAATGATGATAACATTTTCTCTGGACCGAGAACACCAATGTACATCAGAATGTGTGAGGGTCATCAATCGTTGTGACCACCTTAAACCCTACTCATTCTTCAACACTGATTGTGGAAGGTGAGAAATAAACCACCTTGCTAGGAGAGGAGTACAGCACATGAGAACACCTATTTTCCTCATTGTTCGTGTGTAAAATGAGTGTAGGATGTCCCCAAGCAATGTAGGTACAGGATTCTGGGATATGAAAATCTTGACAGCATTCATATCTATAAGTTGATCGGGGTTTGGGAACAGGACCAACCCATAGATGAGGAGTGCCACAATCTCTTCAAAGGCTTGTAGATCTAGAAAATTCTAGCAGTCTTGTGCCTTCTCAAACAGAAACTTTGCCAAGAATCCCTTGACACAACTTCTGGTCTCCCAATGTCCTTTGATGTCAGATGGTTGCAAGTGTAATGCTTGAGCAACATCTTCAGGCTTTGGTTCTTTTTCCGTACCGTTGTAGGGTAGTTGATGAAGAATAGGAATTCTCAGGAGTTGAGAAAATTCCTCCAAAGTAGGATGTTGTACCCCAAAATTTTCCCTCCCTTTTTCTCAATAATTTCTCATCACAAAGCCCTTGGAGCTCAAGATCCAGTTAGGGTTTCATCTGCTCAAGACTTCTCCTTGCACTGTTGACCCAAATTAGGGTTTGTGTTTGCACAAAGATGTTTTGACCTAAAATGCCTAAGTTGACTTTCATGCCTCATGTTGGACTCCCAAGTTTACCCACATCAAGTTTCAAGTCTTGATTCCAAACTTTGCCCAGTCAATTGGACAGTTGACCTAGAAATCAGCTGTATTGGGGAAAAAGTCAATTGTGGCCAATTGACAGTCAAACCTCATGAAAATTGATCCACATCAACATTATGAACTCACATGGACCATTTTATTAAGTTTGGATCATAATTCCACAAGAAATTTGATCAGATCACCAAAAGGGCAAAATGGTCATTTTTAGGGTTTTGACTGCACAAAGGCAATTTTTGACTGTTTGACCTAGCCAATGGCAAACCAAGCTCATATATGTACTCAAGGACCCCATGGAATTATCTTGACATGCTCAACAAGTTCAAAATATCCCAAATGCACAAGATTGACAGTTGAATTTCCCAGTCAATTGATCAATTTTGACTGTATACTGAAAAGTCAAACTTTGACTTTTTGGTCAAAATCAAGTGTCAAGATTCATTTTTCATCAAAACATGCCAAATCATGAAACTTGTTCATCAAGAAATCAAGAATTGCAAATTAGGGTTTGAAATGAAGATTTTTCATAACTTAGAATTTTTCTAAGTTATGAAAAACCCTAATTTTTTCCTAACTTTGCCCCACTTTCTCATCAAGATGCATTTGGATTCAAGAAAAAGTCAAAACATGAAAGTTGTAGCCTATTGCAAAATATACAACTTTGAATCACAAAGTTTTCCTAAAAGAAGCTTGTATCTCAAGTTACAATTTTTGGAACAAGGGTACCAAACCATTCTTAACTTAGAGAAAATTTGACCTATTTTAGGCAGGATTTTTGCCTAACTTCAAGACCATTTTTCACATACTTCCACTTGGAATTTCAATTTGCATTTCAAAGATGGATTGTATTACACATTACAAGCTTTCCAAAATGTCCAAGAACTCATCAAACAACCTCATGGTTAGGGAGAATCGAATTTGGCAAATTGGGAAAAACTCATTTTGCTCTTGGCCAATTTACATGTTCATAACTTGTGCAATTTTTCAAATCAGCATGCTTAAGCTAGTTACAGGCCTCTAATCCCATTTGCACTCAATAATTAAATGCCAATCCATTGTGTGTTAACATTATTTTGTGCATTTGGACATTACATGTTAGATTAAGCCTTAATTAGATAAAGCACTTTATCCATTTTTGTAAAGTTTGGCTTTATGTCAAGTTTGTGAATCAAGGAGTACAATGCATATCTTTGGACACAAGATTCATGGAGATATCACACTGATCAAGGCTCAAGTGTGCAGCATACTTGAGGGGCCTGTACAGGTCTAGAGAACCACTTGTTATTTTCTTGCTTAAGTGTGAAAAAACATGCCATAACTTACAACAACTATCATTCCTATAAACCAAGGCTTAAGCAAACTTGTCAAACATTTTCTAATCATCAAACCTGTGCTAGAACACGAGTCAACCATCTCCAACACCCTCTCATTCACAGAATCACCCTCAAACTGCCAAAACAGGGCATATTCTGCAACTTGAATCCCACAACTCATTTCCATCGTGCATCTTGGCCAAAATCAGTTCAAACACTTTCCTTAACATCAATCCAAACTACCCAAAGCATTAGAAGTAGACTGTAACTCCTCTAATCAGTTTGGCCATTTTCATTTCTTCCTCTTGCAGGTTGACTTCTGCAGCTTGATATAGAAGGTTTCAAAGCATACCAAGTATTGGAATAGCATCCTCACACTTCAAGCAAGCTGTACCAATCATCATCTTGCCCTGAAAGCTCCTCCATTGCCAGACACGATTCCAACTGAACAGATATATTCATGAACTTCTATCTCTCAACATAGGCATTGTTAGCTCTAGGTTTGTGAATGAAAAGTGTTCTACTCATGCCCCTGAAACTGTACATACCTTTACTTTCCATTTATTTTGCATATGCTATGAGAATTTAAGGTCTGAACATTGATAAAAAGTTAGGTTAAGATTTGGGAATGGAGAAATTCTCTCTCATTTCTGAGAGTTAGGATGAGTTCTTTACATGTCCAGAATCGTGGCTTGATGCTTAACATTTCTTATGTTGTAAGTTTGTGCTAAAAGTCCAGGAATCCAGGTGTTTGAATCAGTGTACAAGCGCGCGTTTTTTGACAAAGTTCTGGCCAGAGGTTGAAGAAGGTCCTTTGGGCTGGGCTTTGTTCTATCTTTTCTTATTTGCACCCTATTTTTACTTTCACACCTCTTTGGCCCATTATGCTTATTTTTGTGATTTTTTGACTTTTTCTTTTTTGTTCTGACTTATTTATTTTTTCTCATAATATTAAAAATATAAAAAATATTTTTCACACCATTTTTGAATTTATTAGGCATTTATTTGTTTAGAATAGTTTTTGTACATAAATAAATACATAAACACTTTTATACCAAAAATAATGCAAATACATTTATTTTCTAATTTTTATTTTATTTTATCTTCTGAAACTATTTTATATAAAACATACTTTTTTTTATAAATATTAAATATTATTATTTTGTATATATAATATATATTTAGTAAATAATACAAATACATATATATTTATTAGAATATTTAGTAAATAATACAAAAATATATACATTTTTATTTTTATTAATATTAAATATTAAAAATACCTTTTTTTACAAATATACTTCATTTTTATTTTATTTTTGTACATAATAAATAAATATTGTACATATTAAATAATTAATACTTTTATTTAATAAACTAGGGTTTTGCCCTAAACATAAAAAAACTCCAAAAAATAATACTTTTTATTTTGTTTACTTGACATATAAAAAACACCTTTTTTTTTCATACATATAAAGAGCCTTTTTGCATCTTGCATATTTATTTTATTTCTATTTAATTTGTGCAATTAAATATCTTGTAAATAATTCCAAATTGATGTAATAGTCTAGGTTTAAATTCCTTGTCAAAATACCCCCTTTTTGAACATTTGTACCCCCCTTCCCATATATTGTGTTGTAATAGTTTAGGACTTTATTTTTCGCACTTTATTGCTTTCTAAATATACCATGTTAGAATTAGGGTTTGTATGCGAATCAAAAAAGCGACAAAAATAGTTTGACCTAATTTCAAGATAATCAAGCATGAAAATGGACAACACTAATCACACTTGCACCCCTAGGGTATTCCACTTGTTGCCTTCAATAATGGGCCATATTGCATGTTAGGTCTCTTTGGGCAAAACAAAACAAACCAATGATCATAGTCCCTCGATGACGCTTTTGAAAGTTGCCTAAAAAATGATCAAGTCCCTTAAAGAAAAATTGCCCAAAGATACTTGGCACCATTGCAATTATGGTCTAAACGATGACCCGCGCCCGTCCCGTTAAACATCCTAAACGCAAGATTGTCCACCAAATTCAATGGTGGAACAAAATTGTTAAAAAGGGTTGAAAACATAGAGAAAACCTTTGAGTACAATAGGGGTAGACAAAACTCTTAGTTACTTGAGATCAACTTGCAAAAACACGTGCCTTCTTTTCAAAAACCACACTCCACAAACACTTTCAAAACAAACTCTCAAAACATTTTGAAACATCTTTTCGAAAAGATACACACCTTTGTAAAACATTCGAGTAAAGAATTGTTACAAGGGTAGCCTAAGACAAGGCATCTTCTTCCAAAACATTTTCAAAAACACACACACACACCACATTTTCAAGCAATCGAAAATCAAGGCAAGTGATCTAAAAACCAAGTAACTAAGAGCCCATGGATAACCATGGATGAAAAGGGTGCTAATACCTTCCCTTTTCATTATCTACCCCCCGGACCCACGAAATATCTCAAAAGGTTTTTGTTGTGCTTTTTAACCTTTCCTTTAGGATAAAATAAAAAGTCGGTGGCAACTCTTACTCAACCGAACAAGTGCGAATACAAACGCAAAACACTAGTCAGTTCTCCCACTGTATCACAGAACTGGCGAGTCTGCTGGGGAGTACTACTAAAAGTGGGGTTACCTTAGGGATTAGATCACCTTTACTTTCTTGCTTTGATTGACTTGATTGCTTTATCTTTTGGGTTCTTGTTTTAGGTTTGTTGTAAATCCTACACCCGTATTTGGGGCACCTTCTTAGGTAAATAGCAAAAAAACTGTGAGGGAACTGTGCGGGGTATACGGACATGGTTGAAGCAGTAAGCTATGTTAGTGTGACATATTTGTGAGTACCGGTAACCCTTGAGTTCAATCAAGGAGAGTACGGGGCCGCTGAGTGATGTCGTGAAGCACTAACGAACTCTTAGAACCTTAATTGACCATCTTAGCCTTTTTAGGGGTAGTGAGATGACCGACTTTGGTGCAGTCCAAGGTTGGTAGATACTCGATACTACACTCATTTGAGGGTTGTTTTCTTGGAATATTTTGGTCGCCAGTAAGTGGCTAAACCGAAACAATGAACACAGAAAACAATCCAATGATATTGAGCTCCTTAGAACCCGGTTTCTATTATAGGACAGGATGAGCCAACTAACTTCAAGAGGGTGCTTACCTAAACCCCATGCAAGCCTAAACCTAAGGACTTGTTTGCTTTGTGTGAATATGTTTGCCTGTATATACACTCACTTGCCTTTCGCATACATGTACATAACATCATGACATCATACCATAGCATTTTCAATAACCATTTCAAGGATCTTGAGGGTTCTTTTGATGCAGGGTTACGTTGAACCGGACGTCTACCAAAGGGCAAGAGGTTTCTTCTCTAACAAGTGCCAAACAAAGATCAAGTACAATAACTTGAATCAGGGGCTATGACCCACTCGACATGGTGAGCTTGATTCTTGTGGAAAGACATCCACCAGTGCATAGTTCTCCAATCAAAAATCAAGTGCAACAACTTGAATCAGTGGCGATGACCCACTTGACATGGTGAGCTCGATTCTAGTGGAAAGACATCCACCGGTGCAAAGTTCTCTGATCCGAGAGCAAAGTTCAACCCCTAACATTTTCTTGTGTTTACCCCAAGAGATCCTTGAAAGCATGCATCCACATATCATGCATTGCATCTTGACGATCTTTCCTTTTTCAGGTTCCCTTACTCTCCTGCTGTTTATTTCAGTAAGAGATGGCTCTAGAAAGGTCTGTCAAAGACATCCAAGACCAGACTGCTCAGCTGCAGGAGATGTTCCTGAACTTGTCTCTGGGGCAAGAAGAAATGAAAGCTCTCCTCACAAAGGGCTTGGAGAATTCCAACAATACCAGGAGTGATCAGCTTGTGGAGCTGCAGTTTGATCTGACAACATTGAGGACCCAAGTGATGGGACAGTTGGTGGGCCAGATGGCTCTCATCCAAGACCTATCTCAAAGACAAGAGGAACTCAGAGTTCTTGTCCGCCAACTGCTTCCAAACAACCAACTGGGGCAAACATCTGAGGTTAAAGAGCAAGTCACCGCTCAGCCTCCATCCACTCAAGAAGACAAGGGGAAAGCTCTTTTGCTTGCTTCAGGGTCACAAGCCCATCAACAACCTCGCCAGCGTCAACGGGGTAATCGGTGTAAGCAAGAAACGTCGGGAAGACAGTTCACGGAGACTGAGATACCATCATTCTTCATACTGAAGCGCCTGTTGGAGGTCAACTTGCTCACCCTAAGGGATCCTCCTCAGAAGCTCAATACCTCCTCTCCTAACTATCGTCCCGACGCATTTTGTGTTTACCACTCCTACAGCCCGGGACACGACACCAACGACTGTTGGGCCTTGAAGAACAAGATTCAAGATCTGATCGACATTGGAGCGCTGGAATTCATGCCAGACGGCGAGATGAAAATCTTCCGTTAAAGGGTTCTCCACCTGAAGTGACGAAGCTCAAGCTGAAAGACTTTTGCTTCTTTTTGAATTTTCAAAGTTGTAATTTCTTTTGCTGTCAAACAATTATCTGTTGATGTTAAACTCTGTTTTCATTAATGCATTGCATATGTTTGTCTTGAATTCATCCATTCGTTTCACTACTCTTATGCTTTTCTTTATGACATTTAACTCTTGATAAAAATCTGCAAGCCTTTAGAGGGAGGATGACGAAACAATACCATGATCTTATACAGTACGCTTCTGAACAGACCTTGCTGATGATGTACAGGCATTTCTTTCAATTCCCAAACACTGGAGTTATAAGGAAGATAATCCCTAGTCAACCCCTTCGAGCCAAAGAAGTAGGAGTTTTCTGTTTCTAAACAATCAAAACCTTTGATATAAACCTGGGCAGGGTAGTATCTCAGTTAATTCAAAAGAAACGCGCATTGAAGTCGCAAACTCCCAATTCGTAACACAACGAACGACGTCGAAAAAGAAAGCATTCCTTTGGAATCAAAAGACAAGGGTGGTTCCCTATCACATAGACAGTCAATCTCTCAAAAGAGAAAAATCCCACTGAGCCAAAACCTATAAAGGAGGCTTAAGAAAGCTGGGGCATCCCGCTGACTGTAATCTCGAAAATGGGAACAGTCAGGCAAAAGTTGGGGATAACAAATCAAAATCAAAATAGTGAGGTTATTACAAAATCCTCCACAACATGAAAAATGTTGAAAAAGAAAAACGAGATGATGACTGTCTCCCAAATTCAACTGGTGAACCATCGCCCAAAAGTCATTCCAAACTCAAAAGAGAGTGCGACACACAATTAACTGAGCTTAGGGTTGAAGAACATCATGAAGAGCGGGTGGGTACAAATATACTTTGAGCCTTTATCCTTTGTTTCTTAAACCGTGAACCAAGCCACGTTACAACCCTTCAAAAGTCCTAATTGAAGCATGGGTTAGTTCGAAAGCATACTGTTACAAAAGGTATCCTGAATCCTGTAAAGCTTTGCTCTAAATCTTGTGTTCATTTGTCTTATGAAAAGTTTTCTGCTAAAAAACGCATTTTTCAAAACTTCGAGACAAACATAAACTTTGCATTACTTGAATATCACTGTCTGCATTTGCCTTTTTGTTTGACAGCGAAGAAATTCATACAGCGAATGTTCGGAGGAACGAAAACTCTCTCAGTGAGTTAAAGTCACTTCAAAAGGACGACACTTCCTTTACAAATCTCCTATCAACAAGGGGCGTGACATGTCACCATCCAGTTAACCTGGGGCAGTCCAGTCAAGGTCCAAACAGATCTTTCAAAATCCAATTAACCTGGGGCAGTCCAGTCAAGGTCCAAACAGATCTTTCAAAATCCAATTAACCTGGGGCAGTCCAGTCAAGGTCCAATAGATCTTTCAAAATTCAGTTAACCTGGGGCAGTCCAGTCAAGATTTCAAGAAATCTCTCAATATGCAGAGTAATCTGATTCAAGACTCCTTCATCACCATTTGGGGCATTCAAATGTCAAAAGTGTTTAACAAATCAACTATCACATTTCCAGACTCGATTCCTGTATCTAGCCAGGGCACGTCTGAAGAGTTCGAGGATTCGATTCCTGTATCCAGCCAGGGCATATCTGTTGACGACTATTTCCAGACTCGATTCCTGTATCTAGCCAGGGCACGTCTGAAGAGTTTAAGGATTCGATTCCTGTATCCAGCCAGGGCATATCTGTTGACGACTATTTCCAGACTCGATTCCTGTATCTAGCCAGGGCACGTCTGAAGAGTTTGAGGATTCGATTCCTGTATCCAGCCAGGGCATATCTGTTGACAACTATTTCCAGACTCGATTCCTGTATCTAGCCAGGGCACGTCTGAAGAGTTTGAGGATTCGATTCCTGTATCCAGCCAGGGCATATCTGTTGACGACTATTTCCAGACTCGATTCCTGTATCTAGCCAGGGCACGTCTGAAGAGTTTGAGGATTCGATTCCTGTATCCAGCCAGAGAATCCTCCAGAACTCAATCCCCAGTAGAGCTAAAACTTCAGGCTATCAATCCCCAGCGGAGCCAGACTAGTGAACCTTCTCCCCACAGAGATGCTTCTCACTAGGCTAGAGATTCTCAGTCTTACCTCCCCAGCTTAAGTCTATCAGGTTCTAAAATCCCCAGTAGACATCATCAGAAATTCTCTTACCCTGCAAGTCACCAAGGAAATTCCAATTCCCCGCAAGTGGTTCTAAGGCCCCTCAATGATTGAAGGTCTGGTATTCCCCAAGCAAATTTGAAGACTTTCAGTGTTCAGTTCCTCATTGTATATTCGAAGATTCTCCAGTAAAGATCTCCTCAAGACAGGGATTCCCCAGAAGATTGGTATACAACCCAAGCTCCTTATTCCCCAGCAACAAACAGGAATTATTCTTCCCGGCAGCAGTCAAGATGCTTTTATCTTCAGCCATCTCGGATTCATCTACCCTTCGCAAGACAGCTCTCCAGCTTACATGCGCATTCATTTACATCCATATCATATAACATACGTTGCATCATGCATCATGACATTGCATACAACTAACTCTTTACCTTTTCAGGTAAGATCAGTCGACAGACAAAAATCATTATCTTCCGAGATTCTTTCCAGGAATAGTTCGGATGTGACCCCGACATGGCAACATTCTGATGCTTATTCCAGATTCATCCGGATGCAGTTTTATACGAGCTCATCATCAGGAAACCCTACACCGGTTCCTCCTCAACTTCAAGACTTCTGAAAACAGTTCACGGGTTCTCCAAGTAACGGATGTTAACCTATCGCTTGTTCAGATTCTTCTCAAGACTTCTGAAAACAGTTTGTGGATTCTTCCCAACAACGGATGTTAATCTATCAACTTGTTCAGATGCAACCTTTTGAAAACAGTTTACGGACACTTCCCAACAACGGATGCTGCTCTATTGCTTATTCAACCTCAGGACTTCTGAAAACAGTTCACGGGTTCTCCAAGTAACGGATGTTAACCTATCGCTTGTTCAGATTCTTCTCAAGACTTCTGAAAACAGTTTACGGATTCTTCCCAACAACGGATGTTAATCTATCGCTTGTTCAGATGCAACTTTTGAAAACAGTTTACGGACGCTTCCCAACAACGGACGCTGCTCTATTGCTTATTCAACTTCAAGATTTCTGAAAACAGTTCACGGGTTCTCCAAGTAACGGATGTTAACCTATCGCTTGTTCAGTTTCTTCTCAAGACTTCTGAAAACAGTTTATGGATTCTTCCCAACAACGGATGTTAATCTATCGCTTGTTCAGATGCAACTTTTGAAAACAGCTCACGGATGCCTCCAGATACGGATGTCAATCTATTGCTTATTCAGACCCCAGTTCGGAGATGATCCAAAGCATGAACACCTTTCCAATACTCATTCCAGATGGCATCTTTAAGCCCATCCCCGACAAGTTTCCGTCACTCCTCCTGATGGCATCGTTAAGCCCATCTCCAATTGGCATCTCTAAGCCCATTCCCGCATCCATTGCTTTGACGAGTGCAAATTTAAGGGCACTATAGTGTCCAATCTCCTTTTACCCTCGAGTCGCGAAAGGCAAACTTGTCAATCTAACTCTTTGGATTCAAGAAGATTGAACAGGGGCAACTGTTGTACCCCAAAATTTGCCCTCCCTTTTTCTCAATAATTTCTCATCACAAAGCCCTTGGAGCTCAAGATCCAGTTAGGGTTTCAACTGCTCAAGACTTCTCCTTGCACTGTTGACCCAAATTAGGGTTTGTGTTTGCACAAAGATGTTTTGACCTAAAATTCCTAAGATGACTTTCATGCCTCATGTTGGACTCCCAAGTTTACCCACATCAAGTTTCAAGTCTTGATTCCAAACTTTGCCCAGTCAATTGGACAGTTGATCTAGAAATCAGCTGTATTGGGGAAAAAGTCAACTGTGGCCAATTGACAGTCAAACCTCATGAAAATTGATCCACATCAACATTATGAACTCACATGGACCATTTGATAAAGTTTGGATCACAATTCCACAAGAAATTTGATCAGATCACCAAAAGGGCAAAATGGTCATTTTTAGGGTTTTGACTGCACAAAGGCAATGTTTGACTGTTTGACCTAGCCAATGGCAAACCAAGCTCACATATGGACTCAAGGACCCCATGGAATTATCTTGACATTCTCAACAAGTTCAAAAGATCCCAAATGCACAAGATTGACAGTTGAATTTCCCAGTCAATTGATCAATTTTGACTGTATACTAAAAAGTCAAACTTTGACTTTTTGGTCAAAATCAAGTGTCAAGATTCATTTTTCATCAAAACATGCCAAATCATGAAACTTGTTCATCAAGAAATCAAGAATTGCAAATTAGGGTTTGAAATGAAGATTTTTCATAACTTAGAATTTTTCTAAGTTATGAAAAACCCTAATTTTTTCCTAACTTTGCCCCACTTTCTCATCAAGATGCATTTGGATTCAAGAAAAAGTCAAAACATGAAAGTTGTAGCCTATTGCAAAATCTACAACTTGGATTCACAAAGTTTTCACAAAATAAGCTTGTATCTCAAATTACAATTTTTGGAACAAGGGTACCAAACCATTCTTAACTTAGAGAAAATTTGACCTATTTTAGGCAGGATTTTTGCCTAACTTCAAGACCATTTTTCACATACTTCCACTTGGAATTTCTATTTGCATTTAAAAGATGGATTGTAGTACACATTCCAATCTTTCCAAAATGTCCAAGAACTCATCAAACAACCTCATGGTTAGGGAGAATCGAATTTGGCAAATTGGGAAAAACTCACTTTGCTCTTGGCTAATTTACATGTTCATAACTTGTGCAATTTTTCAAATCAGCATGCTTAAGCTAGTTACAGGCCTCTAATCCCATTTGCACTCAATAATTAAATGCCAATCCATTGTGTGTTAACATTATTTTGTGCATTTGGACATTACATGTTAGATTAAGCCTTAATTAGATAAAGCACTTTATCCATTTTTGTAAAGTTTGGCTTTATGTCAAGTTTGTGAATCAAGGAGTACAATGCATATCTTTGGACACAAGATTCATGGAGATATCACACTGATCAAGGCTCAAGTGTGCAGCATACTTGAGGGGCCTGTACAGGTCTAGAGAACCACTTGGTATTTTCTTGCTTAAGTGTGAAGAAACATGACATAACTTACAACAACTATCATTCCTGTAAACCAAGGCTTAAGCAAACTTGTCAAACATTTTCTAATCATCAAACTTGTGCTAGAACACGAGTCAACCATCTCCAACACCCTCTCATTCACAGAATCACCCTCAAACTGCCAAAACAGGGCATATTCTGCAACTTGAATCCCACAACTCATTTCCATCGTGCATCTTGGCCAAAACAAGTTCAAACACTTTCCTTACCATCAATCCAAACCACCCAAAGCATTAGAAGTAGACTGTAACTCCTCTAATCAGTTTGGCCATTTTCATTTCTTCCTCTTGCAGGTTGACTTCTGCAGCTTGATATAGAAGGTTTCAAAGCATACCAAGTATTGGAATAGCATCCTCACACTTCAAGCAAGCTGTACCAATCATCATCTTGCCCTGAAAGCTCCTCCATTGCCAGACACGATTCCAACTGAACAGGTATATTCATGAACTTCTATCTCTCAACATAGGCATTGTTAGCTCTAGGTTTGTGAATGAAAAGTGTTCTACTCATGCCCCTGAAACTGTACATACCTTTACTTTCCATTTATTTTTGCATATGCTATGAGAATTTAAGGCCTGAACATTGATAAAAAGTTAGGTTAAGATTTGGGAATGGAGAAATTCTCTCTCATTTCTGAGAGTTAGGATGAGTTCTTTACATGTCCAGAATCGTGGCTTGATGCTTAACATTTCTTATGTTGTAAGTTTGTGCTAAAAGTCCAGGAATCCAGGTGTTTGAATCAGTGTACAAGCGCGCGTTTTTTGACAAAGTTCTGGCCAGAGGTTGAAGAAGGTCCTTTGGGCTGGGCTTTGTTCTATCTTTTCTTATTTGCACCCTATTTTTACTTTCACACCTCTTTGGCTCATTATGCTTATTTTTGTGATTTTTTGACTTTTTCTTTTTTGTTCTGACTTATTTATTTTTTCTCATAATATTAAAAATATAAAAAATATTTTTCACACCATTTTTGAATTTATTAGGCATTTATTTGTTTAGAATAGTTTTTGTACATAAATAAATACATAAACACTTTTATACCAAAAATAATACAAACACATTTATTTTCTAATTTTTATTTTATTTTATCTTCTGAAAATATTTTATATAAAACATACTTTTTTTTATAAATATTAAATATTATTATTTTGTATATATAATATATATTTAGTAAATAATACAAATACATATATATTTATTAGAATATTTAGTAAATAATACAAAAATATATACATTTTTATTTTTATTAATATTAAATATTAAAAATACCTTTTTTTACAAATATACTTCATTTTTTTTTATTTTTGTACATAATAAATAAATATTGTACATATTAAATAATTAATACTTTTATTTAATAAACTAGGGTTTTGCCCTAAACATAAAAAAACTCCAAAAAATAATACTTTTTATTTTGTTTACTTGACATATAAAAAACACCTTTTTTTTCATACATATAAAGAGCCTTTTTGCATCTTGCATATTTATTTTATTTCTATTTAATTTGTGCAATTAAATATCTTGTAAATAATTCCAAATTGATGTAATAGTCTAGGTTTAAATTCCTTGTCAAAATACCCCCATTTGAACATTTGTACCCCCCTTCCCATATATTGTGTTGTAATAGTTTAGGACTTTATTTTTCGCACTTTATTGCTTTCTAAATATACCATGTTAGAATTAGGGTTTGTATGCGAATCAAAAAAGCGACAAAAATAGTTTGACCTAATTTCAAGATAATCAAGCATGAAAATGGACAACACTAATCACACTTGCACCCCTAGGGTATTCCACTTGTTGCCTTCAATAATGGGCCATATTGCATGTTAGGTCTCTTTGGGCAAAACAAAACAAACCAATGATCATAGTCCCTCGATGACGCTTTCGAAAGTTGCCTAAAAAATGATCAAGTCCCTTAAAGAAAAATTGCCCAAAGATACTTGGCACCATTGCAATTATGGTCTAAACGATGACCCGCGCCCGTCCCGTTAAACATCCTAAACGCAAGATTGTCCACCAAATTCAATGGTGGAACAAAATTGTTAAAAAGGGTTGAAAACATAGAGAAAACCTTTGAGTACAATAGGGGTAGACAAAACTCTTAGTTACTTGAGATCAACTTGCAAAAACACTTGCCTTCTTTTCAAAAACCACACTCCACAAACACTTTCAAAACAAACTCTCAAAACATTTTGAAACATCTTTTCGAAAAGATACACACCTTTGTAAAACATTCGAGTAAAGAATTGTTACAAGGGTAGCCTAAGACAAGGAATCTTCTTCCAAAACATTTTCAAAAACACACACACACCACATTTTCAAGCAATCGAAAATCAAGGCAAGTGATCTAAAAACCAAGTAACTAAGAGCCCATAGATAACCATGGATGAAAAGGGTGCTAATACCTTCCCTTTTCATAATCTACCCCCCGGACCCACGAAATATCTCAAAAGGTTTTTGCTGTGCTTTTTAACATTTCCTTTAGGATAAAATAAAAAGTCGCTGGCGACTCTTGCTCAACCGAACAAGTGCGAATACAAACGCAAAACACTAGTCAGTTCTCCCACCGTATCACATAGGTACTAGTTGGTAATCCGGGAATGTGAAACAGTGGTGTAGGGGGTCAAAGAACTGGAAGAGAACTTTCACCATGTCTTCTTCAATGTTGGAGTTGACCAAGCTGAGAAGTCTACCATGTCTTTCACTGAAGAGAGAATTCTCTGGAATCCTGGAGGTAAGCTCCTTGAGTTGAGGATGGATTCTCACAAGGTTGACTTGAATTGTTTTCCTGCGAAGAGATTCCATGACCTACAAAACAAGAACAAAGATGAAGATCCAAACCCTTGAAATGGTTAGTGGATGCATATGATGCTTTATGATGTTCATGATGGATGCACAAACACATGTACAAGCAAGTCACACAAAGCCCTAGTTTCAGGCTTGCATGAGGTTTCATAGGTAAATACCCTCTTGAGTTTAGTTGGCTCAAACTTGTCCTATAAATAGTAACCGGGTTCTAAGGAGCTCAATATCACTGGATTATTTTCTATGTTCAATTTTTTGGTTTAGCCACTTAACTAGCGACCAAAATATTCCAAGAAAACAACCCTCAATGAGTGTAGTATCGAGTATCTACCAACTTCGGACTGCACCAAAGCCGGTCATCTCACTACCCCTAATAAAAGGCCAAGATGGTCAAGTAAGGTTCTATGAGCTCATTAGTGCTTTATGACATCACTCAGCGGCCCCGTATTCTCTTTGATTGACTCAAAGGCTACCGGTACTCACAAATATGTCGCACTAATATAGATATTGCTTCAACCATGTCGGTATACCCTGCACAGTTTCCACAATGTATTGCTATTTACCTATGAATGTTTCCCAAATTCGGGTAGAGGATTTCAAGCCCAAACAAGAGAACCAAATGTAAAGCAATCAAAGCAAACAATAATCATGCAAAGGGTGATATAAGCCTTAAGGTTACTCCACTTTTAAAGTTGTCCCCAGCAGAGTCGCCAGTTCTGTGATACGATGGGAGAACTGACTTGGGATTTTGCGTTTGTGTTCGCAAATGTTTCGGTTTAGCAAGAGTCGCCACCGACTTTTTATTTTATCTTAAGAAAAGGTCAAAAAGCACAGGAAAGACCTTTGAGATGTTTTCTTGGGTTCGGGGAGTAGATTATAGAAAGGGAAGGTATTAGCATCCTTTCTATCCATGGTTATCCATGGGCTCTTAGTTACTTGTTTAGATCACTTCCTTTGCTTTTCAATTGTTTGAAATGGTGCTCTTCAATTGTTTGAAATGGTGCTTTGTGTGTGATTTTGAAAGATGTTTTGAAAAGAGGCCATCGTTGTGGCAACCTTTGTAATGATTCTTGTTTGAATGTATACAAAGGTGTTTTTGTCTTTGAAAAGTTTTTCAATGTTTGATAGTAGGATTTTGAAATTGTGTAGTGAAGTGTGTTTTGAAGATAGCAAGGATGTTTTTTGCAAGCTTTGATCAAGTAACTAAGAGTTGTCTACCCTATTTTACTCAAAGATCTTTCTTATGTTTTTAACCCTTTTAACAATGTTGTTTCACCATTGTATTTGGTGAACAACCTTGTGTTAGGATGTTAAACGGGACAGGCGCGGGTCATCGTATAGACCATGATAGCAATTGTGTCAAGTATTTTTGGCAATTTTCTTGAGGGACTTGATCATTTTGTTTAGGAAACTCAGATAGCGTCATCGAGGGACTATGATCTTTTGTTTTGTTTTTGTTTTGCCAAAGTACTTGACATGCATACCATGGCCCATTTTTTAAGGCAACAAGTGGATTGTAACCCTAGGGGTGCAAGTGTGAGTTGTGTTTGTTTTTTCATGCATTTTTGTCTTTGATTAGGTCAAGCTATTTGTTGGTTTTGATTTTGCATACAAACCCTAATTCTCTAATCATGGCATAATTGAAAGCATTTAAAGGTGCGAGAATTTAAATTCTACACTATTACAACATGATATAGGGAGGGGGGTACAAATTTGAATTGGGGATTATTTTGCAAGAAATTAAACCCTAAATTATTACAACCATATTGAATTTGCAAGACATAATATTTAAATGTACAGTATTTAAATAAATACAATAAATAAGTATTAGATAAAATATATTATGCAAAAAAATATATTTTTATGTATGTAAAGTATTTTCAAAGGAAAGAAATGTAAAGAAATAAATAAATAAAGTTAATTTTAATTATTTTTAGGGTTTGCGCTAATTTTTTAAGAAAATAATATTATTTATTATTTATATACAAAAATGTATCAATATGTACAAAAAATAAAAGTATATTAAAAAAATTATTTTTTAGTATAAAATATCAATAAAAAATAAAATGTATTTTTTTGTGTTTTATCTCTAAGTATTTAATAAAATAAAATATTAAGAAATAAAATAAATTATTTACAAAAATGTATATATTTCAAGAAAATATTTTCAAATGTGAATAAAAATAATAAATGAAAATAAAAGTATTTTTTGCATTATTTTTAAGTTTAAACAAAATAAATATAAAATATTTAATGTATTAATGTTAGAAATAATTAAAATAAATACCAAATATATATAAAAATTTATGAAAATATTTTTTTTGGCATTTTTTATGTTTGGAAATAAAATAATAAAGTCAGAAATGAAATAAAAATGCAAAAATAATAAATATACAAGAAATGGGCCAGGGGGGTGTGAAACTGAAAAATAGGGTGTGAAAAGCAGGAAGTAGCCAGGCCCAGCCCAGCTACTTCATTTTCTTCCTCTGTCCAGCAGAAACGTGCGCCTAGCTTAGTTCAAACCTGTATCTCCTGATTCAGTGCTTTTTTGATAAAACTCAAAACATGAAACTTGTAGAGCATCAAACAACGAATCTAACCATATAAAAAACTTAAGTTAACTCTCAAAGACCAGAGAGAATTTCTCTGGCCCTAATTTCTAACCTAGTTTTTTCAGAAAGTTCATGGATGAAATTCTCCTAACACGATTAATATAAATGAAAACTAAGCACGTGTATGGTTTCAGGGCTATGAATACAACATCTTTCATTCACAAACCTAAGTCTAACTATTCCTAAATAGAGAGATAGAAGTTCATGAAATACCTGTTTCAGTTGAGTTCGAGCTGGACAATGTAGCAACTTCCAATGGTGCCTGAGGTTCTTTTGAGCTTGCCTGATGTCCACTGAACCTTTCCCAATGCTTAGTTTGTTTTGAAGTGGTCTGAATCGTGCTACAGAACTTAACCTGCAAAGCTTCCAAACAAAAATGGCAATGTGTGTTAATGGAGTTACAGCCACTTGTGAATGGTCTGGATAGCTCAGGTATGTTGATTGGAATGTGTTTGAAGTAGTTTTGGACAAAACGCACGAGGGAATTTGATGGTGGCTTGTAATTTGCAGAACTGACCCTATTTTGAAAGAAAAAGTGGTTTTGGAGTATGAGGATTCTTTAGGAGTGAAAGTCTTGTGCTTCTGACTTTCAAGAGTGTATGAAACTTGTTTGATAACTTTGCTTGAGTTAGTTTTTATCAGATATGTGAGTTGTTGGCTTTTTTCATAATGCCTTGGTTATGAAGCAAAATGAGAAGTGACAAAGAGCAGGCCTGTACAGGCTAGCTCTAACTCTGCACACAGTGTGTAAGCTTGGCCCCAAGTTTGTGGATTTGGTTTGCATCATAAGATCTTGTTCAAGGCTCTAGGATGCTGTTTTGACATAAAGCAAAATTCAAACAAAAATGGCAATGTTGCTTTTTCTAATTTTGGATTAATCTAGTGTATAATCCTCTAATGTCCAAAACAAAACCTTAGACCAATGGATTTGCATTTAATTATTGATTAAAAATTAGTTTAGAGGCCTGTAATTGTGAACTAAGCTAGCTTGGTCAGATTTGGCAAGTGGTATGAACATGTATTGGCCATGGTTACAAAGTGAGTTTTTGCCAACTTCAAGCATTCGATTCTCCCTAACCACAAAGGTGTTTGAGGAGTTCTTGGATAATTTGGAAAGCTTGCAACATGTACTATAATCCATATTTGAAATGTAACTTGAAAATCCTAGTGGAACTATGTGAAAAATGGCCAAGAAGATGGGTCAAAATCCTGCCTAAACTAGGGCAAAATTTCTCTAGGTTAAAAGTTTTAGGTACCCTTGTTCCCAAACTCATAACTTGAGATCCAAGCTTCTTTTGAGAAAACTTTGTGAATAAATGTTGTATACTTTGTGATGGACCACAACTTTCATGTTATAAGTTTTGTTTGAATCCATTTTCATCTTGGTGAAAAAATGGGACAAAGTTAGGAAAAAAAAAGAAAATTTTATAACTTAGAAAATTTCTAAGTTATGAAAATTTTCCATTTTAAACCCTAATTTGCAATTTTGGGTTTCTTGATGAACAAGTTTCATAATTTTACATGTCTTAATGAAAAATGACCCTTGGCACTTGATTTTGACCAAAAAGTCAAAGTTTGACTTTTCAGTATACAGTCAAATTTTGATCAGTTGACTGAAAAATTCATCTGTCAATCCTATGCATTTGAGCTCTTTTGAACTTGTTGAATGGGTCAAGACAAAGTCATTGAGTCCTTGTGTCTATGGTTGATATTTATTTGCCATGGCTAGGTCAAACAGTCAGAAATTGCCTTTGTGTAGTCAAAACCCTAAAAATGACCATTTTGCCCTTTTGGTGATCTGATCAAATTTCTTGTGGAATTGTGATCCAAACTTGATCAAATGGTTCATATGAGTTCATAATGTTGATGTGGGTCAAAATTCATGAGTTTTGACTGTCAATTGGCCACAGTTGACTTTTTCCCCAATACAATTGATTTCTATGTCAATTGTCCAATTGACTGGGCAAAAATTTGATTCAAGGCTTGAAACTTGGTATGGACAAACTTGTGAGTCCAACATGAAGTATGAAAGTTAATTTGGACATTTTAGGTCAAAACATCCTTGTGCAAACTCAAACCCTAATTTAGGTCAACAGTGCAAGGAGGTGTCTTGAGCAGAGCAAACCCTAGCTTGATCTTGAGTTCCAAGAGTCTTGTGATGAGAAATGCTGCTAAAATGAGAGAGAAAATTTTGGGGTACAAAAGTTTCCCCTGTTCAATCTTCTTGAACCTGAAGAGTTAGATTGGCAAGTTTTCCTTTCGCGACTCGAAGGTAAAAGAGGATTGGACACTAGAGTGCCCGTAAATTTGCACTCGTCAAAATATAGCTGAGTAAATGGGCTTAAAGATGCCATTTATAGATGGTAGAATCTTTCTGGAGATGGGCTTAAAGATGCCATCCAAGAATGTTTATTGAATTGCAATGTTGTAGGTCAGAAGAATGAGCGTCAAAATGGTATCTGTGTCTAGAATACATTTGAACTGTATCTGGAGGCTGAGTCTGTATGAGCAAAAGAATGGCGTCCGTGTCTGGAGTGTATCTGAGCTATAACCTTATTTGAACTTTGAATGAATATCAGAATGACTGCCGTGTCTGGAGTGTATTTGTATTGTATCTGAAGTTGAGATCTGTATGAGTAGCAGAATGACTTCCGTGTTTGGAGTGTATCTGGGACTGTAACTGGAGTTGAGATCTGTATGAGTAGCAGAATGACTTCCATGTCTGGAGTGTATCTGAGACTGTAACTGGGATCTGAATAGGTGATAGAATGACTTCCGTGGCGACTGCACTTGGGGAGAATCAAACTTATGGTGTAAGGGCCAGAATGTCATCCGTGTTTGGAGCATATCTGAACTTGTAGTTGATAGTTGAATCTGAATGAGAGATAGAATGGCTGCTGCGTCTGGAGCGTATCTAGTCTGTATCGGATTGCTGAAGTCTGAATGAGTAGTAGAATGACCGCTGTGTCTAGGGTGTATCCGTACTGTATCAGAAAAATTGTTGACGATAGCCTTTTAATCTTATCCTGAAAAGGGTAAAATGTTAGCTAAAACACAAAGTTATGTTGCATGATATGTATGATGCAATGAAATGTGTTTCATCAATGTTCATGATATATGAATGTAATGTATGTGCATGTAAGCTGAGTGGCTGTCTTGCTGAGGAAAATAAATCCTTGATAACTGGAGATAATGAAATCTTTGACTGCTGCCGGGGAAAGTAGATCCCTGACCGATGCTGGGGATTCAAAATATTTGATTACTGAAGATGAGAAATCCTTGCTGACTGCCTGGGGATTAAAGATCCTTGATTGTTTGAGAAGGGGAAATCCTGGGACCACTGCTGGAGATTGAAAATCCTCGGCGATTTGTGGGGATTAACAAGGCCTTTGACAACTTCTGTGGGGAACGAGAATCCTTCATGACTTTCCTGGGAAATAGGGAAAACTCTGAAAATCTCTACTGGGGAATTAAAACCTGGGAGGCTTCTGCTTGGAGAAATGAGACCGAGAATCTGCGATCTGTTGGGAGATAACTCTGTGGGGGGAATGTTTACTCGGCCGGTGAAATCAGAAGTTTTGGGTTGTATGCCAAACTACTGGGGAATCATCCTAGTTGGGGATAAGCCAAGAAGTTAACTGTTATTTGCTTGGTTCTCAGACTTTTAAGATAGCCTGCTGGGGAAATTGGGGGAAGTAGAATAGTTCCCACCGGGGGTTGGTGGTTGGAAATTTGACTTCGCTGGGGAAGAAGGTTTAGAATATTCTGGTTCCGCTGGGGATAGGTATTTCAGGGTTTTCGGGCTCCGCTGGGGATCGGGAGTTTGAACTCTTATGGGAACTTTGAAACTTAACTCAGCTGGGGAATCAAGTTTATAATGCACTGGCTCCGTTGGGGATCTTGAAGCTTAACTCCGTCGGGGACATGTACTCCGAGGTTTTAGCTTGTTTGAGGATATGAATGACATATGGTAAGGGATTTCTTCTGAAATAGCACAAGGACATCTTCCTACACCTTCAAGCTATCAGTAATTATCCTTTCTCAATTTCATTTTATTTGTAAGCAGTGATTAAATTCAAATGTATATGCCTATTTAACAAAACATTGGACGTTTTCAAATAAAACATAAGTGTAAAAAGAAAAGAAAGGCAAGCAAATTTCTGCACTTTGAAGTATCTTTGTATTAACTTTCGTAAGTGTATTTGTACAAAGGAGACAGACATCCTAGTAAGAGAATGTTGTCATAAAAATTGAAAAAATTTATACAAGAGAAAGAGGGCTATGTGTAATAATTCCATGGGATTCCCATTCTGCTATAGCCTTCACAACTCTGAGTATCTTGTCCATTCGCTGCTTTGTCCGCCGATGATTGGATTGATCAGAAGCTTGGAGCTTGTTGGTGAGAGATTGTTTTTAAAGTGATCAGACGAGACATAGTCATACGCTTTGATTCCCTAACTTTTGCCTGGACCGCCCTTTCGGGTTTTCGATCCATCGGGAAACCCTTTTTTTCCCAAGCCGCCCTTTCGGGTTTTCAACTTGCCGGGTGTACAGATTTTTTTTGTTTTATCCCTAATTTTAGCCTAAACCGCCCTTTCGGGTTTTCGATTCACCGGGATACCCATTTTTGCCCAAGTCGCCCTTTCGGGTTTTCAACTTTTCGGGTCATTTATGCGTAGTATCTTTTGACTATGTCTGCGTTCGCAGGGTGCGGCAAGTCGTCGCCGTCCATGGTGGTCAGAATCATTGCCCCACCAGAAAAGATGCTCTTGATCACAAATGGTCCTTTCTAGGTAGGAGTCCACTTGCCCCTAGGATCACTTTGCGGCAAGATGATCTGCTTGATTACAAGATCTCTGACTTGATATACTTGACGTCTGACTTTCTTGTTGAAAGCCTTGATCATCCGTTTTTGGTACGTCTGACCATGACAAACAGTAGTAAGTCACTTTTCGTCGATCAAGTTAAGTTGATCAAGCCGGGTCTGAATCCAATCGTTTTCACTTAAACCGGCATCCTTCATAATCCTCAAGGAAGGAATCTGAACTTCAATGGGTAGAACAGCTTCCATGCCATATACCAAAGAAAATGGAGTTTCCCCTGTTGAAGTACGTGTCGTGGTATGATACCCATGCAGAGCAAACGGTAACATCTCATGCCAGTCCTTGTAGGTGACTGTCATCTTTTGAATGATCTTCTTGATATTTTTGTTTGCGGCTTCAACAACACCGTTCATCTTCGGCCGATAGGGAGATGAATTGTGATGATAAATCTTGAACTGTTCGCATAGAGCGGTGGTCATGGTGTTGTTCAAATTTGTACTGTTGTCTGTGATAATCCTGTCGGGGATACCATATTGGCATATGAGGTTATGCTTGATGAAGCGGGCAACCACATTCTTTGTAACAGAGGCAAAGGAAGTTGCTTCGACCCATTTGGTGAAATAATCAATAGCGACCAAGATGAAGCAATGTCCATTGGAAGCCGTGGGCTTGATCACTCCCATAATGACAATGCCCCACATTGCGAATGGCCAAGGAGCTGTCAGAACGTTGAGAGGAACAGGAGGAATATGTACCTTGTCGGTGTAGACTTGGCACTTGTGACAAGTGCGGGAATGTTGATGGCAATCAGCTTCCATGGTAGACTAGTAGTAGCCTGCCCTTATAATCTTTTTAGCCATTGTATGTCCGCTCAAGTGGGTGCCAAATGTGCCACTATGTATTTCGGTCATGATTAATTATGCTTCAGCCTTGTCCATACAACGAAGTAGAACAAAATCATGGCTGCGCTTATAAAGGATACCATTTATTAGGAAGAACTTGGCAGCAAATCTCCTTAAGAACTTTTTGTCATTGACTGAAGCTCCTTCAGGATATTCTCTAGTCCGGAGATACCTTTTGATTTCATGAAACCAGGGTTGTTCCATAACTTCTTCGGTGTTAATCTCGTGACAGTGCGCAGGTTCATCCATTCGCTCGATGGTAATTTGGGGAGCCTCGTTATCCCAGTTGAGTTTAAACATAAAAGACATTGTAGCCAGAGCATCTGCTAACTGATTTTCTTCTCGCGGGAAATGCTCGAAGGTAATTTTCTCGAAATGAGGCAACAATGTCAAGACATGTTCTTTGTATGGGATAAGATTAGGATGTTTGGTATCCCACTCTCCTTTGACTTGACTGATAACCAAAGCCGAGTCCCCAAATATGACCATAGATTTGATTCCCAAGTCTATAGCAGCCTTGAGACCAAAGATGCAAGCTTCATATTCAGCCATGTTATTGGTACAGCTGAAGCAAAGTCGGGCAGTGAAGGGTGTACGGCAACCTTCCGTAGAAATGAGTACCGCACCGATACCGTTGCCAAGTGCATTTGAAGCACCATCAAAGTACAGGGTCCATCGGGATCCTTGTTCAGGTCCGTTATACAGTCCGTTACCTTCAATGTTGTCCAATGTCATGATGTCCTCATCAGGGAAGTCGAATCTCATAGATTGGTAATCTTCGACGGCTTGGTGAGCTAGATGGTCAGCTAGTACACTCCCCTTTATAGCTTTTTGGGTAGTATACTGGATATCATAATCAGTCAGGATCATTTTCCATCTAGAGATTCTTCTAGATAAAGTAGGCTTCTCGAATATATACTTGATCGGATCCATCTTGGAAATCAGCAGAGTGGTATGTGTCAACATATACTGCCTTAGCCGGCGAGCAGCCCATACCAAAGCGCATCAAGTTTTCTCGAGCAGTGAGTAGCGAGTCTCACAGTCGGTAAACTTTTTGCTAAGGTAATAAATGGCATGCTCTTTTCGGCCAGACTCGTCATGTTGGCCCAGCACGCACCCCATTGAGTTATCCAAAACAGTCAGATACATGATTAACGACCTTCCTCCGACGGGTGGCATCAGAATAGGAGGTTCTAGTAAGTACTCCTTGATCTTATCAAAAGCAACTTGACAATCATTGTTCCATTCAACTACCTGATCTTTCTTCAATAGTTTGAAAATTGGCTCACAGGTAGACGTCAGGTGAGAGATGAACCTCGCAATATAGTTTAAGCGTCCCAAGAATCCTCTAACCTCCTTTTCAGTACGGGGGGCAGGCATTTCTTGTATAGCCTTTACTTTAGTTGGATCAACCTCAATGCCTTTGTTGCTGACAATAAATCCCAGAAGTTTACCAGACCTAACTCCAAAAGTGCACTTGCTTGGGTTTAGTCTGAGCTTATATTCCTTCAACCTGGCAAACAGCTTTTGCAAATGATCAAGGTGTTCTTCTTCTGTCTGTGATCGAGTTATCATGTCGTCTACGTAAACTTCGATCTCATGATGTATCATATCATGAAACAAAGCTACCATGGCGCGTTGATAGGTTGCCCCTGCATTCTTCAGTCCGAATGGCATCACTTTGTAGCAAAAGGTACCCCATTGCGTGACAAAGGTAGTTTTCTCCATGTCCTCGGGGGCCATTTTGATCTAGTTGTATCCTGAGAATCCATCCATGAAGGAAAATACCTTGTGTTGAGCTGTGTTGTCAACCAAGATGTCGATATGTGGCAGTGGAAAATCATCTTTGGGGCTAGCCCTGTTTAAATCCCGATAGTCTACACACATTCTGACTTTGTCGTCCTTCTTAGGTACGGGCACAATGTTAGCAACCCATTGTGGATAGGAAGTAACAGCCAGAAAGCCAGTGCTGAATTGCTAAATTACCTCAGCTTTGATATTCTCAGACATGTCGGGCCTCATTCGGCGGACCTTTTGCTTGATCGGTGGACAGTCTTCTCTTGTAGGGAGACGATGAACCACGATATCTGTATCTAGTCCCGGCATGTCTTCATAAGACCAGGCGAAGATTTCAACATATTCGTTCAACAACTGCACTAAGCGCTCTTTGACACTTGGTTCCAGGTTGGCATCCACTTTTACCTCTTTTTTGTCTTCCTCTGTCCCCAAGTTGATGGTTTCCAGCAACTCTTCATGAGGCAGAATAACCCTCTCTTCTTGTTGCAAAAGTCTGGCTAACTCTCTTGATACTTCACAGTCTTCGTCAACTTCGTACTCAGCATGGTTGACTAAATCTTCAGAGTTACCGAAGGCTAAAGCAGAATAGTCACCCATGGAATCCGGAGTGGATGGGTACCTTCATTTGTGAGTGTGGGTGTGTGTAAGGGATAGCCATCCTTAAACAAAACAAAAATGCAAAAGGAAAGAAAATGAACACAATAGTTTGTAGATGAAAGCGTCCAATGATTCATTAAAACATGGCATATGATAATGAAGAAAATCAAGCCCTTACAAATGGACCTACATGCCCCGGGCAAGGCATGAGGTGAAAATAGTGTACGAATTTTTTAAGTTATTACAAACCGAAATAAGAAATTGTTCAAAGATAAAATTACTGGTTGATGAAGGTGATGGGAATAAAATCCTTTGCTTCCCAGTTTCTTAGACCCCCTTCGACGGCTGGAAAGATCCAATCTTAGAAGTTGTTCTCTTCATCTTCATCTTTAACAGCATAAAGTTCATGGTGAGTGATCCTTACAGGTGGCCTTCCAGTCTTGGAGCAACGCATAGCTTTTTGTCCTGCAGTTGTAAACCCTAGTCCAAATTTGTCCATCTTATGGGGAAAATCAGGCAATTGACCCCATACTGTACTCTTCCCTTCTTTGATCACCGCCTCTACGTCCTTGAGAGATGCCATCCTAGGCACATGCTTGGGAATGATAGGCACCTCAACCATTATCTTCGCAACTGCCACCTCAGGAGAAACTTCCTCAAAATGTTGGAAAGGCGTTTCGATGAACTCGCCATCCAACTCCACATAACGGAAGGAGTTAAGATGACTTATCATGTACTTTTCCTCGCCGTGCACTGTTATAATCTTACCCTTAACAGGATATTTCAGCATTTGGTGCAAAGAGGAGGTAACTGCCCCGGTATAATGGATCAACGGTCTTCCTAACAAACACGAATACGACGGAAGGATGTCCATCACATAAAAGGTGGAGTTGAAAACTTTTGTGCCTACTTTGATAGGAATGTCAACCTCTCCATGAACCATTCTTTTGGACCCATCAAAGGCCCTAACAACGATGTTACTAGGTTTGAGGGTCAATCCTTCGCAGTCCAAACGGTCCAACGCTTTCTTCGGTAGCACATTCAAGGAAGAACCAGTATCAACTAAGACATGGGCGAGGGTGGTTCCCATGCATTCAACTGAGACATGTAGCGCGTCATTGTGTTTCCTTCCTTTGGGAGTCAAATCAGCATCGGAAAAGCCAAGGCCATTATCAGCAGTAAGACTGGCCACACACTCCTGAAACTGGTCAGCCGTAGATTCTTGGGGTACGTGGGCCGCCTTCAAAAATTTGATTAAGGCCTTAGCATGGGCCTCAGAGAAGAGTAGAAGAGCTAACATTGAAATTTTAGAAGGGGTCTGCCCTAGTTGTTCCACGACGTCGTAGTCACTCTTTCTGATTATTTTCAAGATTTCATCCATTTCTTTCTGGGTGGTTTCGGGGATAACCACAGCATGAGCCTTCGTCCTGACAGGCGCTTCTAGTATCCCCTTACCCTTATCGGTATTATCAATAGATGGTCTTACTTCAGGAGTATCCAATTCTTCAATTATCGGGTCTCGCACAGATGACCTAACAGGTGCAGAAGCTTTCGAGGGTCCGAAAACTGCTCGGGGGGGAGAAATCTCTGGAGAAAAGATCCGGCCGCTGCGGGTTATCTTGCTTATACCCACAATGTTCCCTATATCAAGGATTTCCTCTTCAGAATTCTCTTGGACTACTTCAATCTGTTTGATACCATGATAGAATATTTCTCCTCCATAGTTCCATGGTATCGTTTTTCTAGATTGATACGGGACAGGCCCCGGGATGGTGATTTTTAATGGTACAAATTCAGGATCAGGTGTAATCTTGACAGGCCTTTTACAAGACTTAGGAAGATTGGTGGAAATGGTTATTATTGCAATATCGTTGGTTGAAGTAGCAAAAGTAGCAGGAGTAACAGGAGTGAAGGTATCAACAGGGTTTTTTTGGAAGAGTATCTCTTGGGTATCCATCAGGCGCTGGACACCTGATTTCAACACTGGGCAGTCAGCTCGCATGTTCAAACAAAAGTAGCAGTCTTTTCTGCAGCCTGGGAATATCCCGACTCTCATCAGATTCTCTTTAATCACTAGTAACATAGTCAAAAGGTCAGCAACATCAGTAACATGAAGGTCCTCCATAATGGCATGAACATTATTATCGTGCTTGGGCATTGGGGCAGAAATCACATTTGGCTTTTCGGGCGCATCGAATTCTACTTCCTTGGCGTCAATCAGGTCTTGGACTTTGTTCTTAAGCGCCCAACAATTATTGGTATCGTGCCCAGCACTGTCAGAGTGGTAAGCACACTTGGCGTTAGAGTGGTAGTACGGAGAGGAGGTATTAGGGTTCTTTGGCGCTTCCTTCAAACTGGTAAGATTCAGCTTTAACAAATGAGGGAGTACTTGCACTGGCGTCATGTTTATTCGGGTGAACTGTCGTTGTGGCCTTTCTACCAGTTGTTGATTAGGTCTTGACGGATTGCCGCGAGATTGATCATTTAAAGAGTTTTGAATCATCACAACCCCTACAGTTGGCCGGCGCTCGGTTCTTCCTTGACTTTTCTGAGAATAAACAGCAGAGGCTTCCTTCTTAGCTGGGAAGGTTTTCTTGACAGCGGTGGACGCGGAGGCATCTTTCTGAATCTTACCACTTTTAATACCGGCCTCGACCCTTTCGCCGGTCAGAATTAGTTCAGTAAATCCCACGGAGGAACTCCCAATTAAATGATTGAAGAAAGGGCCAGACAGGGTCCCCAGAAACATGTCAACCAGCTCTCTATCCGACAATGGTGGTTGCACCCTTCCAGCCAGATCATGCCATTTCTGGGCATACTCTTTAAATCCTTCATTGGAAGCCATCCCCATACTCTGTAGTTGAGTACGAGTGGGCGCCAAATCATAATTGTATTGGTATTGACGGTAAAAAGCAGCAGCTAAGTCTTCCCAATTGTGGACCTCAGACCTCTCAAGTTGATAGAACCAGTCCAATTGTGTGCCTGAAAAACTGTCTTGGAAAAAATGTACCCAAAGGTCTTTATCAGATGAGTGGGGTTGGATCTTTCTGACATACGACCTCAGATGCATCTTTGGGCAGGACAGGCCGTCATACTTAGAAAATGTTGGTACTTTGAACTTGGGAGGGATAACGATCCCCGCGACCAACCCTAGTTCTTCAAAATCTAAACCAGGTACCCTTTGCAACTCCATGGCTGCCAATCTATCCTCCAGATTCTTATATTTATCATCCGCCGGGGGATATTGCTGTTCAGAGTAATCTTCGTCTTCTTCCTCTTCCTCCTCTTCAACTTCAGATTCAGACGGTACCGCAGCCCCTTTTCCTTTACCAGCCCCTTCATCAGACGTTGAGGGGAACTCGAGAACTTTTCTAGCATTGCTTTCAAACCTTCTTCCAAAAGTGGCTACTCCGGGCCTTTTCTTCTTTTTCTCCTTATTTTTCTCCAACATTGCTTTAAGGTCCTCTTGACCCTTTGCTAAGGTCATGAGGAGTTACTGGAATTGAGAATTCTGTGCTTGCAGATCCTTAACTGTCTGCTCCAAATCCATCTTGCTGAAATAAACAGCAGAAAGATAAGGAAACCTGGTGTGAAGACCTGTTTATGCATATGATGAATGATATGTTATTCATGTAATGCTTTCAACGATTCAGAAATTCAAATTTGTTGCAAACAAAAAGGAACACACGTCATATTAAGAAGAAATTGTTAGTACATAATTGCCACATGGGCAAAATATTACAAAATTCTTAATGTAAAAAGACATTGCGCATCCTCTTTGGTGCGATGTAAGTGTTGAGAGTTTCCTCCTCATGAAGTCAGCGGGTAAGCTCCAAAACCTTCTTCTCACTGGCATAGAAGCTGGCTTCAAAAGTATTTTGTTCTTCCTTGAGTTGGATCCAACTCTTTTGCATTTCTTCCCATGATGTTGGCATGTCAGGATGTAGGAGGGTGTATGGAACCTCTCCTTCCATAACAGGCTCTTTGATCAAGGGGAGAATGTGAGGATATGGCATCATAAGATTCTAGGCACCGGTTCGTACCCACTTGAGATAAGGCTCAAGAAGGATGGAATTCTTGTGCCACAGTGTCTTACTATCCACTTTGTTGTGCATCCTCCAAGCTCTGGTGAATCTTTGTCAAAGTCCTTGCGCATTGTTGTCGAAGTCAAAAACTATGTCAAGAATCAGCATGTCATGAGGGTCATCCCTCCGATCATATCCAAACTGTCTTAGAGCTAAACAAGGGTTGTAGGTAATGCCTCCCCTAATGCCAAGTAGTGGGACATTAGGGAATTCCCCACAATGATCAATGATGATGACATTTTCTCTGGACCGAGAACACCAATGTACATCAGAATGTGTGAGGGTCATCAATCGTTGTGACCAACTTAAACCCTGCTCATTCTTCAACACTGATTGTGGAAGGTGAGAAATAAACCACCTTGCTAGGAGAGGAGTACAGCACATGAGAACACCTCGTTTCCTCATTGTTCGTGTGTAAAATGAGTGTAGGATGTCCCCAAGCAATGTAGGTACAGGATTCCAGGATATGAAAATCTTGACAGCATTCATATCTATAAGTTGATCGGGGTTTGGGAACAGGACCAACCCATAGATGAGGAGTGCCACAATCTCTTCAAAGGCTTGTAGATCTAGAGAATTCTAGCAGTCTTGTGTCTTCTCAAACAGAAACTTTGCCAAGAATCCCTTGACACCACATCTGGTCTCCCAATGTCCTTTGATGTCAGATGGTTGCAAGTGTAATGCTTGAGCAACATCTTCAGGCTTTGGTTCTTTTTCCGTACCGTTGTAGGGTAGTTGATGAAGAATAGGAATTCTCAGGAGTTGAGAAAATTCCTCCAAAGTAGGTACTAGTTGGTAATCCGGGAATGTGAAACAGTGGTGTAGGGGGTCAAAGAACTGGAAGAGAACTTTCACCATGTTTTTTTCAATGTTGGAGTTGACCAAGCTGAGAAGTCTACCATGTCTTTCACTGAAGAGAGAATTCTCTGGAATCCTAGAGGTAAGCTCCTTGAGTTGAGGAGGGATTCTCACAAGGTTGACTTGAATTGTTTTCCTGCGAAGAGATTCCATGACATACAAAACAAGAACAAAGATGAAGATCCAAACCCTTGAAATGGTTAGTGGATGCATATGATGCTTTATGATGTTCATGATGGATGCACAAACACATGTACAAGCAAGTCACACAAAGCCCTGGTTTCAGGCTTGCATGAGGTTTCATAGGTAAATACCCTCTTGAGTTTAGTTGGCTCAAACCTGTCCTATAAATAGTAACCGGGTTCTAAGGAGCTCAATATCACTGGATTGTTTTCTATGTTCATTGTTTTGGTTTAGCCACTTAACTAGCTACCAAAATATTCCAAGAAAACAACCCTCAATGAGTGTAGTATCGAGTATATACCAACTTCGGACTGCACCAAAGCCGGTCATCTCACTACCCCTAATAAAAGGCCAAGATGGTCAAGTAAGGTTCTATGAGTTCATTAGTGCTTTATGACATCACTCAGCGGCCCCGTATTCTCTTTGATTGACTCAAAGGCTACGGGTACTCACAAATATGTCACACTAATATAGCTATTGCTTCAACCATGTCGGTATACCCCGTACAGTTTCCACAACGTATTGCTATTTAACTATGAATATTTCCCAAATCCAGGTATAGGATTTAAAGCCCAAACAAGAGAACCAAATGTAAAGCAATCAAAGCAAACAATAATCATGCAAAGGGTGATCTAAGCCCTAAGGTTACTCCACTTTTAAAGTTGTCCCCAGCAGAGTCGACAGTTCTGTGATACGGTGGGAGAACTGACTTGGGATTTTGTGTTTGTGTTCCCAAATGTTTCGGTTTAGCAAGAGTCGCCACCGACTTTTTATTTTATCCTAAGGAAAGGTCAAAAAGCACAGGAAAGACCTTTGAGATGTTTTCTTTGGTTCGGGGAGTAGATTATAGAAAGGGAAGGTATTAGCACCCTTTCTATCCATGGTTATCCATGGGCTCTTAGTTACTTGTTTAGATCACTTGCTTTGCTTTTCAATTGTTTGAAATGGTGCTCTTCAATTTTTTTGAAATGGTGCTTTGTGTGTGATTTTGAAAGATGTTTTGAAAAGAGGCCATCGTTGTGGCAACCTTTGTAATGATTCTTGTTTGAATGTATACAAAGGTGTTTTTGTCTTTGAAAAGTTTTTCAATGTTTGATAGTAGGGTTTTGAAATTGTGTAGTGAAGTGTGTTTTGAAGATAGCAAGGATGTTTTTTGCAAGCTTTAATCAAGTAACTAAGAGTTGTCTACCCTATTTTACTCAAAGATCTTTCTTATGTTTTTAACCCTTTTAACAGTGTTGTTTCACCATTGTATTTGGTGAACAACCTTGTGTTAGGATGTTAAACGGGACAGATGCGGGTCATCATATAAACCATGATAGCAATTGTGTCAAGTATTTTTGGAAATTTTCTTGAGGGACTTGATCATTTTATTTAGGCAACTCAGATAGCGTCATCGAGGGACTATGATCTTTTGTTTTGTTTTTGTTTTGCCAAAGTACTTGACATGCATACCATGGCCCATTTTTGAAGGCAACAAGTGGATTGTAACCCTAGGGGTGCAAGTGTGCATTGTGTTTGTTTTTTCATGCATTTTTGTCTTTGATTAGGTCAAGCTATTTGTTGGTTTTGATTTTGCATGCAAACCCTAATTCTCTAATCATGGCATAATTGAAAGCATTTAAAGGTACGAGAATTTAAATTCTACACTATTACAACATGATATAGGGAGGGGGTACAAATTTGAATTGGGGATTATTTTGCAAGAAATTAAACCCTAAATTATTACAACCATATTGAATTTGCAAGATATAATTTTTAAATGTACAGTATTTAAATAAATACAATAAATAAGTATTAGATAAAATATATTATGCAAAAAAAAAAGATGTTTATGTATGTAAAGTATTTTCAAAGGAAAGAAATGTAAAGAAATAAATAAAAAAAGTTAATTTTAATTATTTTTAGGGTTTGCCCTAATTTCTTAAGAAAATAATATTATTTATTATTTATATACAAAAATGTATCAATATGTACAAAAATTAAAAGTATATTAAAAAAAGTATTTTTTAGTATAAAATATCAATAAAAAATAAAATGTACTTTTTTGTGTTTTATCTCTAAGTATTTAATAAAATAAAATATATATGTATATATATATTTATATTAAATATATTAAGTGTGTAAAAAATAAAATAAATTATTTACAAAAATGTATATATTTCAAGAAAATATTTTCAAATGTGAATAAAAATAATAAATGAAAATAAAAGTATTTTTTGCATTATTTTTAAGTTTAAACAAAATAAATATAAAATATTTAATGTATTAATGTTAGAAATAATTAAAATAAATACCAAATAAATATAAAAATTTATGAAAATATTTTTTTGGCATTTTTTTATGTTTGGAAATAAAATAGTAAAGTCAGAAATGAAATAAAAATGCAAAAATAATAAATATACAAGAAATGGGCCACGGGGGTGTGAAACTGAAAAATGGGGTGTGAAAAGCAGGAAGTAGCCAGGCTCAACCCAGCTACTTCATCTTCTTCCTCTGTCCAGCAGAAACGTGCGCCTAGCTTAGTTCAAACCTGTATCTCCTGATTCAGTGCTTTTTTGACAAAACTCAAAACATGAAACTTGTAGAGCATCAAACAACGAATCTAACCATATAAAAAACTTAAGTTAACTCTCAAAGACCAGAGAGAATTTCTCTGGCCCTAATTTCTAACCTAGTTTTTTCAGAAAGTTCATGGATGAAATTCTCCTAGCACGATTAATATAAATGAAAACTAAGCACATGTATGGTTTCAGGGCTATGAATACAACATCTTTCATTCACAAACCTAAGTCTAACTATTCCTAAATAGAGAGATAAAAGTTCATGAAATACCTGTTTCAGTTGAGTTCGAGCTGGACAATGTAGCAACTTCCAATGGTGCCTGAGGTTCTTTTGAGGCACCAGAGTCCAGGAAGTCAAAGGTGTCAGAGTTGGACTCCGGTCACCTTCTCCGGTCAACTCAAATCTTCAACTTTCAAAATAATACAATTCCAATCCAGAAATTGAACCTACCCCCCCCCCCCCCCCCTAAATTGGGGTATGCGAATTCAACCATTGGGGATAGTTCTTTCTGAAACTCCCTGTATCAATGAGAACAAAGTGACTAGAGTTTTACCCTAAAAATGGAAAAACTCCATCCTCACGCCAAACCTTGCATATAATGGATCTAAACACTCGCAAACATCAGTATAAACATATATATGCAGACAAAAATCATTTATACTGTATGTAAAGAAAGTTTGAGATCTCGAAATTTTTACCAAAATGGAGGTGACGATCTGCTTGATCTGGATGTTGAAACGCTTGTATGAGGACTGGGTTGAGTTCCTGGAAGCTTCAAGGATGTGTTTGGATCCTATATTTAGACTGAAAAGGGTTGGAACCTTCGATGCAACTTTTGACAACTTTATAATTTTTTGGGAATTTCGTATGGCTCTCTTAGACAGTGTGTCTCGTCTGTTTGGCTTGCATATGTGATGCATATATAGAGGAGATGGAGGAGACAAGATAAGAAGGGAAGAAATCATCCCATTAAGCCATTGTTAAAGCCATTATTCATAATTTGAAAAGTTGCCAAAATTGATATTTCATGCCTTTTTCATTTTGGAATGAACCTGGTCACTTCTTGCATGAATTTTTCGGCTTTTAAGCAAACCAAAACATCAGCCCAAATGCCAAAGCCCATCTCTATTTGTTTTATGCAATTTATTTTATATTTATTTGAAATAAATTAAAATAAATATGAACAAAATATATAAAAATTCCAGGGCCATGTAAAAATGAGATTAGATGTCCTTTGAAAGGTTAGGAAGATCTTTGAAGTCCAAGAAGTTAGGCCATTGACTTAAAAGTTCGATTTTTCTCAATGCACAAATCTTGATATTTCCAAAATTTTCCCAACTTGGGAAAGCCATAACTTGCTCAATTTTTATCTCATGATGGTGATCTTGGACTTTTTGGAAATACCAAGATGTCTACTTCAATCCCTCTTTTTATCAATTTTGCATTTGTAGAATTTATCTTGATGTAAAAGGTCTTGGAAAAAAGTGTCTTTTGCTGACTTTCTAAAAATGACCTATAATGTATGAGCTTGTATCTTTCAAATGGTGCACCTCTTGGGCTTAAGGACAAAAGAAAAGTTGTAGGGAATGAGATTATCTTCAAAATGAGATTTTCTTGGGGGAAAATGGATGAAGCATGTGAAAGTTATGCCTAATCAAAGTTCAGTTGACTTTTCCTACAAAAACCCTAATTTAACAATTCTTGACTTTTGATGAACTAGGAGAATTTCTTGAGGAATCATGATTAACCCTTGATAAAATGATGGATATCACTTCAAAATGTTGATGTTGACAAAAAATCTTGAAGTTTGACTGTATATAGGCCACAGTTGACTTTTGACCTAGTATAGTTGATTTTCCAACACTTAAGCAATTGACTGGGCAAACTTGTAGTGTAAGGCATGAAATTTGACATGGACAATCTTGAAGGCATATTAGGACCATGGTAAAAATTTGATACCTTTGTAGCTCACACATCTTGGTGAAAAGTGAAACCCTAATTAGAGGTTCATTGCTTAGGAGGAGAATTTGTTTGGTCAATTCTTTGTCAACCTTGAGCAATTGAGGACCTTTAGGAGCATGCCTTGAGTAGAATTGGGAGGGAAAATTTTGGGGTACAACACCTGTCCTTGAAATACCTGTAATGATATGTATGCCATGTTTATGCGATGTTTTCAAGAATCTCTCGGGGTAAACACAAGAAAATGTTTGAATTTTGATTGCAACTTTGATCAAAGAACTTCGTATTATTGAATGTCCTTCTACGAGAAACAAGCTCACCATGTCTAGTGGGTCATAGCCTCTGACTTAATTTGTTGTACTTTGGTCTTTTGACGGCATTGGCTAGAGGAAAATAAATCCCCTTTCCCCTTGCTAGACGTCTGGTTCATCATAACATGCATCACATGCTCTAGAGATCCTTGAAATGCTTAAAGAAATGCTATGGCATGATGTCATGATACGTATGATATGCACCAAGAAAAAGTGTAAGGTGATGAAGACGAGTGAGTCTTAAAAGAAGTCCATGTTATTGGATAATGACTACAAACAAGTCCTACAAGGAACTCACATTGTTAGATAATTAATACAAACAAAACCCTGCAAGGAGTTCAAGTTGTTGGATAATGAAAGCACACAAGTAGCCTTAGGTTAAGGCTTACATGGAATTTGTAGGTAAGTAACCTCTTGAAGTTTCAGTTGGATCAAACTATCCTATTAATAGTAATCGGGTTCTAAGAAGTCTTATATCACTGACCTTTCTTCATCGGGCATTGTTTCAGCGCAAGCCTCTTTATTGGCGACCGAAATATCCCGAAAGTCCCATCTTAATGAGCATATTATCAAGTATCGACCAACTTCGTATTGTACCAAAGCCGACTATCTCACTACTTCATAATGGCCAAGTTGTTCAATTAAAGATTCTAAGGTCAGTTAGTGCTTCATGACACCACAGAGCGGCCCTGTATTCTCCTTGACTAAACTCAAGGGCTACCGGTACCAACAAATGTGTCACACTAACGTAGCTATCGCTTCACCATGTCGGTATACCCCGCACATTCCCCACGATCTATTGCTACTTACCAATAATGTTCTCTAGATCTGGGTGTAGGATCTTTTAGTAACAACCCAAACAAGCCCTCAAAAGTAAAGCATACAAAACACATAATGTAAAGCAATTTAAAATGAAATAAACTCTAAGGTAACCCCACTTTATAAGTATTTCCCAAGAAGAGTCTCCAGTTCTGTGATACGGTGGCAGAACCGACTGTTTATACTGGTTTTTCATTTTTATTCGCAAATGTTGCAGTAAACAAGAGTCGCCATCGACTTGTCTTTTATCCAACAAAGGAAAGGGTGAAAAGAACAGAAAAAGACCTTTCGAGATTATTTTTGAGTAAGGAGGGTAGATTATGGAAAGGGAAGGTGTTAGTACCCTTTCCATCCGTAGTTATCTATGGGCTCTTAGATGCTTAGCTCATTTGAAAAATACCTTGTGCTTTGTGTGTTTTGAAAAGTATTTTTGAAAGCGCAAGTGCGACAAACTTTGTAATGTTTCTTGGAATGGTAGAGAACGTATACAAAGTGTTTGAAAATGTTTTTGAAAGAACTTTTGTGTAACTGTAAAAATTGTTTGAGCAAGCATCTAACAGCTATCTACTTTACTCGAAAGGTTGTTCTTTTCCTCTTTTCCTTTAGACAGTGTTATTCTACTATTAGTGGGTAGGCAGCCCTAGTCGTTAGATGTTTGAGGGACATTCGAAGGGATGTTTCTACAGTCATAAAGGAAACTGGGAAAGAAACTTTAGTAACTACCCTAGAGTTTTTAAGATCATCCTGAGGCAACATCAAGAGGATTATCGAGAGACTTATGATCTTTAAACTGGAGGGTAGCCACTAAAAACTCTCATGTTTCGAGAGATGTGACTGTTTTTCCGAAGGCAGCCAAAGTGGGATACCCTAGAGGTGTATATGTGCAATTGTGTTTGTATTCAGTTATTTTTGTCTTTGCATTAGGTTTGCTAGCGTTTTGTTTGTTATTCTTGCAATACAATCCTATTAGTCATGTATCTAAACAGTTAATAGTTTGCAGTAATTAAAAGTGCAGAAATATAAATCTAACTATTACAAGGCTTCGGGGAGGGGCATTATTACAAGTCCAAAACTTGGGGGAAAATAAAGAAAGCAGTAAAGTAAAAAGTCCTAATTATAGTCCATTACATCCCATAAGCAAATACATTAATATGAAAATAAAGTAGAAATATCAAACGTGCGTGAAATGGAAAAAGAACGTCTAAGATCCTAAGTGAAAGGAAATCTTTTTGTTTGTTTTTGTTTTATGTAAGAAAAATTTTAATTGATAATTAATTAAATAATCTATATCTAAAGAAAAAATGTTAATTATTAAATAAAATTGAAATTTAAAAAGAAATTAATTCTAAGTTTTTTGTATTTTTGTTATGAATAAAAGAAATTAAATGTATTAAATCCTAGTTCTATTTATTTTTAAATTAAATAAAAGGTTAAAGTTATTATTTACAATGTTAATTTAATTAAAAAAAAATACTAACCAAATATTTTTATGATTTTTTTTATTTTAATGTTGTAATGAAATAAAATTGATTAAAAAGAAATGTTAATTAAAACAAAATAAAGAAAATTGAAATGGGCCTGCAAACAAAATGAAATGGGGGGGTGCGCTTCAAAGAAGTACCAGGCCTATTAGCAAGAGGGCCCAGGCGCTGCAAAAATAGTTAGGGGGTGAGAATAAACAGAAACCCCAGGCCCAATGACAAGAGGGCCCAAGCGCCTGTGATATCTGCAAAACAAAGATTAGAAAAAATAAAAATTGATTCCTACCTGGGTCGAACCCAGGACCTGGCAGAGGAGAGCCCTAAGAATGGTTTTCTTGGATTCAGGTACCTAAGCTCGCACGTAACATGTTAGATCTACTCAAAACATCAATAGTAATATGAATGCATGCATAAAACTGATTTAAATTACATAATTTAGAGGATTTGAGATTTTAAAATTTTACCAAAAACCATAGGAAGGTTATGAGGAGGATCTGGGACGTGTAAGGCTTAAACCTGGGCTCTTAAGGACTCCTGGGAAACTCAATAGAGGGTTGATGATTTTGGTTTGGGTTGACAACACCTGGAAGTGAAGTTACAGGTTTTGCAACTTTTTGATTTTTTTAGAGAATTTTGAGAAGGCTTTTGGAGAGCTTTTTGAAGAGGAATTTTGTGCTTCTATTGGCTTGCATTGTTGCGTATTTATTGAGGGAAGATAGGAGTGAACAAATATGGTAAAGAATCAATGCATTCATGGCCTTGGAGACAAGGATAAAACACATTGAAAAATTTCCGTATTTGTGATATCTTTGCCTCTTTGGTCACTTGCATGAACCTGGTCCCTTTGCATGTATCTTGCACGAAAATATGGGCCTTCTTTGTATTTTGTTCGATTTAATTCATATTTAAATGAGTAAAAATTCAAATAAATAAAAATAAAAAACAAAAAAAAATGCATGGATAGATTCAGAGGTCCTTGGACACATCATGAACGTGTTTGAGCTCCAAAAAGTTAGGCCCAATAACTTAAAATCAAAAAATTTCTCAATTGATATTTCATGCACTTCCTTTGAAAATTGCCCAACTTGTGCAATCCATAACTTGCTCAATTTTTATCCAATGATGATGATATTTAACTTTTTGGAAATCCCAAGATGTCTACTTCAATACCTATTTTGATCAATTTTGCATTTTAATATCTTATCTTGATGTAAAAGGTCTTGGAAAAAAGTGTCTTTTGTTGACTTTCTAAAAATGACCTGTAATGTATGAGCTTGTATCTTTCAAATGGTGCATTTCTTTAACTTTATTATAGCAGATAATTTGTAGGGAATTGGATTCTCTTTAAAATGATCTTTGGTTGGGGAAAATGGATGAAGTATGTAAAAGTTATGCCCGGTCAAAGTTCAGTTAACTTTTCCTAGGAAACCCTAATTTAGCAAATCTTGACTTTTGATGATCTGAGGACTTTCCTTGAGGAATCATGATAAAACCTTGATTAAATGATGAATTTCACTTAAAAATATTGAAGTTTGACTGTATGTTATCCATAGTTGACTTTTGACCTAATATTAATTGATTTTCAGTCATCTGAGCAATTGATTGAGAAAACTTGTGATGCAAGGCATGAAACTTGGCATGGACATTCTTGAGGACATATTAGGAACCATGAAAATCAATTGAGGCCTTTGAAACCCAAACTTCTTTATGAAAAATGCAAACCTAGTTAGAAATCCATTGCTTATAAGGATAATTTGTCTGCTCAATTCTTGGTCAACCTTGAGAAATTGAGGACCTCTATGAGCATGTCTTGAAAAATGAGAGGGAAAATTTTGAGGCACACCACTCAGTAAATGACACTACAGTCAAAGGGGTCTCAAGTTAGTAGTGGATCTCATGTCTCCTTTTTTTGGATCACTCCCTCAAAGTTAACATGACTATACCGCCCGTCCTATCTTAAGTTTGCCCAAGTCCAAGTATAGGACTGAAGTAGTGAAAAACACAAGAAGGAGGGTTGAATTGTAAAACTGAAAATCAATGCAATGAACAAGATATTTTTATCCTGGTTCGTTTGATCTCAAACTACTCCAGTCCACCCGTCAAGGTGATTTCGCCTCTCTCCAACGAGGTCTTAATCCACTATATTCAACTGAATATTACAAACTGCTTTAACAACTGCTAAAGCCTTCTTGATGCAAACCACAACCCGGTTTGTCAAGGAAACACTTTCTTACAAAGAAGATAAATCTAAGTGTGAATGTTTTCTACAAAACTGTATCACAACTGTGATGTATACACAACTTAAGCTTATGAAACTAGATTGCTAAACAATGATTGAGTAAGGAGATATGAGGTGTTTAGCAAACTGAGAGAAGGAAGATTATGATCAGCTTTTAGGCGTGTAAGATGTTGGAGAGCATTAGCCAATTCAATCTTCATAGTCTTGTTTATATAGCACTGAGATTCTTGAACGTTGGAGCAATATTCTTGATTCAATGCTAATAACAAACTTTCCTTATTGAGCAGATCTTGTCTGGAATGAGGTCGTTGGTAATAATACGCTTTCAATGCACAGTACCGTTTCTTACTTAATGCATGTTCTGGCTTGGCTCATTCTGACTCTGCTTAGCTGCTGATGAACTGTTGTTTTATTTATCAGAGTGTTGAGCGCAGTTCTGTTCATCAAGCTTCAGCATACACGTGAGTTGATCTTCTGATTCTGGTATTCTGATATAGCAACTTCTGATGCTGATGTCAAGAACCAAATTTCTGATGCTAATTGGGTGTGATCTTGCTTATACCTATCAGAGTATCTGCAAATCAGAACGTAATAATTTAGGCAGCAAATAGTTCATACATGAATCATATAAATAATATATCTCTTCATTTTGTTATCATCAAAACTCAAACATAGGGTAGTAGATTCAAACTTTGTTCTAACAATCTCCCCCTTTTTGATGATGACAAAAACTAGATATTTTTAATTGAAAATAACGTGAAAAGGTATCAGAGAGATGTATCAGAGTAAGAGGTTATCAAAGATAAAGGATAAGAGTTGAGAGATACTCCCCCTGAATTTATTACTTCCCTTTTTGATTCCAAGAGTTCTTCAGGATCAGATCTTTTTGCCTTTCTTTGAACATCAGAGTATCAGAGTCTTTGACTATCAGAAGCTTTAGATCAGCATATCAGAGCAGAGCTTCATATCAGCGTATCAGAGCTTTTCTTGTCAGAGCTTTGCTTTGGGTCAGAGTATCAGAGTGGATCAGAGTATCAGAGCTTTAGTCTTCAGAGTATCATGGTGCTTTCTTGTACCTGTAGACTTAAGCAAAACAGAAAACATTTTCAAGTATAACAGAGTTAGAATGTTCGAGAATTTCTGTCTTAGTAATCCGTTATTATTTAAAATATCATTCTTGCTCTCCCCCTTTTTGTCAGCAATCAAAAAGTGTAAGTGATGTGCTAAAACAAATAAGATCAGAAAAACTTGTCATATTAAAAGGTTCAGAATGAAACAAAACATATTAAAGCAGTACATCAGATAATCAAGGAAAATATGAAAATGACATGAATGAAAACTAAGGTTGGGGAGGAAGGCGTGTGAACAGGTTCTCCAGCATGGCTTTGATCTGATCAGCAGTCTCATTCTGCTTGTGTACCATGCTGACAACAGTGTCAATCTTGCTATCCTGCACATCCATCCTTTCTTTCATCTTCTGGTCGTTTTCATCCATCCTCTTTTACAGACGCATGTCATTCAGCTTCAGCTCTTCCAGAGTCTGCCTATCCAAGGCAGCTTGAGAAACATCAGAAGTAGGAAGCTTCTGAGAGCTTTCTGCAACATCTTCTGCTTGACTTGCTTCAGCTTGAATGGTCTTGTCTTCTTCTGGTTGCACCTTTGAAGCTAGCTGTTTCTCAGACCAAGGTTCACTATCCAGAGGGAGCACGTCTTCCCGAGGCAGCTGACTTTCAACTTCCTTCAGCAGCTTGCTGAAGTTCTGTTGTGCCTGCTCATAGTTGATATCCTACAACTTGAGGGCTTCAGCACGTACCCAAATTCTGAATTGTGACCAGAGCTGGTCAGAGGCAGCTGGTTCAATTATTCCAGGACAGACTTGCTTCAAAGAAGCAATCCACTGCTGCACACCTGTTTCAAAATTCATAATACCAGAGCCAACATCTGGTTGTTTTGGTTTTGGGATGGCTATTTTATTTTTCAGATCAGCAAGACGGTCAAGGCTGGTTAAGTCTATGAAGGTCCTGCTGGGGTTTTCGGTGGTTTGCTTGGCAGCAGTTTGTTTTGGAGATGGAGTGGGAGAATCAGAAATTATGATTGGACTGTTTGGTGTTTTGGGAGTATTTGGTGGTGTAGATTCTGATGAGGATGGCAGTTGGGCCATTGTGACTGTTGTTCCACATGGCAGCTGGATTGCCAGAGGTGATGGTTGAGGTGAATGAGGTTCAGAAGATGGAGGAGAAGGAGTTTCAGTGTGATGAAACTCAGGTTGAGGTGATGGTGGATGAATTTCTAGTTGAGGAGAGGGAGACGGAATTGCTGGTTGTGGAGAGGTTGTTGGAATTTCTGGTTGTTCAGGGATGAGAGGTTCTTCTGGAATGGATGAGAGAGGTTGTTGTTGTTCTGGTTCCTCAGCAGATTGTTGTTGTTCTGGTTGTGGAGGAGGGACGATTTGTGGTTCAGAGTTTGGATTGGAGGAGTGATCAGAAGTGTGTTGATCAATGTCAGACAGCACTTTGTCAATTGCTGATGTTGTTGAAATTGTTGGTTTTGGGTGTTTGGTTCTGGGTCTTCTGAGTTGTAATGCCTCAGAAGGGTCATCTTCTGGTTCAGTTTCATCGATTGTTGGGATGGGGATTGAGATTCTATGAGAGGTTGGAGGTGGAATAGATGCTGGAATAGTTGAAGAATTTAAAACAGAAGCAGCAGATAAATTACCTCTTTTCTTGGGTGTCTGCTGGGATGATCCTTCTGAAGGTGCCTTCCTTTTCTTTGTCTTCTTCAGAGTCACTTCTGGTTGAGGTTGATGCAGATCTTTGATCTTCAGATTTGGATCTATACCATCAGCTTTGCACGCGTCCATATATCTGAGAACTACCACTGGCTTGGATTCTATCTAAGAGAATAAGGGAAAGTCACTCAGTGGAACTCTTCTGTTGGTGATATCAGCAATAGGAGTAGCGTTGGGTTCCTTTTTGATATTCTCTATCAACTTCATTTTCTTCAAGTTCTTCACGTTCAGAGGCTTCCCAACTGTTGGTTCAATGGTGCTTAACTCTTAAGCTTCTATCAGATGTTCTATCAGCCTATTCTCTATCAGAATATCTGATATCAACCTTCCAAAGGGAATCCAATCCCTCTTTGTTCTTTCTTCTTCCCTGGTTTCCTTCACGCTTGTTTTGAGGTGGTTGAACAGAAGATGAGCCAAGTTGATTTTTACCTTCTGATTGATAAAGTAGATCAGAAACTGCTGATCCACATTTATGTAATCAGGGGAACTAGTTGGCTTCCTATGGTTGAAGCACCCCAGAATTATCTTCGCCCAAACTCTGTGATGATCCTTCAGATCTTTGATTTTGCTGTTGGGCACCCCATGGGTGAAAATTCTTTCAGCTATGACGCCCACGTCAGCACATCTCTTAGCCATATCAATACAGCGGACGCCACCGCCACTGTAACCAATTAACTTTGCTATGTGATCCTCAGTGATCACAATCTTCTTCCCCATAATGTAGAAGGTGACTTGATGCGTTGAAGCCGTCGCATGAATCCAGAACTCCTTCACTAACATAGGGAATGTTGGTCCAACCAACCTGTCAAAATACCTTTCCCATTTCTGTGCCCTAACTTCTTCTGTTAGGTCAAAATCGTTTTCCTTCAGACTTCCAAAATCAATGATCAATTCAGATAACACTTCAAGATTCTTCACTGGAGTGAGGAGTGTTCTGAATGGCACTTGATACTGTTCAGATGATGCTTTCTTCTGAGAACCTGCAGAAGCACTGCTGGAGGTTGCCATGTTCACACTTAAAGATTTTTGAGAAGAAATTGAGAAAAAGGGTTTGAGAGAGATGAACACAGAAAAATGCAGAGAATGCTTGAGAAATAGTGAGAAACTGTAAAAGATTGAAATGAGAGGTTAACGTGTTTAAATAGAGTTCAGAAAATTTTGAAATTGTAAACGTTTTTAAGAGATAGAAATAAAATCATGATTACGTTTTAAAAACATGATTATTTTCATTTAATGCTTGCTGGTTTTGGGGGATTTGAGAAAGATACTTAAAAACGGTTACCAGACATGTGTCTCAATGCACCCAATCAGCGTTTAGCCTTCTTAGAAGCGTGCACGCGTTCTGCTTTAGAGATTTGCTGATGATTGGATGACACTTGTTTGATGTAGTGATCAGCACGTCTGTCTTTGAGCTTAGACTCTCAGATCTTTAGACTTGCATCTGATACAATCAGCATGTTCTATCTTTCTGAAAAGAGATTGATCAGAAGTTCACAGAAAAACAGATACATTCTGAAGATAAATATATGGAATTAAAACATTTTCAATCTGGGCAGATTTTCATGCTGAGATGTTTCAGAATGAAATTAAACCTATCTTCAGAAAGGGGTTTAGTGAAGATATCAGCCCATTGATGGTTTGTATCTATAAATTTTAAATTCAAAATTCCTTTCTGAATATAGTCCCTAATGAAGTGATGTTTTATTTCTATATGCTTAGCTCTAGAATGTAAAATGGGATTCTTACTTAAGCAAATAGCAGAAGTATTATCACAGAGTATAGGAATGTTACTCTCAAAAATCTGGAAGTCTTCAAGCTGACTTTTCATCCAGAGCATTTGTGTGCTACATCCTGCTGCTGCTATGTACTCAGCTTCTGCTGTTGATAGCGCAATTGTTGATTGCCTTTTGCTGGACCAAGAGATCAGATTTTCTCCCAGAAACTGGCAGCTTCCAGAAGTACTTTTACGCTCCACTCTGTCTCCAGCAAAGTCAGCATCGCAGTAGCCTACTAAACTGTAATCACTAGATTTTCTATAAAACAAACCCAGATTAGTAGTACCTTTCAGATACTTGAAAATTCGCTTAACAGCTGTTAAGTGAGATTCTCTAGGATCTGATTGGAATCTAGCACAAATACAAACACTGAATAATATATCAGGTCTTGAAGCAGTCAGATAGAGGAGAGAACCAATCATACCTCTGTAGACTTTCTGTTCTACATTTTTGCTTACCTCTTCTCTTTTCAGAATGCACGTGGGATGCATTGGAATCTTTGATGGCTTACATTCTGAGAGGTCAAATTTCTTCAGAAGATCTCTGATGTATTTGCTCTGATGAATGTAAGTTCCCTCTGGAGTTTGATTGATCTGAATTCCTAGAAAGAATTTCAGTTCCCCCATGAGGCTCATCTCAAATTCTGCCTGCATACACTTAGCAAATTTTCTTCCAAGAGAAGGATTAGTAGAACCAAAAATAATATCATCAACGTAAATTTGACAGACTAAGATGTCATTCTTAACTGATTTACAGAATAAGGTAGTGTCCACCTTCCCTCTGGTGAATTCATTTTCTAACAGAAAGTTACTTAGCCTTTCATACCAAGCTCTGGGAGCTTGTTTCAGACCATATAGTGACTTCTTTAGTTTGAAAACATGTTCTGGATGTTTTGTATTTTCATAACCAGGGGGTTGGTGCACATAAACCTCTTCTTCTATATAACCATTTAAGAATGCACTTTTGACATCCATCTGATACAGAGTGATGCCTCTATTAACAGCAAATGAAATTAAAAGTCTGATAGATTCTAACCTGGCGACTGGAGCAAAGGTTTCTGTATAGTCTATCCCCTCTTGCTGACTATAACCTTGTGCAACCAGTCGTGCCTTGTTTCTGATGACTTCACCTTGTTCATTTAGCTTGTTTCTGAACACCCATCTTGTTCCAATAATGTTGAATCCTTTTGGTATGGGAACAAGATCCCATACGTCATTTCTGGTGAATTGATTCAGCTCTTCTTGCATTGCCAGAATCCAGTCATTATCTAGAAGTGCTTCATCAATAGAAGAAGGCTCAATCAGAGACACGAGTCCCATGAGTGTTTCTTCAGAGTTTTTGAAGCTTGCTCTTGTTCTAATTGGATCTTCCTTTCTTCCTAAGATAGTCTCTTCTGGGTGATCCAAGCTGCTTCTGGGTAATCTCTTCTGAGGTTGATCAGCAGTTGTTGTAGGATTGCTAGCAATGCTCCTTTCAGACGTTGAAGGAGTGTCTGTGTTGAGAGCTTCTGATGAATTGTCTTCAGAACCTGTAAATTCAAATTCCATACCTGCAAAAACTTCATTCTGCTTTGACTTTTCAGAGTCAAGCTTATCATCAAAATGAACACTGATTGATTCTTCCACAATCTGTGTTTCTGTATTGTATACTATGTACCCTCTTGAGCGTTCAGAGTATCCTAACATAATACACTTATGTGCTTTAGAGTCAAACTTGTTCAAATAATTCTTTGTATTTAACATAAAGCAAGTACATCCAAATGGATGAAAATATGAAATGTTGGGCTTTCTGTTCTTCCACAATTCATATGGAGTCTTTTCCAGAATAGGTCTTATTGAGATTCTATTCTGAATGTAGCATGTTGTGTTTATTGCCTCTGCCCAGAAGATCTTAGCAACGTTTGTCTCGTTGATCATGGTTCTGGCCATTTCTTGCAATGTTCTGTTCTTTCGTTCTACAACTCCATTTTGTTGGGGAGTTCTAGGACAAGAGAAATCATGCAGAATTCCTCTGTCATTAAAGAATGACTCAAAATCTTTGTTTTCAAATTCTCCACCATGATCACTTCTGACTTTAACGATTCTAAGATCCTTTTCATTCTGAACTTGGTTACAGAAGGTAACAAACACAGAGTGTGACTCGTCCTTGTGTCTTAAGAACTTTACCCATGTCCATCTGCTATAGTCATCTACGATTACTAACCCATACTTCTTACCACTGACTGAAGCAGTTTTAACTGGTCCAAATAAGTCAATGTGCAGAAGTTCTAATGGCTTAGAGGTAGAAACAACATTTTTAGATTTAAAAGAAGGTTTTGCAAACTTGCCTTTCTGACATGCTTCACACAGAGCATCTGAATTGAACTTCAAATTAGGAAGTCCTCTGACCAGATTGAGTTTGTTAATCTGAGATATTCTTCTCATACTAACATGCCTCAATCTTCTGTGCCAGATCCACTGCTCGTTGTTAACAGACAGAAGGCACTTTACATTCTGACTTTTTAGTTCAGAAAGTTTGATTTTGTAAATGTTGTTTTTCCTCTTACCATTAAATAGGATAGTCCCATCTTTCTGACTAACAGCTTTACATGATTTTTGATTAAAGATTATATCATAACCGTTATCACTTAATTGACTTATGGATAACAGATTATGCATTAATCCATCTACTAGCAGAACATTATTAATAGAGGGAAGATTTCCATTACCTACAGTTCCAGAGCCAATTATCTTTCCCCTTTGATTGCCTCCAAAGCCAACGTGGCCTCCAGGCTTAAGTTCCAGGCTTTGGAACATATGCCTTCTTCCCGTCATGTGTTGCGAGCAGCCAGAGTCCAGGTACCATGACTGGTGTTTCTGACTTGCTGCTAAAGATATCTGCAACATGTATTATTTTATCCTTAGGTACCCAGATTTTCTTGGGTCCTGATTTGTTAGTTTTACCAAAACTCTGGTTGAATTTTGGTTTCACAGAGTGCTTACTGCTAGTGTATTTAATATCATGTGTGTGACCATACACAAAATGTGAATTCAGAGGAGTGTGTTTAATAGTTAAGTCCATGACATTCTTTGGTGTAGGAACCTTACCTTGGTATCCTATTCCTTTCCTGCCGTTTCTGCTAACTCCATAGATCATTGAAGCCATTTTGCTTCTATCTATGCTTTTAGCAAGGAACTTCTGGAAACTGTGATCATACTCCTTGATGATCTCATCAGCGTTGCTGGGAGTTTCAGAAATTGGTTCCTTCTGAGAGTTTTGTAAAGTGTTTTCTAATTTTGAAATCTTATTTCTCAGCTCAGAATTCTCCAATTTGAGACTCTCAGTCTTATTAGAGTCAGATTCAAGATTCCTTTTCAGGTCTCTGAATTTAACTCTAATTTGCTGATACCTTTCCAGGATTTCATTAAGGCTTTCAGCAAGTTCAGCCTTGGTAAAATTAACAGCAAAGTTAGGAAATATATCTTCAGTATCTGATTCTGAGTCTGATTCAGAAGCTTCACTATCTTCTGAAATGTTAGCCATGAGAGCTATGTTTTCCCTTTCATCATCTGATTCTGAGTCATCTTCAGACGAGTCAGAGTCATCCCATGTAGCCATGAGACTTTTCTTCTTTTCTCTTCCAAACTTCTTTTTGGGCTTTTCCCTCTGAAGCTTTGGGCAGTCACTCTTGTAGTGTCCTTGCTCATTGCACTCATAGCAGATGATATCCTTGGTGTTTGGCTTTTTGCTACTTGAGGAGCCTTCATATCTTCTGTATCCAGAGGAAGAATATGTCCTTCTGTATCTGGAAGAAGACTCGTTCTGATCAGATCTTCTGGGATTCCTGAACTTCCTTTGTCTTTGCTTCCACAGTTGATTTACTCTTCTGGAGAGGAGGCAGAGTTCGTCTTCTTCTGATGAGGATCCATCAGATGTTTCTTCAACTGCCTGCAAAACTTTAGACTCAGATTTTTTGTTAGATTTTAATGCTAAAGGCTTACCTTGCTTTTGAGGCTCGTCAGCTTCTAACTCTATCTCATGACTTCTGAGGGAGCTGATAAGTTCCTCCAGAGTGATTTTGTTGAGATCTTTAGCTAGCTTCAGAGCTGTAACCATTGGTCTCCACTGCTTGGGTAAACTTCTGATGATTTTCTTGACATGGTCAGCAGTAGAGTATCCTTTGTCCAGAACCTTGAGACCAGCTACCAGAATCTGGAATCTTGAGAACATTGTTTCAATGGATTCAGATTCTTCCATTTTGAACGCCTCATACTTCTGAATGAGCGTCAGAGCTTTAGTTTCTTTGACCTGAACGTTTCCCTCATGCGTCATTCTGAGTGAGTCAAAGATGTTCTTTGCTGTGTCTCTGTTGGAGATCTTTTCATATTCAGTATAGGAGATGGCGCTGAGGAGGATGGTTCTGGCCTTGTGGTGATTCTTGAAGTCACGCTTTTGTTGGTCAGACATTGTTTTTCTATCAATCTTCTGACCGCTTACATTCACAGGGTGCGTGTATCCATCTGTCACCATATCCCACAGATCAGCATCATGTGCCAGAAAGAAGCTTTCAATTCTGTCTTTCCAGTAATCAAAGTTTTCTCCATCAAAGACTGGAGGTTTGCCGCTGAATCTGTCTCTGTCCTCATGGTTGTCATTGCTGGTGTGAGAATAGTTTCCTGCCATTGTGTTTTTCTGACGCTGGATCTTGTACTGACACGGTTAAGTGTTTTAGCTCAGAACCAGGCGCTCTGGTGCCAATTGAAGTAGTGAAAAACACAAGAAGGGGGGGTTGAATTGTAAAACTGAAAATCAATGCAATGAACAAGATATTTTTATCCTGGTTCGTTTGATCTCAAACTACTCCAGTCCACCCGTCAAGGTGATTTCTCCTCTCTCCAACGAGGTCTTAATCCACTATATTCAACTGAATATTACAAACTGCTTTAACAACTGCTAAAGCCTTCTTGATGCAAACCACAACCCGGTTTGTCAAGGAAACACTTTCTTACAAAGAAGATAAATCTAAGTGTGAATGTTTTCTACAAAACTGTATCACAACTGTGATGTATACACAACTTAAGCTTATGAAACTAGATTGCTAAACAATGATTGAGTAAGGAGATATGAGGTGTTTAGCAAACTGAGAGAAGGAAGATTATGATCAGCTTTTAGGCGTGTAAGATTTTGGAGAGCATTAGCCAATTCAATCTTCATAGTCTTGTTTATATAGCACTGAGATTCTTGAACGTTGGAGCAATATTCTTGATTCAATGCTAATAACAAACTTTCCTTATTGAGCTGATCTTGTCTGGAATGAGGCCGTTGGTAATAATACGCTTTCAATGCACAGTATCGTTGCTTACTTAATGCATGTTCTGGCTTGGCTCATTCTGACTCTGCTTAGCTGCTGATGAACTGTTGTTTTATTTATCAGAGTGTTAAGCGCAGTTCTGTTCATCAAGCTTCAGCATACACGTGAGTTGATCTTCTGATTCTGGTATTCTGATATAGCAACTTCTGATGCTGATGTCAAGAACTAAATTTCTGATGCTGATTGGGTGTGATCTTGCTTATACCTATCAGAGTATCTGCAAATCAGAACGTAATAATTTAGGCAGCAAATAGTTCATACATGAATCATATAAATAATATATCTCTTCATTTTGTTATCATCAAAACTCAAACATAGGGTAGTAGATTCAAACTTTGTTCTAACAAGGACTTATGAGAAATCCCCAAGCACACTGAAAACCAGGAAAAATTCAGACAAACATATATACAACATATAATATATAACACAACAATAACACATATATAGATATAAACAAAGATGGGCTCAACCCACTTAGGGATAGACCAGAAAGAGGTCAATCTGTCCCCAGTGAAGTCGCCATTTTTTTTCTGTTGCGGTAGAAATGTTTAAGACTAGCAATTGGATTGACTTGACTTATACAGATCAAAATAAAAATTGCCACCACGCTTTATTGTTTCCAAAGGAATGAGAAAAGAGCGAATAACCCAAAAGAGGGGGAAAGATTCAAGGTGAGGGGGTTGGTTATGCAAAGGGAATGTATTAGCACCTTAAACATCTACGGTACTCCGTAGGAGCCTCTTTGTAAAGACTGTATATTTTGGCTATAAAATGTTATATGAAAATAGATTATGGTGGTGAGAAAAGAAGTATATATATTTTTTATGACTTTTGCACCCGCCGCGGTTGCGAACCTTTAGTGCCTACGTACCATCTTTCGTGCAATAGGGGATCAGGGTACACGTAGTTCCTCTTTAAAAATTTTAAAATACAAGTGCGTTGGTTAATTTTATGAGATAAGACATCATTGTCATTGTCCGTATGGAAAAAATACTTACTACCCACAATCATGAGAAAGGAGAATTTGCATCACCTCAAAGTGAAGGATATGGCTTGAATTTCAAAATCAACAAAACCTCACTCAACACCCAAGTGGAAAATATCTCTCTTTACTGTATATTGTAGAAGTATAGTTATTTACATCACTACAAGGATTAACAAGAGTCCAATCTTTTGAGAAGAGTTTTAAAGCAAAAGCCAAAGTGGAAAAAAATGGTTTAAATGAGATTGATTGACTTTTAGTCTTCTCATAAAAATGTCAAGGTATTATTAAGTTAATTAAAAAAATTATGAAAATGTTTTGAAAATGCATGGACCTAAGTCCAAGTTTATTATGAAAGTGGTTCAAGTTTAGAAACAATAAGTGTTTTCAAAAGGAGGGAGAAGATTTTTGAAATTAAAGAAGATAGGTGGAGAAGAAGGGACCATCCTAAAGCATAAGGTAAAAGCTAGGGAAAAGAACCGTCTAACCAAACAAGAAGCCAAAACTTGACATTATGTGTCAAGATAGAATTCTCATTCTTTAGATTGAAACCAAGCAAGGATACTAAACCTCTTGAGAAAACCAAGTTTTAATTTCATTAAGTCTTCACAAAAATTTGGCAGAGTAACGGTTGTATACAGATGAATTCCCAATCACAGATAAAGCATGTAATCACAATAACCTGCGCACAAAGCAAACAAACAACCCAATGTCTTGGGGGTAAACCCCAAGAACTCTAGACAAAATAACAATTGAGGTCATAAGGTCTCAAGGTAGATCAAGGCTTCTAATCCTAAGTCCAAGAAGTCCATGTCTCCAAAATGCAAAGGATAGTAACCATGTAGTCCAAGTAACATTAAAGTTTTTTATGATTCAACTTGATTATTAGGTATCTTCAAAAAAGAAATGAAAAGTTCAAGTGAGCAAAGATAAAAAGGACATGAAAGATAAAGTCTCAAGTGAGCAAAGATGAAAATAGCATGAAATGTAAATGCCAAAGTAAATGGTACATAAATTAAAAGCATAAAATAAAAGTATAATATGAAGTCAATTGTTAGAAGTTAATGGTTAGTTAGATGACCATTTTGAAACTTGCATTTGGAACTCATTAGAGGATTGGTAGAACCAAAGCCTCTCAACAACAAGTTGCATTTGCTTTTTATCAAGTATACCATCCATTTTAAGAATCTCAAAGTAACTTAATGATCAATGATGTTTAAGTGATCCACTTTGACCAAAATTGATGAAGTATCATTAGAGGATTGGTAGAACCAAAGCCTCCTAATAATGGATCTCAAGGTTATTGGATCATAGGGTTCAAATTAACATACTTGGGCTTGCAAACATAAGTTTGGGCCACGAATGATCATTTTCTCAAATCGGGACAAAATTTAGTGCTATGTTAAGCAATCGTAAGTGGACTTATATAGAAATCGCACCTATTTTGAGGTCGGTCAATAGCAATCTATGCATCATTTGTTTTGAGACATGATATAGAAATCATGCTCCAATAATACTTAGTGCAATAAGAAGGGGATGAGATGAAGAGAGAAAGGAAAAAATGAATAAACCACATTTGAATCAAAATTTAATCATACTATTATTAAAATCATTCATCCATATTTATGGAGTTAAACTCAACACCATGGATCCAATGACGTTAACAAATTTCATGATCAAAATTTCAATCCAAGATCAGCCAGAAAATATACAAAAATAAAATTGTATTTAAAATAAAGGAATAAGGATTTTAAAATTATTATAATGTGGAAATAATAGAGGAAAAATAGAAACTATATTCAAATTAATCAAGAAAAATTAAGTAAGGCCATATAAAAATCAGAAATGAACTCAAATATTTTCATAAAATTTTTGGCAATTTTTTAAAGTCAGAAACTATTATTTAAATTAAAAGAAATAGGTAAAATAAATCAAAATTTATAAAAAATAACAAAGTCAGAAATAAAAAATAAATGAGGTTACCAATATTTGTCACAATGTCATTGAATCATTCTCTATTTTTTTCAGAATTAAAAAATGCATAAAGGTATTTTTAAACATTTAAAATAATTCAAGTAAAGTGAAAAATTATAAAAAAATATCAAAACACAAAATAAAAATGTTAAAATATAAAAATCAGGAAGAGAAAAATCAAAAGTATTTTCCATAATTTTTTCAGATTTTATGGAGTTAAAATGAATTTTCTATGATTTTTTGAAATCTAAAACAATTAAATATAAAAATCAGAAATAAAAAATAAAATTAAAAATATGTGGACCATTGGATGAGAGTCAAAATGCGTTAGTAATCAAGTCCAAGGGATCTGGCGCGCTGTGAATATCATGGTCATTACTGAATAAAGCACAGAATTCAATATAAAATCAGAAATTCAAAAATTCCAAATGGCGTTGTTTCATTGGTTGAAGGATGACATGTTGGTCATCTTCAACCTCCAGCCAGTCTCAAAACCAGGTCGCTCAAACTATAAAATTAGAGCATGATAACGGTACCATTCACTTCATCTCATTAAGACGAGGATAACCACACCTTCGCGAAAAATTTATGTAAATTCTTGCTCAAACAATTTGAAAGAGAAGTTTTTAAAAGGGATTTTAAATTTTATGGTTAAAAGGTGCTTCTAGTTAAAAACAAATGTTGCGACTAGAACCGGGATGATGAGAGCTTCACAATAGTATTAAAGTTTGAGAGAATTAGTGAAGGAATCTACCTATTGAAGTTAATTTGCAGAGCTCTGAAACTGGACTTATGTTGATCAATATAGGTCACGATTCTTGAAGGTAATTGTATGGTTAGCTTCAGAGAAGTTCAATGAAGGTGAATTGACAAAGAAAAATGATTGAGGGATGTTGTAAAAGAAAATTAGAAGTAGCTGGAAATTGGGTTCAAGAGAGAGTTTGGCAGAGTGATCTTGGCTGTGTAAACTTGAGGAAATGAATGGGGGATAACCCTCTATTTATAGGAGAATGAATGGGATCCTTAAGCATGTGAAATGATGAAGTTTGGAGGGAAATCGTGTGGGTCTGTAGCATGAACAAAGTGTGACTTGTTTAGCATCAAAACTCAGCCAAATCTTGTGTTTCATGATGCTAAACGCCTTTGGAAAGTTGCTAAACATGATTAGAAGAAAAAACGCATGGAAAACTTGTGATTAGAAGCCAAAATAAAGATTTCAAAATCTGACTTGTGAAAGTTACCAAATTCAAATCAAAGGCATTCTCAATTCAAGGGGTCTTAGGGCCTGATTCTTGAAGCTTTAGAAAGATGAGATTATAAGATTTGTAATGGAAAAAGAATGGGACAAAATGGTTTCTTGAGCTTAAAGTTGAAATGAGTCAAAGTTTGGAAAAAGAAGTTGACTTTTCATACTTAGACAATTTCTAAGTTTTTCTTCAAAAAGGACTTGCAATGTTTTGCATCCAAATATGGATTTCCACTTGAAATTTTCTCTTGACCAAAAACTATGGAATGAAGTAGATCTCTAGAATGGCATTTTGAAACTTGAATTATTCAAAATCTCTAAAAATTGAGAAAGTTATGACTTGTTAAAGTTAGCAAAAATGCATGAAATGACCTATAATCTTTTGCCTCCTTAGGGAATCTTCCATCTGTTTTCACACTTTTTACTTTGAAGATAGGTTGAAGATCACACATTTGATATAATTATGGAAAAATAATGGTTTCAAGGTGATAAAAATTGATCAAGTTATGATCATTTGAAGTCACATGAAGGGATTTGAGGGTTCATCTAGAGGACTTGTAATCTTTCTTCATCATCAAGTTCCTTACACACAAAATTTCCTTGAGACCTTTGAAGTGATTTGTTAGTAACCCTTTAAAGAGAAGGATATATTTGGAATCACTCAAAAATAACAAAAGATGAGCAAGATATACCCCTTTGAAGTTCAAAACCCTAGCTCCTAGAGCAAGAAACTACCTTGGGAGAACTTTGCAATTTTTGACCAACCTTCTTGCACCAATACTTTTATCTTGAAAATAGAGGTTGTTGAGGATGATAATAAGAAGTCATAGCAACCAACATCACTTCCACATCTTGAAAATTGAAAGAGATATGCACTTGTGATTAATGGAGACAAAGACTTGTCCAATTGTGTCAAACTTCTTCAATCAACCCTTGTACCTTTGAACTATTTTTGACAAATTAAGGCATGATGAATCATAATAGACTTTTTTTATGATGTTACTTCAAAATATCTTCAATAGTGAAGCTTGAACCTCAATGAAGATTTGTTGAAGAAGACATAAAAATGAACTCATGAACCTATAAATCAATTTGATGGAATACATTGTGTTTTCACCTACAACATTATTAATTAGGGAAAACATTCCTTGTATTTGTTAGTTAAAAGTTAATCACTACAAAATATAGATGATCACAAAATACAAGTCAAGGTGCTTGGTGATTCCCCGTGAGAAAAACTTAAAGATAAGGAGAAGAGCCAAAACCTAGTGTGATCTTGATATGATTGAATTGATATGACATGATGAAAGGATCTTAGGGGGGAAATTGGGGTACAACAATAGGAAGTTGTTTCCAGTTAATTGTCGAGTCTTTCATATACTACCCTCAGCTAGTTTAGAGTAGAGGTACACCAAACTATAAACCCCTTAGTTATACTCGTGAATTCTCTCTAGTTTAATGAAATATTTGAGGTAGAAAATGTCGACATAGGTTACACTTTTGTCCATAAAAATTAATGTGCCGACCAAAATCAAGAGGCATAACCTTAATGCATATGCTATGTTGTATGAAAGATGTGTATCATCACCATCAGCCTTCATACCTGCAACCAGATGTTGCTCATACTGACCCACCAAGAATAAAAACCTAGCATGAGATCCTTTGGTGTTATCTAACTTCTGCTGACCTTTTATTGAGTTAGCTCCCAAAAAAGTTATCATCATATCTAATTCCTCAGGTCTGCTGGTTCCAGATTAGTTTAATATTTTATTGGATTAGAGGTGTATAAGGCATGATACATCATCAAGTATGATGGACATTTCACCGATCAAAAGATGAAATGACGATGTCTCTATGTGTCATCTCTCCATAAAAGCATACAATAACCCATGGTTAATATAACAATAGTCAATCATGCATAAATCTTGCAACTCATATAGTTGCATGACATCCTAAAACCACTCATAAGATTGCACCATATTTACAACCTTCCTACCATGGTTGATACATTTTAACATCTCACGATACTGCAAAAAAATAAATACATTGACAAACAAATCAAATATTATAATACAAATGCTTAAAATAGTTAAAAAATTTATACTACCTTTTTGTTCCATTCATATCTAGCAGTATAGTCTAGATACATAGGAAGCAATGAGAGGTCTGAGGGGCCTCATGAGAATCCCTATGGGGAACCTGGGGCACAAGAGGCTTCTGAGGCAGTAACATACACATGAATTTGGGAAGACGATGTTGGAGACACATGAAGCCATGAAAATGATCCCTCGTTAGCAAAAGAAGTCTTTTTAACAGTAGGTTGCAGGGGTTTAGCTTTCTCTCTACAAACGGAACGAAAGCATGTTGGGACACTCTTCCAAGTCTCTATCTTTCTTAGTTGTTAGACATTTTTCTACAAGCAAGCAAGCACGTATGATAGATTTCATAACATGAAAACAGAAACAAGCCGAACCAAAAATCACATATCAGATAATTCCATATTCCAATCTCCAAACTAAGGGTCTGAATTGTACAATATGGACTGCATTGAGATAGACATGCAGACCAAAGAATAGAGCATGTGAACCCTAAGCTCTAGTGCTCAAAAATACAATGCAAGACAGTTCGAGACAAATACAAATGACATATCTATTGTATTTAAGCCTAAATTATCATACTTATGCACTATTTAGATAATGCATGCATGTGAAATCAAAAAAGAAAGAGAATGAGCAACTCATAAATGCAATGGAGATGAAGTTTAGATAAGTGAAATGTAATAGAGTAGAGACATGGTAAGTTCCAATGTAATGGATAAAAATCTATGAGAAGACTTGAAAAATGTTGAACAAAGCTTTGTAAACACAAATGAGGGCCTAACTTTGTTTTAACTCGTTTGCAGTAATGAAAATGGGGAGGGGGAGGGAAAGATGTGTCATAACTTAAACAGGAGCGTCGGAATTTTAATCTCCGTAAATAATCCGAATATTAGAATCTGTAATAATTTTAAATTGTATGATCCTGAGATTGTCCATGGGTGTGATGTGTTAGGAATGTTCAGAGTTTAATCTCTGTAAATTACTATGAATTCCAATTTTCAATTTTTTTAGTATTTAGTTTTGGCTTGTTTCACAAATGTTTTGTTGTGCATTAAGTGTGTTTGAATATTAAAATCTGTATTTGAGAGTTATTTTTTAAATTTTGTCAGAGTGTATAAATAATCATGAGGTGTAATGAGTAATGTCTTTTCTGTTTCATTAGTTTGAGAATTTAATTTGACATCCTCACACTTATATCAGACATCCTCTATTTTGTATGCTTTTACCATTATACCCTTGCTTAAAATTACTAAATTTCAAAAAATATGCGGTTCACCGAAATTTTTGAAAAATTATCGGAACTTTTCGAAAAATCCAATAATTTATTTTCGAAAAGAAAAAAAAAACAAATTGTACTATCGAAAATTTCAATTTCCGGTAAATCACATGGAATTTTGAAATTTTCAGTAGTACAAAACAAATATTTTCCCAAAAATTTCAAAAATTCTACTGAAAATTTCATTCTTACTTTTCCCCAAATTTTGTTGATGGACAATTTAAAAATAAAAAGATTTGAAGGCGTCAGATTGAATTTGTATGGCGTCAAGTTAAATTCTCCATTAGTTTGTGCTGTTTTTAAGGCCTTTGGGCTTATAAATTTAATTATGCAATTTTCGACCCAAGAGAAAATGAGCTTTAGTATGTGGCCTTCAATTCATTATACTTCACTTTCTCTATTTACTTTCTCCTTACCTCCCTACAACTCTTACACACCGTTTATAATTTTTCGTTTCCTCTTTGAAGAAGCAAGACAATAATGTTAAAATAAGAATCGTTAAATGGAAAGTGGTCCCTGTTTGTTTGTTTGTGCTAAAAAAAGAACCACCGTTCGATATGCGGCGAATCGATTCCATCATACATCACCATCACGCCACAACCCTCCAAATCGCACCCACGTTTCTTTCCTATTTTGTTTCCTTTCCTTTATGTTTCTTTTCATTCAAGCCACAATAATTCATTATTCAAAACTCAAATCTTCCTTAACAAGACTTAACTAAAACTTTCAACATATTTGTGTGTGCACAAGCGCATGCATCTTGCACTTGATTTTAATGTTTTCTTTGAATGAATTATAGTAATGGTTGAGTTTGTTCCAAAGCAACAAAGATAAAAAAATATAGTGAGTCTAAAATACTCTTCTTATGGAAGCTATAATGTTATTGCAAACTCTTGACATGGAAAGTGACCCTTTTGCTCTCTTAGTGCAATATATTAGTGAGATTCACAAGACTTATCATTATACTGTTTGTTATGCGCATGAAGCAACATATCAGATGCAAAAATTCATTATATATATATATTAAGTACCAATAGTATCCTATAATTTATAAAATAATAATAATTTAATTGTTAAATTAAATTAAATTTTCTAAAATAATAATAATTTAATTTATATATATTTGGCTTTGCACAAATGCAGTTCACTCTACAACACTATTTTTCAAATTTTGAGGGCTTTAGTTTTATTATTGGACAAAAAATGTTTAAAAAACACAACATCGGAAATGGAAATGAAAGACGGTACTTTTTTTTTAAACAATAAAAATAAAAGATGTTATTTTTTCCATTTTTATTTAGTTAATGTTAGTGTGTGGGATATTTTTAATGATGAGACAAAGATAAAATAAAATAATAAGAATTGATATTATTGAATTATATATTGTATAAACTGAATTATAAATCATGTCTATTTACATACAACTAACTTGTATAATAAGTAGGTTAACAAACCTATTTGAGCTTAGACTTGTATTACTCAATTTGGATTATATCTTATATTTCAACACATTCTCCTATAATCTAAGTTGTTGAACATACGCTAATCATAGTCGATCTGAACTATTCTTAATTTCTTTCTCAAATTCAGGAATCTGTCGATCTTCAATATCCTTTGGTGAAAATATCGGCAATTGTGCTTCACTTGAGCAATGTCTTATTTCAACTTCACCTCGATTTACCTTCTCCCATCAAGAAGTGAAATCTAGCTTCGATATGCTTACTTCTTCCATGCAAAACTGAATTCTTTACAAGATTTATGACTGCCCTATTGTCAATTTACAACACTATGGGTTTCTTCACTTCGACTTCCATTTCTTCAAGCACATATCTGATCTCAATTGCATGACATACAACATAGAATCATGCTATATATTCAGCCTCACACGATGACAATGCCACCACTAGTTGTTTTTTCGAGCACCATAAGATTGGGTCACCGAACACTTGAAAGAAATAACCAGTTGTGCTTCTTCAATCTTCCTTATCTCCACACCAATAAGTATATGAATAGCGAGTGACCATAGCTTCTTTTTTTTCAGAATCTTGTCGAAATAGAGTTCTACAGTTTATCGATCATTTTAAGTATATAAGAATTCTTCTCGCAGCCTTCATGTGTGACACCCTTGGTTCACTCATGTATCTGCTCACTAATCTGACTGTGAAACCTATATCATGTCGACTGTTGCACACATATCTCAGAGATCCCACAATTTGTTTGAATAAAGTAGCATCAATTTTGTCCTCCTCTTTGTGTTTCTCCAATTTCAAGACTGGTTCAACAGGCGAGGATGCAGGATTCGACTCATCCATTCTGAATCTCTTGAGTGTCCTTTTGTCATACTCTCTTTAATGTAACATCATACATTGCTTCGACATTTTAAATTACATGCCTAGGAAATAAGACAGGTATCTCATATCCGACATTTCAAATGTCCTTATCATCAGCTCTTTAAACTTCGACAAATTTTCCAAGCTATTTTCAGTTATCAATAAGTCATCGACATATAAGCAGATAATTGTTATATTTTGTGCCACAACTACACCATACTCAGACTTGCATTTTGAAAATCCCAATTCGACTAAGTATGAGTCGATTTTCTTGTTCCATGCCCTAGGTGCCTGCTTGAGGCCATATAGTGCTTTGTGCAACTTATACACCTTACTTGCTTCCTTCTAAATCACAAACTCAGGAGATTGTGTGACATGGACTTCTTCGTCTAAGGGACCATTCAGAAATGTTGAGTTCACATCTAAGTGAAATATCGACCAACCTTGCTTGCATGCCAAGGCAATAACCAAATTGACAGTCTCCAATCTTGCAACATGTGCAAATAATTTAGAGTAGTTGATTCCTACTCTCTAAAGAAATCCTCAAGCTACCAATCTCACCTTATGTCTTTCTATTCAACCATCAACATTATGTTTCAACTTGAACATCCATTTCACTTTAATAGCTTTAATGTGTACTGACAATTCGACTAACTCCCATGTGTTATTTCTTTCAATTGCCTATAACTCTTTGATCATAGCTGAATTCTATTGTTTATTCTTTAAAGCCTCTCTATATTTGATTGGTCTAGCACCTGTAAGTAAAGCTAAATGAATTGATTCTCCATTTGGTGTTACTTGATCATCACAGTCACTTCATAGTCTTGAAGTCTTATTGGACGAACTCTAGTTCTTTGAGCTCTTTGGCTTGTGCTAGCCACACTCTCTTCGACTTTGACAATGTCGAGAATGTTAGCAACAACTTTGACTTTGACTGGAACATCAACAAGTTCTTCAACTTCGACTTCATCAGTTTCTTCGTTGAATTCATACCTCATCAGTGGCTTGTTAATTGCATCATCAGAATTCTAATCTCGGACAAAATTCTCATTAATAACAATGTCTCGACTCATCACGATCTTCTCATTAATTAAATTTAACAACCTGCATGCTCAATTTTTATAATATCCTACCAGAATCATAGGTTCACTCATGTCATCAAGCTTCCTTCTTCTCGCATCAGGAATATGCTTGTAATAAATAGAGCCAAACACCTTCAGATGACTCACTAATGATCTTTTTCTACTCCATACTTCTTCAGGAACTTTTTTCTTCAGTTTCTTGGTAGGGCATATGTTCATAATATAAACACCAGTGGAAACAACTTCACCCCATAAGGATTTTGGAAAATTCTATTGCTTTAGCATGCATCTCGCCATATCCACTATAGTCATGTCTCTTCTTTCTATAATTCCATTATGTTGAGGCATATGAGGAGAAGTTACCTCATGATTGAACCATGTTCTGCACAGAACTCCTCAAACATTTTGAATGTGTATTTTCCATCTTCACCTGTTCGCAGAACCTTGATCTTCTTTTCACTCTGGTTTTTGACAAGTGTCTTGCATCTCGTAAAGATTTTGAATACTTTATACTTTCTCTTGATCACATAGATCTAGAATTTTAAACTATATTCATCGATAAATGAAACAAAATACATGTTTCCACCAATTGTATACTCCTCAAAAGGACCACATACATCTGAATGTACAACTTCGATTATGCAAGAGGATCTCATTAGCATAGTCGAAACAAAATAATTTTTGGATTGCTTCCCTACTAAGAAGCCTTCACAGAGTTTGTCGGGCATCACAAGACTTGGTATACATGTCACCATATTTTGAGTGATCAGTTGATTGAGAGACCTAAAGTTCAGATGGCTAAACCTCAAATGCCACAACCAACTATTCTTGCGATCGACAATTGTTCTCGGATATTGTACTTCAGTCGAACTGATCGTGGTCTTAAATATCCTATTCTTCGACATAATAGATTTCAAGATCAAATTATCCTAAGTGTTGAACAGTTCCAAAGCTCCATCTTTCATAACCACAAAGAAATATTTTTTGACCAGTTGTCCAACACTTAGAAGATTCCACTTTATTTCAGGTACATAGAGTACATCTTTGATCATAGCTTTCGCTCCACTTCTCCTTTGAAAAACTATGTTGTCAGTACCTTCTGCTTGCAACGAGCTATTATCTGCAATTTTTACCTTGCTCTTTTTTGACTCGTTGAATTCTGGTAACCATATTTTTCGACCAGTCATGTGATTCAAGCAACCTGAGTTGAGGAACCAGATCTTGGATTTGACATGGTTATCTGTAACTACAACCATAACCACCATATCTTCATAATCATCTGAATCTTGGCGTGCAAGGTTTGATCATTCATCTTTACCTTTTATCAATCCCTTGTCTTTCCTGTACCAAACTTTTTCTCTTCTTTGTCTTTCTGATAGGAGTTTCTTTATCCTCTTTTCGAGGATTCAGAAACCCTATATTTAACATTGTGCTTGTGGGGATTCGACCAAGACTTCTTGCTTTGAGTCTTGTCTCCTTTGCCTTTGAATTTGTTGGAACCACCATTTTTATTCTATGCTTGAGCCTATAGAGCTTGTATCAAATCTTGAACGCCTTTCCTTTCGACAATCCTAATCTTACGCGCCTCCAACGAACCAACTAAATCTTCCAGTTTTAAGGTTTCACGATTGTTGGATTCTTAAATAGCTACAATAACATGATCAAAGTGAGAAGTCAATGTACGTATTACCTTCCTAATTATCATCTTATCAATTAGGATTTCACCATAATTCTTCATGAGATGGACGAGATTCTGCACCTTCGACATATAGCCTGCAATTTTTCATCTTCTCCCATCGATATCAATTCATATTGTCGTTGCAAAGTCTGCAATTTAACAATTTGACTTTGTCACCTCCTTCATAGTACTTGACGAGAATATCCATGCATTCTTCATCGATTCAACATGAGAGATTCTGTTGAAATTTGTCGAATCTACCGCCGATTGAATGCATTACGTAGTCTTGCAACCCTTCTTCTTGGCATCCTTGTGGGCAGTTCTCTATGCTTCGATTGCATCCTCTACAAGCGCATGAACGTCATAAGTAATCACTTATAGGGTTTCATGAAAGCCAAGCAGAGATTGTATTTGTTTTCTCCATCAGATTCAACTCTTGTCGTCAAGAGTTAGAAGATAATTCAAAATGCCATTAGTATCACTAATTTTTGCAACGATTGATTCACGTTTCCAGGAAACACGACCACCAACGTGAAGTTCTTGAAAACACGATCAAGAACACAAATCGAAAGCTCTAGATACCAATTTTTTAGTGTGTGAGACACTTTTAGTGAAGAGAGAAAGAGAGATAATAAAGCAATAAGGATTGATATTATTGAATTGTATTGTACAAAGTGAATTATACCTTATATTACTCAACTTGAATTATTATATTTCAACAATTAATGTATATTTATATCTTAGGTTCCTCATTTTTAATTATTGAAATTGTATTTTTTTTTAATTTAAGTTTATTTTATAAATTAGAACTAGGTTTCCGAATTAATTGAAAATTTGATTTCTCTTTTTTAATTTATTTTTAATTTATGAGTGAATTATTGAATTTAAAACTATTTTTAATTATAAAAAATATTCAAGTCTATTTAAGTCTATTCTTTTAATGGGTTAAATATATTTTACCCTCCTATAATAGTAGGGAATTTTGATTTATCTTCCTTTTAATTTTCTTTTTAGTCCCTCAACAAAATAAGATCCCTCCAATTTGACATTGGGTCAAGATTTTAGTAGAATCTGCATATGTGGTGCTTGACGTGGTTTTTTTATTTTTATTTTTTTTAAAATTTCACGTGGAAATTCGATTATTTTTTAATTTTTTTTATATTTTTAAATTTTAAATTTTTTTTAAAAAAAAATTTAGATTTTTTTATTTTTTATTTTTATTTTTTTTGTAAATTTTAATTTTCTCCCTCTTGGACAAGCTTATTATTTTATTTTATTTATCCCATACTAATTTGATACATTAATTTTGTGTGATACTTAATTTTTTTGGTAGGTACTTAATTTTCTTTTTTTTTGAAGGTCGAGATTTTGCCGACAATTGTTGAATGGTTTGCTCCCTGATTCTGACAACAGGAGAGTGACGAAGATCAAGTATCGAGAACATTTCATAGATACTGATGGTTGGATAAAATACAACCTGATCGAGTTGAATTATCGATAATACAATTTTAAACAAACGCTTGACATAATTCAAATAAAGAAATTATCATTTGAAGCTTTAAAAAAAATAATGAACATTAGAAAAAAAACAACATTAAAGTCAATATAAAAAATAATCCGGTGAAAATCATGAATTACTTTGTTAGCAAAAACATTTTGTGATGCACACATTATGTAATAAAATATTAAGATTAATTAAAATACACTGTCAATTTGAAACTATTTTATACTGTTATCCGATTAAAATTAATTATTTTGACATATAAAAAGAGAAAAATATGAAAGAAATAGTTTTTAAAAGAATTTAATTTTAATTGGGTGATAGTGTAAAATTAATTAGTCTCTAAAATATTTAGAGACTAAAATATTTAGAGACTAATTAATACTCCCTTTAAATATTACTTGTTTTCAGAAGAAAAAAACCTCAATAAAATATAATGTATTTTAACTACTAATTTATTAGATTCGTATTTTTTACCCACGTGTATACTATGTTTTCAATCGTGTATACTATAAGATTCATATTTTCGACCGTCAAAAAAAACAAAATTAACTACCTACCAGAAAAATTAAGTACCACACAAAATTAATGTATCAAATTAATATGGGATGAGTAAAAAAAACTTAAAAAATTTTAAAAAAATATTTAAAAAAATATTTTTAAAAAATAAAAATAGTCGAATTTCCACGTGGAATTTAAAAAATAATAAATAAATAAATAAATAAAGCCACATCAAGCGCCACGTATATAGATTCTGCTAGAATCTTGACCCAAGATCAAATTGGAGGGAATCTTATTTTATTGAAGGGCTAAAAGAATTATTTTTTTTTAAAAATGAGTAAATTAAAACTCGCTACTATTACAGATTGGTAACATACATTTAACTCATTATTAATTTATGAGTGAAATATTGAATTTATAAAAAAAGTTATTTATCTAATGTTTTAAAATTTTTAATGGATATGTAGTATCTGTTTCTCTTGTGTTTGATTCAATTAGTTCTCCTTAATCTTAGGTTGGATCATGTTATAACATGAGAACCTCACTTATAAATAGGTAGATACTTGATGCTTTAAGGTTTTTCTATAGAGATGTAACGTCTCAATGGTCCTCTAGCGTGCATCCAACTCCAAACTCTCCATCAATATATATTATTGGTTTTAATCCATGTTTATATTTATTGCAAAAATATTGTAATGGAAGAATTAAACTGGTTGTTTTCTTAATTTAAATGATTAATTGAATTGATGTTTCTCTCATTTGAAGGGTTTATTAAATTGGATCTTCCAATTTTAAAATAAAATTTCTATTTGGTCTCATTCCTTGGCACAATTACATTTCACATTACTTATCATTTCCTATTAACAAAAGTTGATTTACAAATAACAAAACCAAAACAATATGAATCCTCTAATTCTACATGTAATTTTATCACAAAGATAAGCATTGTTTGTAGTGGTTCACAAGGAGATTATGTCAAAGCCATAGAAAGGATGGAAAGCAGAGATAAGAAAGGAAAATTTAGAAGGGAGACAACTTTAAAAAAGTTATTATGAATATTCTCTCTCTCAACATTAGAGGAGGCAGAAGCAGAATCAAAAGGAAATTGATCAGTTTTATCATTCAACAAGGTAATGTTGATATTTGTTTTCTACAAGAAACTAAATTTTGTTGTATCGACAGTCAGTTAGCTTGGGATTTATGGGGTAACAAAGACGTGGAGTGGACTTTTAAGCAATATGTAAGAGTTTCAGGAGGTATGCTAATCTTGTGGAGGAAAAACCTTTTGGACCTCAACTTCAGCATTAAAGGAGAGGGTTTTGTGGGTGTTAATGCTGATTGGAAAGGATGCTCTTATTTCTTTGTCAACATTTATGCTTTTTATGATGCTGCTAAGAAAATGAATCTTTGGAAAGAGCTCTTATCGGTGAATTCTAGATATAGTGGTGGAAAGTGGTGCTTAGGTGGAGACTTTAACGTGATGTCCAATTTAGAGGAAAGGAAGGAAGCTGGGAGAAACTTGAGGAATAGAGAGATGGAGGAATTTTCCAGATTCATTGAAGATTTGAATCTTATTGATCTTCCTTATATCGGGGGAAGATTTTCATGGTTTAATGGATGTGGCACGACTATGAGTAGGCTTGGCCGATTTCTTTTGTCAGACAATCTTATTAATAGTTAGAAGATTACTAGTCAATGGGTGGGAGAAAGGGACATATCAAACCATTGTCCTATATAGCTAAAGGTATGATATGTTGACTGGGGACCTAAACCATTTAGGTTTAACAACTGCTGAATTCGGCATGAAATTTTTGGCAACTTTGTGAAAGAAGAATGGTGCAAGATTGTTGTGCATGGAAAAGGAGACTTCAAACTTTCTACAAAACTCAAAGGTTTGAAAGATAGATTGAGATGGTGGAATAAATATATTTTTGGCTAGACTGATCTGCAGGTGGAGAGAATTTTCTGAATTGAATGATCTCGACAACATGCTAGTTGAAAATTTTGGGGGTTCCATTAATAATATTGTTGACGAGAGAACTAAGGTTTCGTGCGACCTTTGGAAAAATATGGAGATGAAGGAAAGCTTGTTTGGTATTAAATCGAGGAAAGCTTGTGTGAAATATGGATATCAAAATACACGTTACTTCCACAGTTCTATGAAAGACAAATTTAGACGTAATCACATTAATATGGTGGATTTGGAGGCTGGCAGAGTGGAGGGGGTAGGAGAAGTGAAGAAGGAAGTTAAGAACTACTTTCAGGAATTTTTTAAGGAAGCTAATTTAGCTAGACCAGTTCTTGAGGATATTAACTTCAGAAGGCTGAATGACCATGACCGAAGGAGTTTAGAAGATTCTTTTTTAGAGGAAGAGCTTAAGAAGGACGTGTGGAGCTACGACAACAAAAAGAGCGCATGGCCGAACATGTACTCTCTTGAATTTTTTAAGGAGTTCTGGGAGGAGACAAAGGAGGATGTGCTTTGCTTTGTAAGGGATTTTCATTCTAAAGCTACCTTAACAAAGGCTTGTACTGCTTCTTTTTTGACATTGATTCCTAAAGTCTTAAATCCTCAAGTTCTTCATGAATACATACCAATTTGTCTGGTGGGTATTTTGTACAAAATTTTGGCTAAACTGTTAGCTTCTCGATTAAAAATGGTGATTGGTAAGTTAATGTCTCCAAAGCAATTGGCGTTCATTTCGGGTCTTAACATTCTTGATGGTGTCTTAATGGTTATCGAAGTGATTGATTTGGCCAAAAGGGAGAAAATAAGTTGTATATTGCTTAAGGTGGACTACGAGAAGGTATATGACAATGTTAGATGGAATTATTTGCATTTAATTTATAGGAAGATGGGTTTTGGAGACTTGTGGATTAGTTGGATTGAAGCGTACATTTTCAAGTGTACAATGTCAGTGTTGGTGAATGGTAGCGCTACTAAAGATTTTATCATGGAGAGAGGGATTTGACAAAGAGATCCATTATCACCTTTCATGTTTATCATAGCTATGGAAGGTTTAACGGGCCTTATGAATAAGGCAATGGCTTTAGGAGAGTTCAAAGGTTTCCAGATAAATAAAAGGAATCTGTGGATACCTAGCAATTTGTGGACGACACTATTATTTTGGGTGATGGTAGTATTGATAACTTATGGGGAGTTAAAGCCATTATGAGGGGCTTTGAGCTGATGTTGGTCTTAAAGGTCAATTTCTATAAAAGTAATATTTATGGATTTAATGTTTGTGATTGGTTTCTTCAAGAAAACGTTTCTTGCTTGCGGTGTTGGATAACTTCCTTTTTAGTTCCTTGGAATTTTGGTATGAGACAACCCTAGGAGAATGTTTATGTGGAAGGATCTTTTAAGGGACTTTAAAAGAAGGTTGAACTCTTGGAAATGAAGACTACTTTCTCTGGGAGGTAGAGTTGTTCTAATAAATTATGTGTTGAATGCTCTTCTGTTGTATATGTTATCATTTTACAAAGTTCCTCAAAAAGTTCTAAATCAGATTAGAAGTATCCAAAGCAATTTCTTATGAAGTGAGACGTAGAAAAAGAGAGTAATTCACTAGGTTAGTTGGAAGACAGTTTGTAAATCGAAATCAATAGGAGGTCTTGGAATTAAAGATATTGAAACTTTCAATAGAGCAATTTTGTCCAAATGGAAGTGGCGTATTCTAAAGGAGAAAAATGTAATTTGGAGTGGAATTTTGAGACATAGATACTTGAACATCAAAGAAAAGTTTTTATGCAATGACAAAAGATTGGTTGCTTCTGGAGATTCAATTTGGTGGAGGGATTTGCTCCAGATTAATTCAAAAGTAGGAGCTTTAGGGAATTATTTTTCTGACAGTATTTCTTGCAGGGTGAAAGATGGTTGAAGCACTTCTTTCTAGTTAAGTAAATGGCTTAGCCATCAAAGTTTGAAATATGTTTATCATGAGCTCTTCGACATGTCAGTGGACCAATTCATGTATGTGGCATAAGCTGGGAAGTGGATAGAAGGGATGTGGAATTGGAATCTAAACTTCGTTGTTGTTAATTTCAGCTTGCAGGATCCAGTCCTTTGGGACCAGTTCTGCACGAATTTTGGGAGTTAGTTGATAAGTACAAATTGTAGCTATTTTTCTATATACTTTTTATTGCACTTATCGACTCTTTGTTGTTGATATCAATTGAATAACCCCACTTTCTATTGTAAATATGTTTAATTGCATTTTGTGTACATAATGTACCGGTTGATTATTTTTGCATTCTTTTTGGTAGGTATTCAAGAATTATTGGAGCATTGAGAATAAAGTCCAATTGGAGCTCCAAGATGTGCATTTAATCAATAAAGGAATAAGGCAAAAGAGAGATCCATTTGAGGTTGTACAGAGAAAGCAACAAAAGTTGTTGGACTGATGTGTATCACCGACGAGGGGCATCGCGTCTGCGTCACCGGGCGATGGTGGAGTGAGGAATGACTAATTTTCCAGCTGATTCTGCCTTGTTTCGCTACTGTGTCGTTGGGCGAGGAGAAGAAGTATCGTCGAGCGACGTGTCAAATACTACACGCACTATATCATCTCAGCAGCGATCTCTCAACCAACTTTAACAACACATAAGTCAACCATACTACTCACGTTAACGATCTCTCAGTCAATAGGTTTAAGTCCGTGAGGAGTAGTATATATGGACTCTTGATAAGTTATTCCTTTTTCTTTTGTTTTGTTTACATTTATTTTTTGTTGATAACTTTTACCATTTCCATTTTACCCCCAAACTCATTAACGAATGATTTGTCAAACGATAATTTGATAACTAATCTTTGTGGACACGATACGATATAACCTAAATATCACCCGATAAAATATACTTTACTTTTTGCTTCTCGCTTTACCGCTTCAGCATTAGTCCTCCATCTGATAGAGCAGGACAAATTTGTTTGGGACAGAGATCCATCAGGTTCTTTCTCGATTAATTCTTGTTTTGCTGCATTCAAAGAAGGCGACCATGATGGAAGGGGTCAGGTGCAAATGGTGGAAGATCTCTCGGCTCTTTGGCAAATTAAGGTCCCTTCTAAAATCTTAATTTTTGGATGGAGATTGTATCTAAATAGAATTCCTACCTATGACCAATTAGTTAAAATAAGAGTTAGCCTAGAGGAGAGGGAGAAGAACTGTCTTTTCTGCTGTTTGGAGTTGGAAAGTAGGAATCATCTATTCTTAAGGTGTGTTTTTAGCTTTAGAATTTGAATGTTAATGTTATACTGGTTGGATTCTAATGTTAAGATTAGTACTAAGGAGTTAGCTAGTTTTTTGAATTTTCGAAAGAAGGTGAAGGATAAGAAGCACATAGACATTACTTTGGTCATTTGGTTGGCAATGCCCTGGAATATTTGGATGTTGCGAAACACAATTTTTTCAATGATAGTGTCTTTAGCTTTGTGCGTTATATGACATCTATTATTTTTTAATCTTGGAAGTGGATGTTCAATAGTAGTAGTAGTTCGAGGTCGGGTTTTTATTTAGATTGGTTTACAAACCCTTTCCTTTATTTTTGAAGTGGATTGTTGTGTGATTTTGTATTTGGGTTCGAATACCCCTTATACTCGTTTATTGATAAGATTTATTGCTTATTAAATAAATAAAATTTGAATACTAATTTAATTTAATTTAATATTTTTGTTTTCTAAATTATTCAAGTAGTAAAAAGGAAAAAGAATTGTCTATAATTACGTAGTATTAAAATTGTACCCTTTTCATCATAAAGAAATATTTTCTTTTTAAGAGTTGAATATTTTTTAGATATTAGACAATGGAACAAAAAAAAGAGATGTAAAAAAGTAGCATATATAAAAACTAATCATGAATCATGATCTATTGTTTGTGTGACAGAAGAGAATAAGTGGATTTCTTACAAAGGCCAAACCAAACAATAGCGACAAAATAATAATTAATGTCACAAACAAATCAAATCCTAAAAGAAGACAAGGACACAAAACTCTAAAAGCCAAAAACAGTGTCCCAAAAAAGTAGTAGTGAAAAACTGTTAGATATGTACAATAACTCATTATTCTAAAAGATTCTTTCTAGCACAAATAAAAAAATACATTATCACATGGATTGGGGACAAATAGATGCTTTCATGAAGGAGAGAATGGCTGACACAAAGGCCTTTATTTCATGAATGTGAACTTGTCATCACGTGAAAGATGCTCTTTTATTTTTTTGGTGGTTAGATGCTAGAAATTTACTAAAGCACCTACGTATATAAGGTATCTTATGTGCTTGGATCTATTCATTAAACCTAATAGTGTAAACTTGAAGTTGACCTTCAATGGAGAATAAGTAGTCATTATATTAATATTTGTTGTGAATTATGATAAAATTTAATATTAATTTATGAGATAAATAATAGTAGCAATTAAAGTAAATGGTCTACAGTAATATTAATTCATACATAAAAAATATAATAGAATAAAACATAAAAAAAATGAAAGTTTGTTTATCCAGTTTGATCCAACGATCTACTCTGAAAAAGAGCAGCTCTTCAATTCACTATACTCAGAAAGTTGTTACAAGAGATTACAAATGAGTTACAAAAAAATAGCTTTCACTTTCAGGTTTCCAAGAACAATCCTAAATGCGTCCAAGAATTACTCAATTTTCTACCCAAGTGTTTCTCAACCTCTTCAACCTTCACTTCAACCTTCAATATATGAATAACCCAAATCCAAGGTGTAAACAAGTGTTTCTCAATTCTCAATAACCTTAGATAACCCCAAAGGTTTCTAAAACTCTTGCCTTTCTAAGGTTTCCCCTGAGAATAGCCAAAACCCTATGTTATGCCTTTAAACCCTTGCTCTCTATAAGCTCTAAGATTATCACACCCGCAAGTATATAAAAGATACATATTTATAATAGCAAATATCCAACAAACAAAGCTCAAAATCACAATCCAATTATACATGGATCCATGGACCGAACCGAAAAAGCCTGAAAACTCGAAATCACTATTCACCATACAAACAACATTATTCCTCCGTATGGACAAAATTATTCATCCGTACAAACGGTACTATTCACCGACCAATTTTTTCTGATTTCTATTTTCTGACTTTCTAAAACTTGCGATTTTCACGGTAAATGCAATCTCCAAAATATGTTTTCTTTCTCTTCATCAACAAAGGTTTTAAGGCACATTTACAATAATCTCTACCTTGAATCTTGATCTCGCAACTTGCATCCACTTGTTTTCAATTACTCTTTTCTGCCTAGGTAATTTAACAAGCCTACAAGTATGATTTTTCAACCACCCTTGACTCCGTCCATTTTCAAATGCATCCCTAAAAGTTTTTCTTCTTTTATTTTGCAGTTCTTCAGCCACATTAAAAACATAATATCTAAGGCTAGCATAACTCTCCCTTTGAGATGCTACAATAACTCTTCTTACCTTATCATGAGTCAAATGATAATCAGAGATCTCTGTAATCGTTCCCTCACTACTGCTAGCATCTATAATAGGAAACACCACCTCAAAATTAGTTTTCTTCATTATAGTTTCTACCAGTTTTCTCCCTTGGTTTTCACTATTCTTCTTATGAAGAAATTCTCTACCGACCAAGTAAGTTGTTTTAACCTCAGCTCTTCCCCAAAAACTTAATAACTGTTGGAATTTAAGAGGGGTTTTTTCAAACTTTTTGATCCTCTTAGCGAAATAATCCCCAAAAACAGATCTTGATTAAATCATCAATCCCAAATCAACTTAATCAAAATAAGGATTCAAGAGTTACCTCTTGAAGCATGCATTATCTTTGATCACGAATGACGTAAGATACCGGCGTCTCTACGTAGTCCACACGAGTGTAAAATGGAATGCGGTGCTAGCCGTCTCTTGTTCTAAGAAAATTGACAATTAACATAGCAAGGGAAAATAGCTCCTCTATTTATAGAGAGCTTCTAAAACCCTAATGCTCTTAATTTAGGCTTTTTTTCAAAATAAGCCCAATCTTATTTAATTAAACTATTTAATTAAATTATTATTATTTATATTTAATCAAACTCTTTTAATTAAATAAAAAATATTAATTAAATTAAATCATATTTAATTTAATCAACTGACAATTCTCATTTATTTAATTAAATCATATTTAATCAAATATATTATATGTGTTAATGTATTAAACAATTTAAATACTATTAACACATATTTAAATTAAATCTTATTTAACTTAAATGTGCATTCTACTATCAGCACTCTATGCGTGTGATCCTATAGGTTCTCGTAACGTTAGAAATGATATTAAATCACTTATTTAATATTATAAACAATGAGCAGTTTCTAGCAACACATCACTCCTATTCAAGTGACGAGAATATCGTGTGATATGACATAACCTTTCTGTGATAATGATTATGTGTATAATTACCCTTTTTCTCTTATATCTATATTGAGCACGAGACATAGAATGTGTCACCCTTGTATAGTTCAATATTTTATTCTTTGACCTCAGATTATACTTGATAACGACAAATAAGCCCAATATCTCATATTGACTTATTTAAGCACGACCGTGCATTTTACAATCATACTTTATCAAGGGGCCCATAGATATTACTCCCGTATATGTAGGAGGGGGAAATCTCATCTAGGTCACTCATGTCCCTCAGCATGATTTGTAAAGTACCCATCAACCATCTTTATGGTCATCCTGTTACGGGTGACATTTGATTGGCAATAAAGTACTCGACTCCACATCTAGGATCCATAGTGGTTTCAGGTCGAAGGGTGACATACACCACTATCACTATGAGAATAACTTATGACACTTGCATAACAAACTATGTAGTATTCTCATGGTCGGTCAATCCAGTATAAATATTACTCCTAATATTTTTGCCTATGTGAAGACTTGATATCTCATATCTATGAGTTTTGAGATACAGTCATCAGTCTACTCACATAATAATCTCTATGAATTACTGTTGTCCTATTTGACAGTAAAGCTTGACTACAAATACTTTAAAAATAACGTCCTTATGTTTTAATGAGCTCTCACAATTAAGTCACACTTAATAGGTCATTAATAGACTAATTATTTTAAGGATTTTATTATGTCATATACAAATGACACAATAAATGTAATGCCTGATAAGTATATATATTAATAAATAACATATATCAAGGTCATGATACAAAAGCATATTAAGCCAATATTAATTTGCTATTAGGGCTTACTCCAACAATCTCCCACTAGCATTAAATCCAATCAGATATTAATTTAACATCTAATTGCCCATATTATGTATCAAGCATCATCTAAGAATGATACTTTGTTAGGGTATAAGGAACTCTTTCCTATGTCGGTAATATACACCTCTTCCAATTTCAACTCTTTCCTAGTATTCTTAACTTCAAAGATTAACCCATTATCATTGTGAATGAGATCAATAGGATCTGCAATACAAGAAACACAATTTTCTTCCCAAAAATTATCAAAGCGATCCAAATTATATATTTGACCTTTGTAATAGAAACGACAATTGTTGGAAACTCTTTTCAACTTATATAATTGTCATCCAAGTATAATATTTAATTTATATTGTGATATGAATATATAGTTCATAAATTTTGGAATAATATCATTGTAACTCCTTTACAATGATTATTCCTAGGATTCCATCTAATTTCAAGAAAGGAACACTAGGTCCTTTAAGATACTCCTAGACCTTCTTGATAGGGATCTAGTGATTAACACTTTAATCATTTTGGTAATTATTATTTATGCTCAAAGCATATTGTGCATCTAGTGTAGTACATATCATGGTATCTTTTTTCTTATCCAATGAGATAAGACATTGTCCATTAGACAAACATATTACCACATATGCAATAATCTTAATGTGAGATTTATGCATATCAGGTATCTCAATACTTCGTCGAAATATGTACTTGTGCTAGGATTCATATTCATCGGCCATCTATCTATATAGATTCTAATTCCTAACCTTTTAGGAAATCTCACCTAAGAATTTCATTAAAACTATTTCCTTAACCATGTCCTACATTGGCGTTGTAGGGAATTTCTTTTGATGATTAGCATGTCACTTACATACTATACTAGATTAATGCAAATACTCTCATTAACCTTCTTGTGTGCATAAGTTTTAAAGTTTACATTTATTAATCCAAGTTTTCACAAAACTTCATTAATAAAAGAACTTAATTCCAAGAAGTTTTCCTTAATCCATAAATAGATATAGACAACTTACATATATTTTTAGAATCTTGTGCCACATGAGCCAAGTGTCCAACAACAACTGCTTTGTTGAATTGGTTCATATTCCATTCTCTTAAAGATATGTATTTTATGATTCTTGAATTTCTTCAAGTTCTATATCACTCCCACTGGCTTCTTTAGATACATATATCTCTAATGGAAGACTCCAGTTCTAGCAACAAAACAATTTTGTCCTATAACGTGTTATAGAATATGTTTCCTTTATTTCTATTAGGATACATACATAAATACATCTTCATTTAAATTGTGATCAAGTTTACTTAATAAACCTTACAACCCAAATTATCATAAAGATAAACTAGGTATTATTGCCTCCACATCAAATATGGTGTCTCTACGACTACTTTAAATGGAGTTGGTTATGGATATGAATAATTGTATGTAAAACAATTTATAAAAGAGTCACGGAGATATAATTGAACTATCTTAAATCGATCAATGTCAAACATGTTACGTTTTAAATGAACATTATATTCTCTATATAGGTATTTACCATAGCGAATAATTCATATGATCTTAATTCACTTTCGAGTTGTTTCCTTCTACTTCACTCTTGAAATCTTCTCAAAAGAATTCTAACTCGTTTCAAATGTATAAGTTTCAAATATTATTTGATCCATCCCTAATTTATTATAGATGAGCTTATCAAGATCGTAGAACTCAAATCTACTACTTTGTTTAGTATTGAAAACATTGTTTCGATAATCATAACAACACTTGTCTATTATCAAAACATGCACTTCTCATCTTGTCAATACAAGACTTAGAATTAGTGTTTATTATTAAATGAAACTTAATAAAAATTATTTTGTTTCATTCTAAGCTCTAATTCAAGTCAAATCATAAGTTCTTATAGTCAATGAAACACATTATTCCATTCTAGACGTAAGCAGACTCAAATTATAATCAATGTCCTACTTCTTAAAAGATTCTTCATATTCGTATAAATGTGATATAAACATCTAGTATCATATACCACAGATGTAGAAGTAGAAAATTTGATTTTTATAACAAATTATATGAAGAAGAAGTCTTGCTTCTTTCTTCTACTTTGACTCTTTTGATAACCATTAACCGTTTTCTTCTTTCAACACATGAAATCACGGTCCTCCTTACACTATCCAAATTCTAAGGAATATAAAATGAATCTCATTCCTTTTATAATTCATCTATTTAGCATCACAAACTGATTTCTTTTTCTTTCCAACAAGATGTGGTAGATATATTTAAAATTGTTTCATAATGAATCTAATTTACCTATCTGAGACAATCTCAAATAGAACTTGTGACCAACTATTTGGTCTATAAGGAAATCCAAATTTTAAGTCTCAAAACTATTTTAGATCTATTTGAATTCCTATCTTGTATAGTGAAGATCTTGGAAAAATTTACATTTCTCACATATTGTATTTCTTATTTAAAAGAAAATCCTCAAGGTTAATGATCATGTCATTTCCATGACGACACTATGAGATATGTTATATCTAGACATTCGATTTGATCCTTCTTATAACTATCATTCTTCAAATCTAGTTATATTCAGTTATTTAGGAATTGGTTGCTTGAGAACATACAAAAAACAATTTTTTTCGTGCTTGAGAATAATTCTCAAATTATGTACCAACTCATAAACTCCTTTCTGATCCTTACATCCTTCATAAGAACATTTCACAGTAAAATATAAATAAAAAGAAAAATAAATTCTAAATACAAAATATGTAAACTGATTGTATCAAATTGAATCATTTTAATAAGGACTTTTATTAAAATGCTCCCACTATTTTTTATTCAAACCAAATGACCCTCAATATTTGATTCGGAAAATCCCGTTGGAATATTTTCTAGTGGGTCGAGATCCACATTTTACTTTGTTTTAAGTTCGCGTAGGCGGATTACATAAAACTCCATTATTTAGGTAGGAACTCTTTCCAATTGTATCTAATACAACTCTCAAACTTTATCAGTTGAGTGAATAACTCTTTATTTTAATTCATCATATGAATTATTCTCAACTCTTGCTTCTAAACATATATAATCCTATTATAATTAGTTTAGTTAAGTCAAATCCAAAAGTTTAGCAGTTGGATATTATATTTATCTCATCACCTTACTAATATAAAATATGCACCTCGCGTTAAGCGAAACCTACATTATTCGATACTAGTCTTGATGAGTGCTAAATTTTGAAAAGTAATTAACTTAATATTTAATTGAGGGATTTGTCTTAAGTTTGATCTCACTGATTTGTGTATCTCATAAACTCACATATATGTGCATCTTATACACGCGCATATAAACATACATTTCACGCATCACATATATAAAATAAAAGTTGGTAATACGATTATGACCACCTAAAACGCAACAATTAAATAAACTACTTTATTACAATTCTTTGACCACGAGCAAGCTTCTCAATTCTATCCACCGACGTCATCGTTTGGCATTGTCTTCTCTTCAACTCTTGAACATTTATAATATTTAAATAAATAATTAAATGTCACGACACACAGGTCGTATTTAATTACAATAAACTACGACATGCAAGGCGTATAAAATAAATCACGACATGCATGTCGTATTAAAATAAAATGCCAAGATCTAAGGTCATAATCGTATACCAATTTATTTAATAATAAATAATTAAATAATAAATAATAACAGATTATCAATTTATAAATATTGATGCATCAACAATTGGCACCTTTTGCAAACCCTAAAGGCATAACTTTTGCACCGTCATAAACCTTAATGCAAACACGTTCATACCATCACAAGATAAGTATCAATTATTCAATATGACTGATCGAATATCATTGCCTCACCATACAAATGTCGGATTCCGAAGCATAATGAACATTGATCATTCAGATGTATAACAATTATTACACTATTTGAATGTACGAAACAAAATAGTATATTGTTGTACCCCAAAATTTTCCCTCTCATTTTTCAAGGCCTTTCTCACAAGGATTCTCAAGGTTCAAGCTTGCACAAGTACATTAGGATTTTTCCAGTACCAAGATTAAAAAGAAACTGTCAAAAAGGGAGAAAACAAATAAAAATAATATTTTGACAAATTTGGAGAAAAACAAGTGTGCTTCAATTCAGCTCTTTCGATTGGCCTTTTGGCCTCTTTCGATGCAAGTTTGGCTTGTATCCTTCGACTGGGCGTGGGCCTCTTGCATGTTGGTTTGGATTCACAAGGAACAAATTCCCCTGTAGTTTCCTTCGATTCCAAGGCAAAAGGCTCCCTTTTATCATCCTTTGATTTGCACTTTTTGCCTCCTATATGCCTCTTTCGAATCTGGACATTTTGGCCTCCTATATGTACCTTTTTTTTGGGCATGTGGTTTCTTCAGTACAAGCTACTAGTCACACCTTTCGTTTAGGCATGTAGTTCCTTCAGTACAAGCTACCGGTCACACCTTTCGTTTGGGCATGATGGTTCCCTTCATGCAAGTTTCATTCGAATGTAGATCTTTTGCATATTGGCATGAAGTTACAAGGCAAAAAGCTTCCTGTAGCCTCCTTTGATTCCAAGGCAAAAAGCCTCCTTTTTGCATTCTTCGATTGCATATTTAAACTTCCTGCATGCATCTTTCGTTTGGCTTTGTGGCCTCCTTCGAATGAAATCTGGGGTTACGTGCTTCATTTGGACATGAAATCTCCTTTGATGCAAGCTTAATCCATAAGCTTCGTTTGGGAATTTTGCTCCCTTCGAAGCAGTCTTCTTTAGTACATTGCTAGAACCCTTCGACAGAAGTGGAAAATAGGATTTTGAAATAACACTGATCAAATCTTTGGGCCATGCTACATGATCTTACTTTGCATGTCTTAATGCTTGTATTTCACTCCATAATTAATTGCTTACATTTTGGATTAAGCTATTGTCCAGGTGATTAAGCCTTTGTCCAGAAGTTTTTTTGTATGAAAGTGAACTTACTAGTACAAATCCTGTCCCAAGGCCATGCTTTGCTTAAATCATGTTTGTACTTCACCATAAGTCAGGGAAGTCAGCCCCTTTTAACTAACAACTTCAGTACTTCACCTTGGGATCTTGGAAAATCTGACATAGCTTAATATTCACGTTTCAGCCAAGCCACATCTTTGTTCAAACTCCCAAACCTTTTCTCTATAAATAGAGAAACCATTAACAAAGAAAGCGTCCAAATTTTTGCTAGAGAGAAAAATCATAAAAATCCTCAAACACTCAAACTCTCCAACATTCTCAAACCTTCAAAACTCTAAGAATTTTTCATTAAAAAAACTCAGTAGTGTACCTTTCGATTCACTTCCCCTAAACTGTAGCAACCTTCAATTCACTCATCACCATCATATACTCTCTTTCGATTCAGTGACTGCCCAAACCAAATAGTAATTGAACTAGCTTCAGGAAGATTCCAGCGAAGCTCCCTCTACCACCAAAGAAGCCACCTATAGCTCTTTCGATTAAGCACTTCAAGATGTAAGTTCTCTATAAACTTGGAACTCTTTCATTTAGATATCATGTGCACATGCCAATAAAAAAATGTAGATATTTCTAGACCATGTTTTAGCTTTCGATTATGACTCCCCATATGTTGAAAACTCAACCTTAATTAGTTAGGCTTTGGACTTTGAAGACCCATTAGTTTTTGCACTAATCCCTGGACTGTATTTATGTTTGGATGTTGCATTTTAAGAACTTAAGACAAGTTTTTTATACCCTTTGATTGGCTAGCTGCACAAGCCTTTCGAATCACAATCTGAGGGTCTAATATGCTTACAAGGAGTCAGCAAGGAGCCTATGGCAAAGCCAGAACCTTGCTGTTTCCAGGTGTAACGCCCGTAATTTAATTAATCATTTAATTAAATTATTTTTGGAATATTTGAGAGGATGTGTTATGATTAATGGGATTTATTTATTAAGTGGAGAAATAATATTAGAAGTATAATATTATTTGGTGTGGGCTTATTTTGAAGGAATAAAAGTAATAAGGGGGGTGTATTAGTTTTGAGCCCAATAAGGAATAAAGAGAATAATAGGTTATTTTATTGTTGTTAGAAGGAATAGAAAGAAGCAGTAGAAGAATAAGGATTGAGAAGGAGAATGTGAAGCTGCTGGAAAAAAGAGGAAGAACGGTAGAACGAGAATTCGACCGAAAGATTATAGAGCGACCTTCAGTCCAAGGTAAGGGTGGGGTTCTGATTCTATAATTGGGTTCATGATGATTGATATGTGGGGTTAGAGGTGATTGTTGTCTTGTTCTTGAATTGGATGTAAATGATGATGTATGATGAAGATTTGATGAATTTTAGATGAATAGTGATGTCCCAATGTTGTTTGGTCGATGTAGTATTATAGGATAATTGTAGGTGATGATTTATCATGATTATATTAAGTTTGTAGGGTTAAAAACATGAATCCCGTAGTGAAATGCAGAGAAAATCACAGAATTATGCAGGAAGAATCAGAATGTGTCGACCTTAAATTTGATGCGTTGATACATGAGGGCCTAGAGACTCAGTATGAGTCGACACGAAGAGGCTTGCTTCGATACATGAAGGTTGAAAGACTCAGGATGAGTCGATCTGTGGGATGCATGTGTCAATACATATGGTTTGCAAGACTCAGGATGAGTTGATCCATGAGAGGATGTGTCGACTCATGTTATGCAGTTAGAGCAGTACGCGCCGATCCAAGGGGTTTTGCATCGACCCATGATGCCTGATTTTTGGCAGATTCAGTTTTAAAGTGCTGTAACTTGAGTTTTAGGATGCCGTTTGAGATGTTGTTCGAAGTGTTGAATAGCTAACGCGATGAACATTATTCTAGAGGATTAAAATGAATAATAGGAAGTGTAATCCTAGTAGCCAATTTAGCATTTAGAGTTAATTCCCGTGTTAATCGTTGCACTGGTTTTGTAAAGAATGATGAAGATGAGATGCTTAGAGGCTGCTGTTTGAATTATAATAGTAGGATTAGTGACAGTAATGATGTAAGAATTACAGAATAGCAGTATGAATTACTGTGGTATTAATGTACAACTGAGTTATTAGTGAGAAGTTGTTAATGATGTTGTGTTGATGATTTATAATAAATAAATGATGTTTGATGAATTATTATGATGATATGAGATGTTGATGAAGAGACGTTGAGATGCTTTTGAGATGTTGTTAATTTGAGATGCTTTTGAGATGTTGTTAATTTGAGATGTTGTTAATTTGAGATGTTGTTAATTTGGGTGTTGTTATTACATTCATGATTGTGTCGCATGCATTGCATTTTTTTGAGATGGAGCTTATGCTCGTTGAGATGGCCTGTATTGGCAAATTTTGAGATGAAGGCCTATGCCTTGTTGACGCCTCTATTAATTGGAAATTTTTTGAGATGAGAGTTCTGTTCCAATGGTACCACATGCATTTGCATAGTATTGAGTCGCATTATATGATTGCATAAAGAAGTGTGTGATGATGTTGTGAATGTATATTATTGTTGTGATTATTGTTGACTACGAGATGGGAAGTGGTGATGTGTATTGATCTAATTTAATATATTAATTATCATGCGCTTTATTATATTGTTAGATATCTCACCCCTTCTGTTTGAATGTTGCCCTTATGTTGGTAATGTGCAGGTAATCAAGAGTGAAGGCTGTATACCTTCAATAGTTTGAGTCGGTGTCATTGCTCTGATATGTAACACTCGGGGGGATGAACGCTTGCTGTTTTGATTGTTGATTGTTATTAAATTGTGTTGTTTTGAAGTTGTTGTATTGATGATAAAATTGTTATTGAGAATTATGATGCGTAGATGTTGAGTTATTTAATTAAAGATGTTATGATGGTTCATCCGACGTTTTGAAAGTGTTATATATCCACGATGAATGCAATGAATTTTGATAGAAGAATTTGTGACGTCCCGATTCGTTTGCGTGATTGAATTTTATAACTCTGATTCATTTTATATAATTTGCCGGGGTAGAATTGGGGTGTTACAAAGTTGGTATCAGAGCAAAAGGTTGGTCCGACCTTGTCGTCGAGTCGTAGTTGTCTAACAAAATTTGAGTTCTAATCATTGTTTATGTTGTTTGTGAAGAAGAAAGATGGAAGTATGAGGCTTTGTGTTGATTATAGACAGTTGAATAAGGTGATGATTAAGAATAAGTATCTGTTTCCAAGAATAGATGACTTGATGGATCAATTGGTGGATGCTCGTGTGTTTAGTAAGATTGATCTGAGGTCGGGTTACCATCAGATTAAAGTGAAGGATGAAGATATTCAGAAGACGGCTTTCAGAAAGCGTTATGGACATTATGAGTATTCAGTGATGCCTTTCGGTGTTACTAATGCGCCGGGAGTATTCATGGAATATATGAATCATATCTTTCATACTTATTTGGATCGGTTTGTAGTGGTGTTCATTGATGATATTTTGATTTACTCTAAGTCAGAAGAAGAGCATGCAGAACACTTGAGGGTAGTATTGCAGATTTTGAAAGAGAAGAAGTTGTATGTAAAGCTGTCCAAGTGTGAATTCTGGCTGAAAGAAGTTAGTTTTCTTGGTCATATGATTTCGGGTAGTGGCATTACTGTATATCCATCAAAGGTTGATGCTATGTTGCAATGGGAGACTCTAAAGTCAGCTACTAAGATTAGAAGCTTTTTGGGATTAGCTGGTTATTATAGAAGGTTTATCGAAGGGTTTTCTAAATTGTCCCTTCCGTTGACTATGTTGACTTGTAAAGGTAGAGCGTTTGTGTGGGATGTTCAGTGCCAAGAAAGTTTTACAGAATTGAAGAAGAGGTTGACGTCGGCTCCGATTTTGATGTTGCCTAATCCAGGAGAGCCTTTTGTGGTGTATTGTGATGCTTCTAAGATGGGTTTAGGAAGTGTGCTTATGCAGAATGGTAAGGTAGTTGCTTATGCGTCAAGGCAGTTGAGTACTCATGAGAAAAACTATCCTATGCATGATTTAGAGCTTGCTGATATTGTCTTTGTGTTGAAGATTTGGAGGCATTATCTTTATGGTTCTAGATTTTAAGTGTTTAGTGACCATAAGAGCTTAAAGTATTTATTTGATCAGAAGGAGTTGAATATGAGGCAACGAAGATGGTTGGAATTATTAAAGAATTATGATTTTGGTTTGAATTATCATCCAGGAAGAGCAAATGTAGTAGCTGATGCATTGAGTCGAAAGACTTTACATATGTCAGCAATGATGATTAAAGAGTTGGAATTGATTGAGCAGTTCAGAGATATGAGCTTAGTTTGCAAGGTTACGCCGCATAGTATCATGTTGGGTATGTTGAAGATTAATAATGAATTTCTAGACAGTATTAGAGAAGCTCAGAAGTTGGATGTGAAACTGGTAGATTTGATGGTTGGGATTGATCAGTCTGAGAATAATGATTTTAAGTTAGACGCGCAAGGTGTGTTGAGATTTCGTAACCGGATTTTTATTCTTGATGATGTTGAGATGAAGAAAGTGATACTGGAAGAGAGTCATAGAAGTAAGTTGAGTATTCATCCAGGAGCTACAAAGATGTATCAAGATTTGAAAGGCTTGTTTTGGTGGCCTGGGATGAAGAGTGATGTGGCACATTTTGTGTATGCATGTTTGACTTGTCAGAAGTCAAAAGTTGAACACCAGAAGCCTGCAGGGTTGATGCAACCGTTGCAAGTTCCAGAATGGAAATGGGATAGCATTTCAATGGACTTTGTGACGGGGTTGCCTAATACTTTAAGAGGACATGATTCAATTTGGGTGATTGTTGATAGGCTTACGAAGTCAGCTCATTTTATTCCTATTAACATCAGTTTTCCAGTGTCGAAGTTGGCAGAGATTTACACTAGTGTAATTGTGAAGTTTCTTGGTGTTCCTTTGTGCATTGTGTCAGATAGATATCCAAGAATTACTTCTGATTTTTGGAAGAGTTTGCAAGAAGCGTTAGGTTCTAAGTTGAGATTGAGTTCAGCGTATCATCCTCAAACAGATGGTCAGACTGAATGGACGATTCAATCGTTGGAAGACTTGTTGAGGGCATGTGTTCTTGAGCAAGGAGGTACGTGGGATACTTATCTTCCATTGATAGAGTTCACCTATAATAACAGTTACCATTCTAGTATTGAGATTGCACCTTTTGAATCATTGTATGGTCGAAGATGTAGAACTCCTTTATGTTGGCATGAATCTGGTGAGAGTGTAGTACTCGGACCTGAACTTGTTCGTGAGACTACTGAGAAGGTGAAGTTGATTCAAGAAAAGATGAAAGCTTCCCAAAGTAGACAGAAGAGTTATCATGACAAGCGAAGGAAGGATTTATAATTTCAAGTTGGTGACCATGTGTTTTTGAGAGTTACACCTGTGACTAGTGTTGGAGGAGCGTTGAAGTCTAAGAAGCTCACTTCTCATTTTATTGGACCGTATCAGATTTCGGAGAGAGTGGGGAATGTTGCTTATAGAGTGGCTTTACCGCCTAATATTTCGAATTTGCACGATGTGTTTCATATGTCGCAACTTCAGAAGTATATTCCAGATCCATCTCATGTGATTCCTATAGATGATGTGCAAGTACGGGATAATCTTACGGTGGAGACGATGCCTGTACGGATCGCGGATCGTGAAATAAAGACTCTGAGGGGCAAAGAGAATTCCTTGGTTAAAGTGGTTTGGCTAGGAGCTGCTGGAGAGAGCATGACTTGGGAGTTGGAGAGCAAGATGCGAGACTCCTACCCTGAGTTGTTTGATTGAGGTAAATTTTCGAGGACGAAAATATTCTAAGTGGAGGATAGTTGTAACGTCTGTAATTTAATTAATCATTTAATTAAATTATTTTTGGAATATTTGAGAGGATGTGTTATCATTAATGGGATTTATTTATTAAGTGGAGAAATGATATTAGAAGTATAATATTATTTGGTGTGGGTTTATTTTGAAGGAATAAAAATAATAAGGGGGGTGTATTAGTTTTGAGCCCAATAAGGAATAAAGAGAATAATAGGTTATTTTATTGTTGTTAGAAGGAATAGAAAGAAGTAGTAGAAGAATAAGGATTGAGAAGGAGAACGTGAAGCTGCTGGAAAAAGAGGAAGAACGGCAGAACGAGAATTCAACCGGAAGATTATAGAGCGACCTTCAATCCAAGGTAAGGGTGGGGTTCTGATTCTATAATTGGGTTCATGATGATTGATATGTGGGGTTAGAGGTGATTGTTGTCTTGTTCTTGAATTGGACGTAAATGATGATGTATGATGAAGATTTGATGAATTTTAGATGAATAATGATGTCCCGATGTTGTTTGATTGATGTAGTATTATAGGATAATTGTAGGTGATGATTTATCATGATTATATTAAGTTTGTAGGGTTAAAAACATGAATCCCGTAGTGCAATGTAAAGAAAATCGCAGAATTATGCAGGAAGAATCAGGATGTGTCGACCTCAAACTTGATGCGTCGATACATGAGGGCCTAGAGACTTAGTATGAATCGACACGAAGAGGCTTGCATTGATACATGAAGGTTGAAAGACTCAGGATGAGTCGATCTGTGGGATGCATATGTCGATACATATGGTGTGAAAGACTCAGGATGAGTCGATCCATAAGAGGATGCGTCGACTCATGTTGTGTAGTTAGAGCAGTACGCGTCGATCCAAGAGGTTTTGCATCGACCCATGATGCCTGATTTTTGGCAGATTCAGTTTTAAAGTGCTGTAACTTGAGTTTTAGGATGCCGTTTGAGATGCCGTTCGAAGTGTTGAATAGCTAACGCGATAAACATTATTCTGGAGGATTAAAATGAATAATAGGAAGTGTAATCCTAGTAGCCAATTTAGGATTTAGAGTTAATTCTCGTGTTGATCGTTGTGCTGGTTTTGTACAGAATGATGAAGATGAGATGCTTAGAGGCTGTTGTTTGAATTATAACAATAGGATTAGTGACAATAATGATGTAAGAATTACAAAATAGCAGTATGAATTAATGTGGTATTAGTGTACAACTGAGTTGTTAGTGAGAAGTTGTTAATGATGTTGTGTTGATGATTTATAATAAATAAATGATGTTTGATGAATAATTATGATGATATGAGATGTTGATGAAGAGACGTTGAGATGCTTTTGAGATGCTTTTGAGATGTTGTAAATTTGAGATGTTGTTAATTTGGGTGTTGTTATTACATTCATGATTGTGTCGCATGCATTGCAATTTTTTTGAGATGGAGCTTATGCTCGTTGAGATGGCCTGTATTGGAAAATTTTGAGATGAAGGTCTATGCCTTGTTGATGCCTCTATTAATTGGCAAATTTTTGATATGGGAGTTCTTCTCCAATGGTATCACATGCATTTGCATAGTATTGAGTCGCATTATATGATTGCATAAAGAAGTGTGTGATGATGCTGTGACTGTATATTATTGTTGTGATTATTGTTGACTACGAAATGGGAAGTGGTGATGTGTATTGATATAATTTAATATATTAATTATCATGCAATTTATTATATTATTAGATATCTCACCCCTTCTGTTTGAATGTTGCCCTTATGTTGGTAACATGCAGGTAATCGAGAGTGAAGGCTGTATACCTTCAGTAGTTCGAGTCAGTGTCATTGCTCTGATATGTAACACTCGGGGGATGAACGCTTGCTGTTTTGATTGTTGATTATTATTAAATTGTGTTGTTTTGAAGTTGCTATATTGATGATAAAATTTTTATTGAGAATTCTACTGCGTAGATGTTGAGTTATTTAATTAAAGATGTTATGATGGTTCATTCGACGTTTTAAAAGTGTTATATATCCACGATGAATGCAAAGAATTTTGATAGAAGAATTTGTAACGTCCCGATTCGTTTGTGTGATTGAATTTTATAACTCTGGTTTATTTTATATAATTTTTCAGGGTAGAATTGGGGTGTTACACCAGTCCTCAGACGAAAGATAGAACCTTGTTGTTTCTAGGTCTCAGACGAAAGACAAAACCTTGCTGCCTCCAAGCCTCAAACGAAAAACGGAACTATGCTGACTTCCAGGCCCACACGAAAGGCGTGCCCACATTGATTCCAACCCCCAGCCGAAGGAGACAAAAAGGCAAATCGAAGGGCATGACTCTACTGACTCTACTAACTCCAGACCCCAAATCGAAGGAAGCCAAAAAACGCAAAATCAAAGGGAATTTCTGCCTGAATCGAAAGACCCATTTTTCTTACTTTTATTTTATTTTTTCCTTTATATTTTCATGCTATTAAATATGGTTGTAAGAGTGTAGGATTTCGTATTTTTTGCATTTTATTACTTTTGTACGCTTGCTAGTAAAATAGGGAATGTATGGCAAGATAAAATCAACAAGTAGACAACCCCTAATCAAAGACTAAATGCATGCAAATCAAACACACTATTCACACATGCACCCCTAGGGTAATTCCACTTGTTGCCTTATAAAAAATGGTCATGTTATGCATGTGAGATGTCTTAGAAAAAACAATCAAAATACAAGATCATAGTCCCTCGATGACGCTACGAATGTTGCCTTACGAATGATCTTAGTCCCTTAAGAGAAATGCTAAGACATCTCACAACATTGCTATCATGACTATACGATGACCCACGCTCGTCCCTTTTACATACAAAGATAAAACTTCTTACCAATTAATAATAAGATAGCAATATCAAAGGAAAGAAGGAAAAGAACAAAGACTATTGAGTAGGTAGAAACGTTCTTAGTTGCTTGCTCATTTTCAAAACAAATATCTTTTTAAATACACCAACACTTTCCATGAAATATTTTCAAAAGTCCAACACTTTGTATATATTCTCATAGAAGCGAGAATCATTATAAAGTTTGCCTAAACGAATGCGCTTTTCACAAATACTTTCAAAAACCACCACAAAGCACATTTTCAAACAAAAGCAATGATCTAGCAAGAAACTAAGAGCCCATAGATAACTATGGATGAAAAGGATGCTAACACCTTCCCTTTTCATAATCTACCCCCCGAACTCAAGAAAATAATCTCAAAGGTCTTTCTTGTTCTTTTCAGTCTTTCCTTATTGGATAAAAGAAAAATTGATGGCGACTCTTGCTATCCGCAACAATTGCGATCAAACGCAAAACATCCCAAGTCAGTTCTCCCACCGTATTACATATATCAAATACACTAATTTCGTATTAGAAATATTTATATCATATATAAATTTATCAGTTATATTTGTATCACTTATGGATGATCGAAGTATCGCTGTTTCACTATATTAATATCGGATTCCGAAACATAGTCAACAACGAACATCAAAATTATACAAATACATGTTATCAATATATAATTTTAAATAATAAACATTTTATTATTTTTAAATAATAATCAACCATTATTATTAATTTTATTATTAATGTTATTATTATTTATTATAATAAAATATTATTAATTATTAACAATATAATCATTATATATATTATTAAACTGTTAAAACAATTATAACAATCTCGTAATGGTTACTGTGCGGAGTCTAATCCAAAACATTACTTTGTCGAAAACATATATGACATACAAAATTAACAAAAAGCATTATGTAGCAAAAAATAGTTTGTACGGATTATATTGGTGATTCATATTCCAAAAATCAAAATATATCATCATACCATTAAGTGCTCTCAATGGATTGTTTTGCGAAAACATTTTCGATAACAAAAACAAAAATTGAATCAAATCTAATTAATTGATTAAATAATTTTTAATCACGCAAAATCATATTCTTATGACTATATCATCATATATTCATTATGCATTAAAACATATTTGAATTTAATGATTTAATCAAAATCGAAGCTCTGATACCACTGTTGAAATTTAAGAGGGGTTTTTTCAAATTTTTTTATCCTCTTAACGAAATAATCCCGAAAAACAGATCTTGATTAAATCATCAATCACAAATCAACTTAATAAAAATAAAGATTCAAGAGTTACCTCTTGAAGCATACATTATCTTTGATCACGAACGGCGGGAGATACCGGCGTCTCTACGTAGTTCACGCGAGTGCAAAATGGAATGCGGTGCTAGCCGTCTCTTGTTCTGAGAAAATTGATAATTAATATAGCAAGGGGAAATAGCTCCTCTATTTATAGAGATCTTCTAAAACCCTAATGCTCTTAATTTAGTCTTTTTCCAAAATAAACTCAATCTTATTTAATTAAACTATTTAATTAAATAATAATTATTTATATTTAATCAAACTCTTTTAATTAAATAAAAAATATTAATTAAACTAAATCATATTTAATTTAATCAACTGTCAATTTTCATTTATTTAATTAAATCTTATTTTATCAAATAAATTATATGTGTTAATGTATTAAACAATTTAAATACTATTAACACATTAAAATTAAATCTTATTTAACTTAAACGTTCATTCCACTATCATCACTCTATGCGTGTGACCTTATAGGTTCTCGTAACGTTGGAAATAATATTAAATCACTTATTTAATATTATAAACAATGAGTGGTATCTAGCAACACATCACTGCTACCCAAGTGACGAGAATGTCGTGTGATATGACAATAACATTTCTGTGATAATGATTATGTGTACAATTTCCTTTTTTCCATTATATCTATATTGAACACAAGACATAGAATGTGTCACCCTTGTATAGTTTAATGTTTTATTCCTTGACCTCAGAGTATACTTAATAACGACGAATAAGCCCAATATCTCATATTGACTTATTTGAGCACGACCATGCATTTTACAGTCATACTCTATCAAGGGGCCCATAGATATTACTCCCGTATATGTAGGAGGGGAAAAACTCATCTAAGTCACTCATGTCCCTCAACATGATTTGTAAAGTACCCATCAACCATCTTTATGGTCATCCTGTTACGGATGACATTTGATTAGAAATAAAATACTTAACTCCACATCTAGGATCCATAGTGGTTTCAGGTCGAAGGGTGACATACACCACTATCACTATGAGAATAACTTATGACACTTGCATAACAAACTATATAGTATTCTCATGGCGGGTCAATCCAGTATAAATATTACTCATAATATTTATACCTATGTGAAGACTTAATATCTCATATCCTTGACTTGTGAGATACAGTTATCAGTCAACTCACATAATAATCTCTATGCATTACTGTTGTCCTATTTGACAGTAAAGCTTGACTACAGATACTTTAAGAATAATGTCCTTATGTTTTAATGAGCTCTCACAATTAAGCCACACTTGATAGGTCATTAATAGACTAATTATTCTAAGGACTTTATTATGTCATATACAAATGACACAATAAATGCAATGCCTGATAAGTATATATATTAATAAATAACATATATCAAGGTCATGATACAAAAGCATATTAAGTCAATATTGATTGGCTATTAGGGCTTACTCCAACAATAACAACTCAGCGGTAACATACATTTTTATCCCTTGATTTATGTAAAATTTATTATATTCCTCTGGAATTTTTCCAAGGCATTCATAACGCCTTAAACCCAAATCCCATAGTTCTTCCTTGTCATGAAAACCTCCACTAGTTACTGATTAGTTAATAACAACATTTAAACCTTCTAAAATATATAAACCACATATTTTAGAGTCTTTATAAATGATCAATTCATCACGTGAAATATTCAACACTCCATGTTCAACTCTAGTGCAATAGCCTAGATTATCAAACATACTTATAGATACAAAATTTTGCTTGAGTTGTGGAACATACATCATATTATGAATAAGAAGTTCACGATCATCAAATATTTTAAGTTTGACTGTACCAATACCATGAACCTTGTAAGCCTTATTATCACCAAGGCGAACAACTCCACCTTGAACCATCTTCAAAGTTTTAAAGTATTATATTCTTGGACACATGTGATAAGAGAAACCCAAGTCAATGACTCAACTATCTTCATTTTTCAAACTCGATACTACTAGTACATCAGCATCCTCATGACTTTCCTCACCCAAGGCAATTACAACATGAAAAAAATCTTCATTGACTTTTCTTTCAGGATAATCCCTTTTAAAGTGATCAATTTTCTGACAATTAAAACATTTTACCTTTGACTTGTCAGACCTATTTGATTTTGACATTCCTTTACGCTCACCTCCTCCTATAGACACATTTAAGCCTTCACCACTATCTTCAATCTTCAAATCTTTCGACTTTGAAATTTTTTTGGATTTCACCATCGTCTGGACTTCATCCAAAGTAACAGTACCTTCCTTACCATAAAGAAGGACATCCTTAAAGTGCTCAAAGGATCTGAGTAATGAACTCAACAGGAGTAAAGTCTTTTCCTCATCATCAATCTTCACTTCAATATTCTCAAGATCATCAATAATCATGTGAAATTCTATAAGGTGCTCAACTATGGATTTATGCTCCATCATTCAGAATGAATAAAGTTATTGTTTCCGACATAACCCGTGAGACAAAGATTTAGTCATATACAATGATTCAAGTTTTTCCAACATAGAAACCGCAATTTTCTCTCTGGAGACCTCTCTTAAAACTTTATCCCTGAGGCACAAGATAATGACACTCTTGGCCTTATCCATCATCTCGGTATTTTGTACCTATGTAAGCCCCGCAGGCACCAATGCTTCACTCTTCAAAGCACCGACACACTTCTCTTGAATAAAAATTGCTTGCACCTTAATTTTCCATAACCCGGATTCGTTGTTACCAGAAAATTTCTCAATCTCTCATCTAACCATGGTGCTCATTTGTCAACAATACTCTTTGCTCCATCCTCACTGCACCATTTATTGCGAATCTTGTTATGGATTATTACAAGATTCAATATCAATTTGTGAGGAAAATAATAGTAGCAATCAAAATAAATGGTATACAGCAATAATAATTCGTACATAGAAAATATAACAAAATAGGGCGAGAAAAAGTTGAAGGTTTGTTTACCCAGTTCGATCAAATGATCTACTCTAGGGGAGAGAGTAACTCTCTAATTCACTATAGTGTGAAAGTTGTCACAAGAGATTACAAATGAGTTACAAGAGAATAGCTTTCGCCTTCAGGTTCCCAAGAACAACCTTTAATGCACACAAGAACTACCATATTTTCTATCCAAGTGTTTCTCAACCTCTTCAACCTTCAATATATGAATAATCCAATCCTAAGGTGTAAACAAGTGTTTCCCAATTCCCAATAACCTTAGATAACCCCAAAGATTTCCAAAACCCTTGCCTTTCTAAGGTTTCCCTTGAGAATAGCCAAAACCCTATGCTATGTGTTGTACCCCAAAATTTACCCTCCCATTTTACTCAACACATGTTCATTAAGATACTCAACTTGCTAAAGGATGCCCAAGAGTTGACCAGACAAACTCTCTCCTAAAGCAATGAACCTCCAACTAGGGTTTCCATTTTCATCAAGATGGGTGAGTCCCAAGGGCCTCATATGCTCTCCATAGTCCTAATATGTTCTCAAGAACATTCATGCCAAATTTCATGCCTTGCACAAGAAGTTTGCCTAGCCAACTGCTCAGATGTTTGAAAATCAACTGTACTAGGTCAAAAGTCAACTGGGGCCAACATATAGTCAAACTCCAAGATTTTTGGTCAACATAAACATTTTGAAGTGATATCCATCATTTGATCAAGGGTTGATCATGATTCCCCAAGAAATGCTCCTAATTCATCAAAACTAAAAAGTTGCTAAATTAGGGTTTCCTAGGAAAAAGTCAACCAAACTTTGACCAAGCATAACTTTCTCATGCTTTATCAGAAATTTATCATCCAAGGCTAATTTTGAAGAGAATTCAATTCCCTACAACTCAACTTCAGTCCCCAAGTTCAAGAAATGCACTCATGAAAAGATATAAATTCAGACATTATAGGTCATTCAAAAAAGTCAACAAAAAGACCTTTTGGGTCAAAGCTTCTTACATGAGCATGGTAGATTCAATTGAAATGAAACCAAAAAGGTTGTTTAGGGGACGTCCTAAGATTTCTAAAAAGTCCAAGAAAACCCTCTTAAGGTCAAAATTGAAGGAGATATGCATTGTCAAAGTTGGCCATTTTTGGAGAATTGTCAAAAGTCAACAATGCCCAAAATTGCATTTTTGGCAAATGGGCCAAACCTTTTATGCTTGCATCTTGCTCCTAGCCTGGTCCACGACCCATAAACCCTTCCATACATCATTTTCTTATTTATTTTGATTTTTAATTATTTTAAATCCAAATTAAATCAAATAAATGATATAAAAATATTTTGGGATGATTTTGCATTAAAGAATGAAGATACAGGCTGTATGTTAGCAAGCAAAGCGTGCAAGTCTTGATTGAATTGAAAAAGGCATGATTTGGCCAATTTTGGAAACAAAGAATATAACTTGAAAATCAAATATTTTGCCCATCAATTCCCAAGATTGAATCCAAAATTATTAACCTATTTGATTCATATACATATAATTGAGCAGGTGGAACCCTAGTTGAGAGGAGAGAGAGTCACGGCTAGGTAAAAAAACATCAAGAACAACATTGAGTTTTTTGCAAAAAAGTTAGAATCGGATTTTCAATTACAGTCCCGTTCAAGCAATTTCAAGGCCGACAAAATGTTCCAGGACGCCTTCTAAAGCCAACAGCATCAATTACATGCGTCAAGGCATCCCCATTTGCCTCTAGATACTCATGGTTTAATAATGTTTCCTTTAATCTTGATTTTGCTCATTCATACATTATACATGCTATTCGATTATATTTTCATGATCATGATCATCATATGAAGGTGTCTGAATAGTCTAATTTGAGTTTCAGTGCAGGAATGGGCTTATGCCATTACTAGGGTTTGAAAGCTCAAAATTAGGGTTTTTCATTTTTAGGACAAATTGAAGGGAATTCTAGGGATTACTGGACTCAGGACAAAATTCCTGATTGATCCCTAATATTGGTTTTCATTTATATTGTCTATATCATGTTTTTGAATAACGCAGGGAAAAGTAAAAGTACGTTGTCTAAAACAACGGATCAGTGAAAGAGACGATAAGTTGACTAACTCTCACTGGCCGGTTTGAATTCACGCGCGCTTTCCTGGGCGTAGCATTTAATTTCCTTTATATTCCATTTGTTTCATTATATGTACGAATGAGTAATCCAGCGCAGTTGGTCAGGGAGTGTGTGTATGAGGCTAACGTCTTGGGTTCGATCCCAGGCGTCTACTTTTATTTTTCTCTTGATAATTTCTTGCAGATTCTATGCCCCAGGGCTAAGCGTGTATACCATGCATTGGCCAATCATCACCATTGGATCTCTTCAAGGCTAGATCAAACGTTCCAGATCCAGGAGTGCATGGTGGATCTTCAAGGGAGCAGCGCCACTAGATCATACGCGTGGTGGGCTTGCAAGAATTTGGGCTTGAAATTTCCAACTCATACCCCCAATTTGCTTCATCACTCCAGGTCCAAATCTTTCTTTTTTTTAATTCTTTTTTATTTGTTTTTTTATTTTGTTATTTTTATTATTTTCACAGTAAAAACTTTTTTTTAATCAAATCATAAAATCAGAAAAATCATTAAAAATTAGATTTAGTTTTCATAAAAATATTTAATTGCCATTAATTAATTAATTTAATTAGATTAATTTAAACACTTTTGTAATTAAAATCGAATAGAAATTAGGTTAACTTAAATACTTTTTCTTTTCGTAATTAAAATTAATTTTTGAAAATTAATTATTTTAATTATTTCAACCTTGATTATTTTGTTAAATAAAATTAATTAGTAAATTAGGTTTAACTTGCAAATTGCAACTATTTTTCTCAATAAAAAAATACAAAAATATTTTTTAATTAATTAGATTCTTAGGCTTCTAATTTGTTCCTGTCTTAACTTTCACGCATTGTTTTTTCCTTATTTTTATTAATTATTGTAACTGCTCCGAGTTTGTAATAGTTAACTAGGTTTGCTATTTCGCATTTATTATTTCCCCCGGTTTTTTTGATTATGTAATCGCCCTCCCCAAGGCCTTGTAATAGCTAGGGTTTTAATTTCTCGCATTTTACTTTCCGCAATTATAAACTGTCTAGATATATGGATAATAGGATTGAATGGCAAGATAAATTAATTTAAAATGGTAGACAACCCTAATTATGCAAAGATAATTAACTGAAAAAAGGCATACTTGCACATGCTCACTCCTAGGGTATGCCCCCACTTGGTTGCCTCAGAAATAATGGTTGTGTCCCTCGAACATAGGGATACCTTAGCAATGACCCGTGATTCAAAATCGTCATAAAGATCACAGCCCTACTTATCCCTCGATTTGCCTACAAATTGATCTTATGATGATAGTCCCTTCGAAATGCTAAGGTATCCTTACTTGTTGCCTTCATAGACCATTTCATCCCTTCGAACGTCCCTTTAAAATCCAACGACGGAGCTACCTACTCCTTAATAGTAGGATAGCACTGTCTAAAGGAAACGAAAACGAACAGACTTTTTTTGAGTAGGTAGAAATCTTAAGTACTTGCTCAAAATAAAAACTTTTCACACAAACACTTTTCAAAACAGTTTTCAAAACAACTTCGTCACACTCTTGAGAACCGATACAAGGGTTATCATGAAGTAAACAAAACTTTTCAAAACAAGCACACACAAGAAATTTAAAAAATGAGCAAGTACCTAAGAGCCCGTGGAAAACCACAGATAGAAAGGGTGCTAACACCTTCCCTTTCTATAATCTACCAACCGTACTCAGAAATATCTCAAAAAAAGGTTTTTTCTGTTCTTTTTCCTTTTCCTTTGTTGGATGAAATAAAAGTCGGTGGAGACTCTTGCTTACCGTGACATTTGCGAATACAAAACGCAAACTAGTACAACAGTCAGTTCTACCACCATATCACAGAACTGACGACTCTGCTGGGGATTATAAAAGTGGGGTTTACCTTAGGATCTAGGTCATTTTAATTGCTTTCTTGTTTGCTTTGCCTGCTTTATCTTTAAGGGTTTTGCTTGGGTATTATTAAAGATTCTACACCCGGATCTGGGGACACTCTTTAGGTAAACAACAATAGATCATGGAGATTGTACGGTGTAGACCGATATGGTTTAAGCGATGGTTGTGTTGGTGTGACACTTTGGTTGGTACCAGTATCCTTCGTGTCATAAAGCACTAACAGACTTTAGAACCTTAGTTGAACAAACATGGCCATTAGAAAGTAGTGAGATAGCCGACCTCGGTATAAAGCTGAGGATTGGTTGATACTCGATGCTACACTCATTGAGATCAGACTTTCGGGATATTGCGACCGCAAGAAAAGATTGCCTGAGCTGAAACAACGCCCGATAAAGGATGATCAATGATATTGAGAATCTTTAGAACCCGGTTACTTTTCTAAGATAGGTTTGAAACCAACTAAACTTCAAGAGGGTACCTACCTTTAACCTCATGCAAGCCTTTGAACCTAAGGTCTATTGTGTGCTTTTCTTGTGTGTGATTTACTCTGTTTGAACATAACATCATGCATCATAACATAGTTTTGATTCTCATTACACTAACCATTTTAAGGACCAAGGGAATTTATCTTTGTTCTGTTTTGCAGATCATGGCTTTCGCTCGTAGAAACACTATTTGAATCAGCTTTACGAGAATACCTCCCCAACTCAAGGAACTAGTTTAAAGGGTTCTTGAAACTTCTTCGTTCATTAAGAGACATGGTCGACTTCTCAACCTGGTTACTTCGAGCTTTGATGAAAAGATGATAGGTGTACCCTTTTAGTTCTTTGATCCCGAGCACCACTGCTTCACCTTTCCAGACTATCAGTTGGTGCCTACCATGGAAGAGTTCTCTCAGTTATTGAATATACCCTTTCTTGACTAGTTGCCTTTCACAGGTTTAGAAGAGGTTCCTAAGCCAGAAGTTATCGCCTCTGCTTTGCATCTGAAACGGGCCGACGTGGTATCCAATTGGGAAACAAGAAGTGAAGTCAAGGGTTTTCTAGCCAAGTTCCTAATAGGGAAGGCCCAACTGTTTTGGAATGATTTGGACTTTCAGGCTTTTGAAGAGGTTTTGGCTCTTCTAATCTATGGGTTAGTACTGTTCCCTAATCCAGACTTGCTCATAGATGTAAATGCTATCAAGATCTTCCTCTCTCGCAACCCCATGCCTACTTTGCTCGGAGATATCTTGCACGCCCTCCATACCCGTACCATGAAGAGAAGAGGGGTTCTTATGTGCTGCATGCCATTACTGTCGAGGTGGTTTATTTCTCACCTCCCTAAGTCAGTACTGAAGAATGAAGAAGGTTCGGGTTGGTCGCAAAGGATAATGTCACTTGCTCACGCAGATATTCTCTGGTATTCTCGAGCTATGGGAGATATTACTATTATTAACAGCTGTGGGGAGTTCCCTAATGTCCCACTACTTGGCATTAGGGGAGGCATAACTTACAATCCTTGTTTGGCTCTGTGACAATTTGGTTACGCTCGAAGGGATGGTCCTCATGAGCTACTCATCCAGGGCATTATATTTAACTATGAGGATGATGTTCAAGGGTATTGCCAGAGGTTCATACGAGCTTAGGGAATGGTAAACAGGTCTGACGCCAAGACTTTGGGGCCGAAGAATTCTATCCCTATGGAACCTTATCTCCAATAGGTACGAGCTCGCGCTTAGAAACTTATGATGCCCTACGTATCCGTCTTACCAGTGATTATGGAGCCCATTATTGAAGGGGATATTCCTTACACAGTTCTTCATCCTGATATGCCCACCGATCTTGAAGAACAACAGAGGTCCTGGATTCAGTTGAAGAAAGAGCAGGATACTTATAGGAACCGGTTATATGCCCAAGAGAGGAAGGTTTTAGAGCTCCCAAAGCAGCTTCATGAGGAAAGAAGCCTCAATGTCTATCTCGGCACGAAGAGGAAGCATCCATGGGAAACTTGATTTTTTTTAATTTTTGAATTTTTAATTGTAACGCCTAAAATGCAATTGTATTATGAAGTCTACTAATAAAATCTTTGTTTCATTTTGGTTTGCAAATTTAAATTTCTCAAATTCTTTGAAATCATTGCATACGTATCCCATCCATAGTATTGCATAAACAGGTACCATTACAGGCTTCTCATCTTCTTCGCTGTTTATTTCAGCAAAAATGTCTTCTGAGCAAAGCATCAAAGATCTTCAGGCACAAAATTCCCAATTTCAACAGATGTTCATAACTCTAGCAAAAGGGCAGGAGGATCTGAAAGCCCTCATCCTGAAGGAGAAGAAGAAAAAGAAGAAGGTCTCTGGTATTCTGAATATGGGCAGAAGGTATAGGGGGCCGTTAAAGCAACCAGTCAATCTGACCTCCTCATCCAAGGAAGGGGAGAACCAAGAAAGGGAGACAAGGGAGAAGGACCCTAGTCCTGAAGTTTCTAACAATGATACAGACTACAATGATGAGCAGTATCCTCCCACTGAGGATAGATACAAGCAGTTAGAAGATCGGTTGAGTGCTATGGAAGTCCAGAGGATACCTGGGTTGGATTTTGAAGAACTGGGATTGGTGTCAGGAGTGGTCATCCCGCAGAAATTTAAGGCTCCAATTTTCACAAAGTATGACAGAGTATCTTGCCTAAAACTCCATCTCCGTTCCTATGTAAGGAAGATCCAGCCCCACACCGCTGATAGAAACTTGTGGGTTCACTTCTTTCAAGACAGTCTGTCAGGGACTCAACTTGAATGGTTCTACCAATTGGAGAGAACCAATGTCCTAAACTGGGAGGATTCGGCTACTGCTTTTTATAAGCAGTATCAATACAACGCTGACCTTGCCCCTACTCGTACTCAACTCTAGAGTATGTCCATGGGCGCAAGTGAAGGCTTTAAGGACTACGCGCAGAAGTGGAGAGACTTGGCTGGGAGAGTCCAACCCCCCTTGTCTGATAGGGAGTTGGTTGACATGTTTCTTGGGACGCTGTCTGGTCCATTCTTTAATCATTTGATTGACAGCTCATCAACTGGTTTCACTGAGCTGATATTGACAGGAGAAAGGGTAGAGGCTGAGATCTGGAGTGGTAAAATATAGAAAGACACCTCTTCGAGTTTAGTAAAGAAACCTCTCACCGATAAGAAGGAGTTCAGTGCCATCTATAGCCCAAGAGGTCAAAACAGAGCTGAACACCGTCCGACAGTAAGTGTTGTAATGATACCTAGGCATGCAGTTGCTCCGCAATGCAACAATCAGCAAAGGATAGAAAGACCACAAAGGAAGTTTACTCGGATTAACATGACATTGACAAAGGTTCTACCCCATCTGCTGAGATCTAACTTGGAAACCTTGAAAGAGGCTCCCAAGAATCCTAATACCATGTCTCCTCGGTACAATCCAAACGCTCGGTGTGCCTACCATTCTGAGAGTCCTGGCCACGATACAAATGACTGACGGGCTCTGAGAAATAAGGTACAGGATCTAATTGAAGCCAAGGAGATTGAGTTTGATGCTCCGGAGAAGCACAATGTCATAACTGCTCCCATGCCTAAGCACAACTGAGGAGTTAATGCCGTTGATACCGATCTATTTGTGACCTCAGTTGGTGAAGTTTCTACTCCCCTTATGACTGTTAAGAAGAATTTGTTGTTGGCCGATTTATTTCCGGGTTATGGTGAAGGTTGCCACATGTGTTCATCTCTTCCTTCTGGTTTCTATTTGCTGAAGACAGGTGTCCAGTGCCTGATGGACAGCAGAGAAATTTTTTTCGAGAAAACTTTGATTCCAACTATTCCGTTCGAAGATGTTTCTATTATAACCATTTCCTTCAATCCTTCCAAGGTCTCCTCGAGAAGGCCTGTTAGGATTACACCCGCTCCGAGAGTTGCTCCGTTAATAATCACCTTTCCTGGTCCTGTCCCGTACGCCTCGGACAAAGCTGTCCCTTGGCATTATGGCGCCGATGTTTACTATCATGGCGTTAAACAAGATCTAAAGAATGAAGATGCTGATCCTGATGTCAGTAACATTGTCGGGACCAGTAAGATTACCAAAAGTGGAAGGGTTTTCTCTCCCGAGATTTCCCCGAGAACTGTCAATAAGCCTGTTGTTATTTCACCTGTTATTCCTACTAGTACTTCAACTACTACTCCTGTTCTTACTCCAATTGTTACTCCTGCCGTCGAGTCATCTGGGACCCGAGGCAAAGAAGCTATATGTGAGCCTTCCCGGATGGAGGCACCTAGAAAGATTGTCGTAGAAGCCTCTAAGCAAGAGATAGAGGAAATATTAAAAATAATTAAAAAGAGCGACTACAATGTGGTCGAGCAGCTGGGGCATACCCCCTCGAAGATATCCATGTTGTCTCTATTGTTGTGTTCCGAGGCCCATGCGAAGGCTTTGATCGCATTCCTCAAGACTGCACATGTGCTGCAAGAGACCTCGGTTGATCAATTCAAAGACTGTGTAGCCAGCTTGACTGCTGACAATGGGTTGGGTTTTTCAGATGCCGACTTGACACCGAAAGGGAGGAAGCATAATGATGCTCTGCATGTCTCAATCGAATGCAGGGGCACCACTATGGCTCATGTGCTGGTGGATATTGGGTCTTCGCTGAATGTTCTGCCTAAGAAGGCTCTCGATCGATTGGATTGTGAAGGCTTGACCTTAAAGCCTAGTAATATTGTGGTAAGGGCTTTTGGCGGGTCAAAGAGAATGGTGCATGGGGAGGTGGACATCCCTGTCAAGGTAGGCTCTCAAACCTTTGAGACCACCTTCTACGTGATGGACACCAGGCCGTCATATTCTTGTTTGTTGGGTCATCCTTAGATCCATGAAGCTGGGGCTGTTACTTCTACACTGCACTAAATGCTAAAGTATCAGTGAAGGGGAAGATTGTCACTGTGCGTGGCGAAGACGAGTATATGGTGAGCCACCTGAACTCTTTCAGGTATGTGGAGATGGACGAGGAATTCATAGAGACTCCTTGTCAAAAATTTGAAGAGGTTCCCCATATTTTAGCGTCGACTGAGACTACTACCGGCACCAAACCTCCTCTGAAGATGGCTTCTCTCAAAGACGCCAGAGCAGTGGTTGAAGAAGATGGGTATACCAACTAGGGACAACCCCCTAATTTTACTCACAAAACTGACAAGTTTGGTTTGGGCTTTACTTCAGGAGCTCAAAGGGTTGTTCGACGCGCTCGAGCTGGAGGACCTCCCCTACGCATCAACAATCGGGGAATTAATGCCATTGAAGATAGTGAGGAAGACTCTGACATTAATAGCTGGATATATCCGACTACCAATGGTGGACCGAGTAACTGGACAACTAGGGATTTTATACCAGTTTCTTTTATTCTACAGTAATTGTCTTACTTGTTTTCTAAAGTTTGTAATAAACAATTTAAACTTTATGGCCTTGTGTCTTACCCGAGGCACAATGGTTCTATCTGTGAGGGATATTGTGTCATTTCATATATCATCAATAAAACATTGGACGTTCTTTGCATACAAATTTTGTGCTCTCTATTTTTCCTTTTTGCCTTTATTTTATCAATACAACTATGCTCTTACACACACTCACGTATCCAACTGCAGATCCATATCCACTCTGGATCCCATTGATAAGAATTCTGCTATTGCCAGTTATGATTTCGAAAATCCGATCAACCAAGCCGAGGATGAAGGTGAGGATGATTATGAGGTTCCTGGAGAGCTTGCTAGACTATTACTGCAGGAAGAGAGGGCTATACAACCTCATGAAGAGCCAGTTGAGAAGATAAACTTGGGCACGGAGGAGGACAGAAGAGAAGTCAAGATCGGCGCAAATCTGGAGACTAAGATCAAATAGCGGTTGATACAGATGTTACACGACTATGTTGAGATCTTCGCCTGGTCATATGAAGACGTGCCTGGTTTAGACACTGATATCGTGGTACACCGCCTGCCTACTAAAAATATTGTCCTCCGGTCAAGCAAAAGGTCCGCCGTATGCACCGTGAAATGTCAGAGAAGATCAAGTCAGAGGTCATGAAGCAATTCGACACAGGGTTCTTAGATGTCACATCTTATCCGTAGTGGGTTGCTAACTTTGTTCCGGTACCTAAGAAGGACGACAAGGTAAGTATGTGTGTGGATTACAGAGACCTGAACAGGGCGAGCCCTAAGGATGACTTCCCGCTTCCTCACATTGATATTTTGGTTGACAACACCGCACATCACAAAATCTTCTCCTTCATGGATGGTTTCTCTGGCTACAACCAGATCAAGATGGCTTCTAAACACATGGAGAAGAAAACCTTCATCACACAGTGGGGCACCTTCTGTTACAAGGTGATGCCTTTTGGGTTGAAGAATGTTGGGGCAACCTATCAGCGAGCCATGGTCGCTTTGTTCCACGATATGATTCACCATGAGATCGAGGTTTATGTTGATGACATGATAGCCAAGTCCTAAACTAAAGAGGAACACCTTGATCATCTACAAAAATTGTTCGACAGGTTAAAGATATACAAGCTGAGGTTGAATCTGAACAAGTGCACCTTCGGGGTAAGGTCTGGTAAGCTTCTGGGTTTCATCGTTAGTGACAAAGGTATTCAGGTAGACCTCGCGAAGGTAAAGGCCATACAAGAGATGCCGGCTCCCCGTACAGAGAAAGAAGTTAGAGGTTTCTTGGTACGTTTAAATTATATTTCCAGGTTCATTTCACATCTGACTGCTACTTGTGAACCCATCTTCAAGCTTCTGAAGAAAGATCAAGTGGTAAAATGGAATGACGAGTGCCAGAAAGCCTTCGAAAGGATCAAAGAATATCTCCAAGAACCGCCAATTCTGATGCCTCCGGTTGAAGGAAGACCTTTGATATTGTACTTAACAGTGCCAGACAATTTAATGGCGTGTCTGCTTGGGCAGTATGACGAGTCTGGTCGAAAAGAGAATGCAATATACTACCTTAGCAAAAATTTTACCTACTGTGAGACACAATACTCACTGCTTGAGAAAACTCTGCACTTTGGCATGGGCTGCTCGCCGACTAAGACAGTATATGCTGACCCACACTACTTTGTTGATATCTAAGATGGACCCAATCAAATACATCTTCGAAAAGCCCGCTCTCTCCGGAAGAATAGCAAGATGGCAGATGATCTTAACTAAATACGATATACAATATACAACCTAAAAAGAAATCAAGGTAAGTGTATTAGCTGATCATTTGGCCCATCGGCGGACTTTTTGTTTGACCGGTGGACAATCCTCTCTTGTAGGGAGACGGTGAACCACGATATCTGTGTCTAAACCCGACATGTCTTCATAAGACCAGGCGAAGATTTCAACGTATTCCTTTAGCAACTGTATCAAGCGCTCCTTGACACTTGGTTCCAGATTGGCACCCACTTGTACTTCCTTCCGGTCTTCCTCTGTTCCTAAGTTGACGGTTTCTAACAACTCTTCGTGAGGCAAGATGGCCCTCTCTTCTTGTTGTAGAAGTCTGGCTAGCTCTCCTGGTACTTCACAATCTTCGTCATCTTCATACTCAACCTGATTGACCAAGTCTTCAAAGTTATTGAAGGACATAGCAGAATAGTCACCCATAGAATCCAGAGTGGATGGGTACCTGCATTTGTGAGTGTGGGTGTGTGTAAGGGATAGCCATCCTTAAACAAACAAAAATTAAAAAGGAAAGAAAATGAACACAACAGTTTATAAATGAAAAATGTCCAATGATTCATTAAACATGGCATATGGATATGAAGAGAATCAAAACCCTTACAAATGGACCTACATGCCCCGGGCAAGGCATGAGGTGAAAAAGTAGTGTGCAGATTGTTTAAAAGTAATTATTACAGACCAACAAGAAATGTTCGAAAGATAAGTTACTGATTAATGAAAGTAATGGGGATGAAGTCTTTCGCCTCCCAGTTGTGCAGTCCCCCTTTGATGGTTGGGAAGATCCAGTCTTCAATGTTACCCTCTTCGTCTTCGTCTTTCAAAGCATTGATTCCATGAGGAGAAATCTTGATGGGTGTTCTTTCAATTTTTGAGCGACGCATAGCTTTTTGCCCCGCAGCGGTAAATCCCAACCCAAACTTGTCTGTTTTGTGGGGAAAGTCAGGCAACTGACCCCATGTTGAGCTCTTTCCCTCCTTCATTGCAGCCTCTGCGTCTTTCAGAGATGCCATCCTAGCCACCTGCTTGGGTATCTCAGCTACTGCCTTTGCTACAGCAACCTCAGGAGCAAATTCCTCGAAGTGTTGGAATAGTGTCTCAATGAACCCGCCCTCCACTTCCACATACCGAAAGGAGTTCAGGTGACTGATCATATATTCTTCTTCACCGTGTACGGTTATAATCTTTCCTTTGACAAGGTATTTCAGCATCTGATGTAGGGAGGAAGTGACCGTGCCAGCATTATGTATCCATGGTCTCCCTAGCAAGCAAGAGTATGACGGACGAATATCCATCACATAGAAAGTTGAATGGAATACTTCAGTTCCTACCTTGATAGGGATGTCAACCTCTCCATGCACCATTGTTTTAGACACGTCAAAGGCCCTGACAATGATATTACTTGGTTTCAGCTCCAAGCCTTCACAATCCAACCGGTCGAGAGCCTTCTTAGGCAACACGTTTAGAGAAGAACCGGTGTCGACCAAGACATGGGCAAGAGTAGTTCCTCGGCATTCAACTGACACATGCAATGCGTCATTGTGCTTTCTTCCCTTCGGAGTCAAGTCAGCATCAGAGAAACCCAGGCCGTTGTCTGCGGTAAGGCTGGCTACACAATCCTGGAATTGATCGGCTGAGGTTTCCTGGGGAACATGGGCTGTCTTCAAAAACCTTATCAATGCTTTGGTGTGAGCCTCAGAACAAAGCAGCAATGCTAACATGAAGATCTTCGAGGGGGTTTGCCCCAGTTGCTCCACCACGTCATAATCACCCTTCTTAATTATTTTCAGAATCTCCTCCATTTCTTTCTTAGAGGTTTCGGGGATAACCAATGGCTGAGCCCTCGTCCTGACGAGCTCATCTTGGATCCCTTTCCCCTTATCAGCAGAAGTAGGAGGGACAACCACAGGAGTAACAACTTCTTCAATCAATGGAGTTCTTGCAGACAGTTTTATCGGTGCAGGAGTAACTTTGGAAGCAGCTGAGGGTCCAAAGATTGCCTTTGGAGGGGCAATCTCTGGAGAAAATATTCTCCCACTTCGGGTAATCTTGCTCGTACCGACAATGTTTCCAATGTCGGCATCTTCTTCGTCAGAGCTTTCTTCAGTTATCTCAACTTCTTTAACACCATGTTAGTAGATTTCTCCACCGTAATTCCATGGTATTGATTTGTCAGATTTGTAGGGGACAGGCCCAGGCATGGTTATTTTCAGAGGAACAAACTTCGTAGTGGATGTAATCTTAACAGGATTTTTAGGGACCTTGGAAAGATTGGTGGAAATTGTGATTATTGAAACATCTTTGATAGGAGTTGGAATAGCAGGAATCTTTTCGAAAAGAATTTGTTGGCTGTCCATTAGGCCTTAGATGCCTATCTTCAGCAATGGACAGTCGATTGGTAAGGAGGAACAACAGTAGCAGTCTTCTTTACATCCTGGGAAAATCCCAGCCTTCAACAGATTTAACTTGATTGTCAACAGTGGAGTCCTAAGATCATCAACAGTAGAAACATACAAATCTTTTTCAATAGCATGGACATTGCGACCATGCTTTGGCATTGGAGCAGATATTACGTTTGGTTTCTCTGGAGCATCGAACTCAACCTCTTTTGCATCTATCAAGTCTTGAATTTTATGCTTGAGTGCCCAACAATCGTTGGTGTCATGCCCGATGCTGTCAGAATGATAGGCGCATTTAGCATTAGGATGATAATGTGGGGAAGATGTGTTCACATTTTTTGGTGCCTCTTTGATAGTGGTGAGATTTAGCTTCAACAAATGGGGAAGAACTTGTGCAGGCGTCATATTGATGCGGGTGAACTGCCGTTGTGGCCGTTCTACCCGTTGCTGGTTTGGTCTGGACTGATTGTTACGAGGTTGATCATTTGATGAATTTTGGATCATCACGACCCCCACAGTCGGCCGACGCTCAGTTCTTCCCAATCTTTTCTGAGAGTATATAACAGCTGTCTCCTTCTTGGCCGGAAATGATTTCTTAGCAGTTGTAGATGCAGAGGCCTCCTTTTGAATCTTCCCATTCTTAATACCAGCTTCCACCCGTTCGCCAGTCAAAATCAATTTAGTAAACCCTGCGGAAGAGCTCCCGATCAAATGGTTGAAGAACAGGCCAGATAGGGTCCCCAAGAACATATCAACTAGTTCCCTATCAGAAAGAGGTGGCTGCACTCTTCCGGCCAAGTCGCGCCATTTCTGGGCGTATTCTTTGAATCCCTCATTTGAGACCATTCCCATACTTTGTAGCTGAGTACGGGTTGGCGCCAAGTCAATGTTATATTGATACTGGCGATAAAAGGCAGTTGCCAAGTCTTCCCAGTTATGCACTTCTGACCTCTCAAGCTGGTAAAACCAGTTTAGTTGTGTACCGGACAAGCTATCCTGAAAGAAGTGTACCCAAAGATTTCTGTCGGATGTATGAGGTTGAATTCTTCTGACATATGACCTCAAGTGCATCTTCGGGCAAGACAACCCATCATATTTTGCAAAAACTGGCACTTTAAACTTTGGAGGGATCACAATCCCAACAATCAATCCCAATTCTTCAAAATCTAACCCAGGAATCCTTTGCAGCTCCATAGCCGCCAGTCTATCCTCCAAGTTTTTGTATTTGTCGTCCGCTGGCGGGTATTGTTGCTCTGAGTAGTCTTCATCTTCCTCAACCTCTTCCTCTTCAGCCTCAGACTCAGAAGATAGTGAAGCTCCTTTTCCCTTACTGGTTTCCTCCTCAGATGCGGAAGGAAATTCAAGAACTCTTCTAGCTTCATTCTCAAACCTTCTTCCCAGTGTAGCTACCCCAACTCTTTTCTTCTTCTTTTTCACTTTTTCTTGCTCTTTGTTCCCTAGCAGTGTTTTTAGATCCTCCTGACCCTTTGCCAAGGTCATTAGGAGTTGTTGAAACTATGAGTTTTGTGACTGCAGATCTTTGACCGTCTGTTCGAGATCCATCTTACTGAAATAAACAGCATAAAGATAAGGAAACCTAGTGTGGAGACCTGCTTATGCGTATGATGAATGATATGTTTATTCATGCAATGCATTCAAGGATTTAGAAATTCAAAATTGTTGCAAACAAAAAGAACACACATCATATTAATAAGAAGAAATTTTGTCAGTACATAAATGCCCCATGGGCCAAATATTACAAAAACTTCTTAAGGTAAAAAGATGTTGCGCATCCTCTTTGGTGCGATGTAAGTGTTGAGGGTCTACTCCTCATGAAGTCGACGAGTAAGCTCCAAAACCTTCTTCTCACTGGCGTAGAAGCTAGCTTCAAAAGTATTCCGTTCCTCCCTGAGTTGGATCCAACTCTTCTCCATCTCCTCCCATGATGTTGGCATGTCAGGATATAGGATGGTGTAGGGAACCTCTCCTTCCTTAACGGGCTCTTTAATCAAAGGGAGAATATGAGGGTAAGGCATCATAAGACTCTGGGCTCGGGTCCTTACCCACTTGAGATAAGGCTCAAGAGGGATGGAGTTCTTGTACCCCAGTGTCTTGCTATCTACCTTGTTAGGCATCCTCCAAGCTCTGATGAATCTTTGGCGAAGTCCTTGCGCATCGTTGTCGAAGTCAAAAACTAGGTCAGGAATCAGCATGTCATGAGGGCCATCCCTCCATGCATATCCAAATTGTCTCAAAGCTAGACAAGGGTTGTAGGTAATGCCTCCCCTAATGCCAAGTAATGGAACATTAGGAAACTCTCCACAACGATTGACGATGATGACATTTTCTCTGGACCGAGAACACAAATGTACATCAGAGTGCGTGAGGGTCATCAACCGTTGTGACCACCTTAAGCCTTGGTCATTCTTCAAAACAGATTGTGGAAGGTGCAAAATAAACCACCTTGCAAGGAGAGGAGTACAACACATGAGAACACCTCTCTTCCTCATTGTTCGTGTGTAAAATGAGTGGAGGATGTCCCCAAGCAATGTAGGTATGAGATTCCTTGACATGAAAATCTTGACAGCATTGACATCTATAAGTTGGTCAGGATTTGGGAACAAGACCAACCCATAAATGAGGAGTGCCACAATCTCTTCGAAGGCTTGTAGATCCAAAGAATTCCAACACTCTTGTGCCTTCTCAAACAAGAATTTTGCCAAGAAGCCTTTGACGCCACTTCTAGTCTCCCAATGCCCCTTGATGTCAGATGGTTGCAAGTGTAGTGCTTGAGCAACATCTTCAGGCTTTGGTTCTTTTTTCGTACCGTTGTAGGGTAGTTGATTAAGAATAGGAATTCTCAGGAGTTGAGAAAATTCCTCCAAAGTAGGCACCAATTGGTAGTCGGGGAATGTTAAACAGTGGTGAAGGGGGTCAAAGAATTGGAATAACACTTTCACCATGTCTTCTTCAATGTTGGTGTTGACTAAGCTGAGCAGTCTACCATGCCTTTCACTGAAGAGAGAGCTTTCTGGAATTCTGGATGTAAGCTCCTTGAGTTAAGGAGGGATTCTCACAAGGTTGACTTGGATAGTTTTCCTGCGAAGAATTTCCATGACCTACAAAACAAGAACAAAGATGAAGATCCAAACCCTTGAAATGGTTAGTGATATGATACTTTATGATGTTAATGATGTATGCACAAACATATGTACAAGCAAGTCACACAAAACCCTAGTTTCAGGCTTGCATGAGATTTCATAGGTAAGTACCCTCTTGAGTGAAGTTGGCTTAAAAACCTGTCCTATAAATAGTAACCGGGTTCTAAGGAGCTCAATATCATTGGACTGTTTTCCATGTTCATTGTTTTGGTTTAGCCACTTAACTAGCGACCAAAATATTCCAAGAAAACAACCCTCAATGAGTGTAGTATCGAGTATCTACCAACTTCGGACTGCACCAAAGCCGGTCATCTCACTACCCCTAATAAAAGGCCAAGATGGTCAAGTAAGGTTCTAGGTCATTAGTGCTTAGTGACATCACTCAGCGGCCCCGTACTCTCCTTGATTGAACTCAAGGGTTACCGGTACTCACAAATATGTCGCACTAATATAACTATTGCTTCAACCGTGTCGGTATACCCCGCACAGTTTCCACAACGTATTGCTATCTATGAATGTTTCCCAAATCCGGGTGTAGGATTTCAAGCCCAAACAAGAGAACAAAAAGGTAAAGCAATCAAAGCAAACAATTAGTAATGCAAAAGGGTGATCTAAGCCCTAAGGTTACTCCACTTTTAAATTTGTCCCCAGCAGAGTCGCCAGTTCTGTGATACGGTGGGAGAACTGACATGAAGTTTTGCGTTTGTATTCGCACTTGTTCGGTTTAGCAAGAGTCGCCACCAACTTTTTATTTTATCCTAAGGAAAGGTTAAAAAGCACAGCAAAAACCTTTGAGATGTTTTCTTGGGTTCGGGGAGTATATTATAGAAAGGGAAGGTATTAGCACCCTTTCTATCCATGGTTATCCATGGGCTCTTAGTTACTTGCTTAGATCACTTGCCTTCGCTTTTCAATTGTTTGAAATGGTGCTTTGTGTGTGGTTTTGAAAATGTTTTGAAAAAGATGCCTTTGTCTTGGCAACCCTTGTAACAATTCTTTACTCGAATGTTTTACAAAAGGTGTTTGTATTTTCGGAAAGATGTTTTAATGTTGTTTTGAAAGTTGTGTTGTGGAGTGTGTTTTGAAAAGTAGGCAAGTGTGTTTTGCAAGTTGATCAAGTAACTAAGAGTTGTCTACCCCTAAATTTACTCAAAGATTTTCCCTATGTTTTAACCCTTTTAACAGTATTGTTCCACCATTGTATTTGGTGGACAATCTTGTGTTAGGATGTTAACAGGACGGGCGCGGGTCATCGTATAGACCATGAATGCAATGGTGCCAAGTGTCTTTGGAAAATTTGCTTGAAGGGACTATGATCATTTTTAGGCAACTTGAGAAAGCGTCATCGAGGGACTATGATCATTAGATTTGTTTTTGTTTGGCCAAAGACACTCAACATGCAAGCATGGCCCTTTTTTGAAGGCAACAAGTGGATTAACCCTAAGGGTGCAAGTGTGATTGGTGTTGTACATTTTCATGCTTGTTTATCTTTGAATTAGGTCAAGCTATTTGTTATTTGATTTTTGCATACAAACCCTAGGTCTATCATGGCATAATTAGAAAGCTTTTAAATGCGGAATTTTAAAGCCCTAGACTATTACAACATGATTATGGGGATGGGGGTACAAATGTTTGAATTGGGGTATTTGACAAGAAATTTAAATCTAGGCTATTACATCCATATCGAATATACAAGTATTCAAATGTACAATATTTTAAACAAATATAAATACAAAATGTATTATGCACAAAAAATGAGATTTTTTATGTATGTAAAAGTTTTCATGTTTGAAATATAAACAAAATAGAAAAAGATCAATTTGGAGTATTTTTGTGGTTTTTAGGGCAAAACCCTAATTTTTAACAAATAGTAATTATTTACCAATTATATACAATATTTATGTATTTATTTATACAAAAAATAAATAAAAGAGAAGTATATTGTAAAAAAGTATTTTTTGATGTCAAATATTAATAAAAATAAAAATGTATTATTTTCATATTTTTGTCCTAAATATTTAATAAAATATGTATAAGTATTTATATTATTTATTAAATATATTAAATATATACAAAAAATGAAATATTAATTATTTAAAAAAAAGTATATTTTTAGAGAATGTTTCCAAAATGTAAATAAAAAATAATACCTGAAAAAATATATTTTTTGTATTATTTTCTAGGGTTTTGAATAAAAGTATATATATATATATATATTTATTTACATGTATAAGCTAAATAGAACAAATAAATGTCAAATAAATGCAAAAATGGGTGAAAAAATATTTTTAATATTTTTTATATTTGAGCAAAAAATAATAAGTCAGAATCAAAAAGGAAAAATCAAAAATGATTAAAAAATCACACAATGGGCCAAGGGGGTGCAAAATGAAAAAAGGGGTGCAAAAAGAAGGTTGACTCAGGCCCAGCCCAAGTCAACTCTGTCTTCAACCTCCAACACATGTTTGAACAAGAAAACGCGCGCTTCCTTCTCCATCTGCTATCTCTTGATTCTTTGACTTTTAACAAAAACTTACAACATCAATAATGTAGAGCATCAAGTCACGATTTCAAACATATAAAAAAGTTGTTCTAACTCTCAGAAACGAGGGAGAATTTCTCCATCCCCAATTTCTGACCTAAGTTTTCTTCCATGTTCAGGTCCAAAATTCTCATAGCACACACAATATAAATGAAAAGTAACTACATGGATGGCTTCAGGGCTATGAGTAGGACATGCTTTCTTCACAAACTTAAGCCTAACTATGCCTGGATGGAGAGATAGAAGTTCAAATTTTTACCTGTTCAGCTTGAGTCGTGTACAGCAATGGAGGTATCTTTAATGGAGTTTGAACTTTGGTACAGCTTGCCTGAAGTCCTAGGATGCTTCCTCTATGCTCAGCTTGCTTTGAATCTCTCTGAATCGAGCTATGGAAGTCAACCTGCACAGCTGAAAAATGAAAATGGCAAACTTGGTTAGGGGTGTTACAGTCTGTATCTAGAGCTTGAGATAGTTTGTATGGATGATATAGAATGTGTTTGAAGTGGTTTTAGCCAAAGCGCACAAGTGGATTGAGCTGGCCAAATCAAACTGCAGCAGGTACCCTGTTTTGCAACAAAACTATGATTTTGTGAATGAGAAGGTTTGAGCTGTGGTGGATTCGTGTTTTAGGTCAGTTAGGTCATGTGAAAAGTGTTTGCAAAGTTTGCTTTGGCTGGTTCTTACAAGAATGAGAGATTGTAGTGAGTTTGCAAGTTTTCTTTTCTAATAAGCAAAGATAGTCAAGTTGGGTTATAGGCCAATGCAGGTCCCTCAAGCATGCTGCATACTTTGTTCTTGATCAGTGGGATTTGTCCACAAACTTGTGCCTCAGAGATTTTGCTTGTACCTCTTGGATTGTAAATTTGACATAAAGTGCATCTTTACAAGAATGGCAAAATTGCTTTTTCTACTTAAGGATTGATTTTGTGTGTATTGTCCAAATGAACAAAATAACACTCTAACACAAAGGATATGCATTTAATTATTGAGTGTGAAGAGGATTAGAGGCCTGTAAACTAGCCTAAACAATGCTGAGTTGAAAATGCCAAGGTTATGAACATGTATTTGGCCATGAACAAAGTGACTTTTACCCAACTTTGCCAATTCGATTCTCCCTAACCACAAGGGTGTTTGAGAAGTTCTTGGACAATTTGGAAAGCTTGGAATGTGTAATTCAATCCATCTTCGTAATGCAAATTGAAATTCCAAGTGGAAGTATGTGAAAAATGGCCATGAAGTTGGTCAAAAATCCTGCCTAGAATAGGTCAAAATTTTTCTAAGTTAAGAATGTTTTGCACCCTTATTCCAAAAATCATAACTTGAGCTACAAACTTCTTTTGAGGAAACTTTCTGAATCAAAGTTGTATAGTTTTCAATGGACTACAACTTTCATGTTTTGAGTTTTTCTTGAATCCAATTGTATCTTGATGAAAAAATGGGACAAAGTTATGAAAAAATAAGGAAGTTTCATAACTTAGAAAAATTCTAAGTTATGAAATTTTCTCATTCTAAACCCTAATTTGCAATTTTGGGTTTCTTGATGAACAATTTTCATAATTTGACATGTCTTGATGAAAAATGAATCTTGGCACTTGATTTTGACCAAAAAGTCAAAGTTTGACTTTTCAGTATACAGTTAAATTTGATCAGTTGACTGGAAAAATCATCTGTCAATCTTGTGCATTTGGGATCTTTTGAACTTGTTGAATGGATCAAGACAATGCCATTGAGTTCTTGAGTCCATATGTGAGCTTGGTTTGTCATTGGTTAGGTCAAACAGTCAAAAACTGCCTTTGTGCAGTCAAAACCCTAAAAATGACCATTTTCCCTTTTGGTGATCTGATCAAATTTCTTGGGGAATTGTGATCCAAACTTGACCAAATGGTTCATGTGAGTTTATATTGTTGATGTGGGTCAAATTTCATGAGGTTTGACTATCAATTGGCCACAATTGACTTTTTCCCCAATACAGCTGATTTCTAGGTCAACTGTCTAATTGACTGGGCAAAGATTGGAATCAAGACTTGAAACTTGGCATGGATAAACTTGTGAGTCCAACATGAAGCATGAAAGTAACTTTGGGCCTTTTAGGTCAAAACAACCTTGTGCAGACTCAAACCCTAATTTGGGTCAACAGTGCAAGGAGGAGTCTTGAGCAGAGCAAACCCAATTTGATCTTGAGCTCCAAGGGTCTTGTGGTGAGAAAATATTGATGAAATGAGAGGGCAAATTTTGGGGTACAACAGTTGCCCCTGTTCAATCTTCTTGCACCTGAAGAGTTAGATTGGCAAGTTTGCCTTTCGCGTCTCGAAGGTAAAAGGAGATTGGACACTAGAGTGCCCTTAAATTTGCACTCGTCGAAACAATGGATGCGGGAATGGGCTTAGAGATGCCATTTGGAGATGGGCTTAAAGATGCCATCTGGAGGGGTGACAGAACATTGTCGGGGATGGGCTTAAAGATGCCATCTGGAATGAGTATCAGAAAGGTATCCATATTTTGGAACGTCTCTAAACTGGGGGTCTGAATAAGCAATAGATTGACATCCGTATCTGGAAGCATCCGTAAACTGTTTTCAGAAGTCTTGAAGTTGAATAAGCAATAGAGCAGCATCCGTTGTTGGGAAGCGTCCGTAAATTGTTTTCAAAAGTTGAAGAGTCTGAACAAGCGATAGGTTAACATCCGTGTCTGGAGAACCCGTAAACTGTTTTCAGAAGTTGAAGAATCTGAACAAGCGATAGGTTAACATCCGTGTCTGGAGAACCCGTGAACTATTTTCAGAAGTCTTGAAGTTGAATAAGCAATAGAGCAGCATCCGTTATTGGGAAGCGTCCGTAAACTGTTTTCAAAAGTTGCATCTGAACAAGCGATAGATTAACATCCGTGTTTGGAGAATCCGTAAACTGTTTTCAAAAGTTGAAGAATTTGAACAAGCGATAGGTTAACATCCCTGTCTGGAGAACCCGTGAACTGTTTTCAGAAGTCTTGAAGTTAAATAAGCAATAGAGCAGCATCCGTTGTTGGGAAGCGTCCGTAAACTATTTTCAAAAGTTGCATCTGAACAAGCGATAGATTAACATCCGTGTCTGGAGAACCCGTGAACTGTTTTCAGAAGTTGAAGAATCTGAACAAGCGATAGGTTAACATCCGTGTCTGGAGAACCCGTAAACTGTTTTCAAAAGTTGAAGAATTTGAACAAGCGATAGGTTAACATCCGTGTCTGGAGAACCCGTGAACTGTTTTCAGAAGTCTTGAAGTTGAATAAGCAATAGAGCAGCATCCGTTGTTGGGAAGCGTCCGTAAACTGTTTTCAAAAGTTGCATCTGAACAAGCGATAGATTAACATCCGTGTTTGGAGAATCCGTAAACTGTTTTCAGAAGTCTTGAAGTGGAGGAGGAACCGGTGTAGGGTTTCCTGATTATGAGTCCGTGTAAAACTGCATCTTGAATTGTTAATGATAGCCTTTATTCTTATCCTGAAAGGAGAAAATGTTAGCTAAACACAAAATTATGTTGCATGAAATGTATGATGCAATGTATGTTCTATCAATGTTTATGAATTGAATGTAATGAATGCGCATGTAAGCTGATGAGTTGTCTTGCTGAGGATAGATGAATCCTGGATGGCTGGAGATAAAAGAATCTTGACTGCCACCGGGGGAAGTAAATCCTTGACTGCTGCAGGGGAATGCAGGAATTTTGATTGCTGAAAATGAGACATCCTTGTTGACTACTGTTGGGGAATCAGGAGCTTGGGTTGTATGCCAATATACTGGGGATTCCTGTCTTGAGGAGATCTTCATTGGGGGATATTTGAATATCCTGTGAAGAACCGAGAATGAGAGTCTTCAATCTGCTTGGGGAATGCAAGATCTTCAATTGTTTGGGGATCTTAGGACCACTGCTGGGGATTGAAAATCCTTGGTGACTTGCGGGGCTAGAGAATTCTGATGATCTCTACTAGGGAGTCCAGAACCTGGGAGGCTCATGCTGGAGGAGTAAGACTGAGAATCTACAATCTGACGGGAGGTACCTCTGTGGGGAGAAGGTTCACTAGTCTGGTTCCGCTGGAGATTTGATAGTTGAAAGTCTTAGCTCTGCTGGGGATAGGATTTTCATATTCTTAAGGCTCCACTGGGGATACTGAAACTTAACTCGGTGGGGAATTGAGTTCCGGAAGGCTCTCTGGCTGGGGAAATCAGTTTTGAGAAAGCTTCTTCTGCTGAGGATCCTGGATTTTAACTCTATTTGGGGAATTAAGTTCTGGATTTTGACCTTGCCGAGGAATTTGGAGTTTAAATCTGCGGGGAATTTCTTCTGAAAGGGTATCAAGATATCTATCTGTACCCTTAAACTATCTGTAATAATCTCTTCTTGGTTTGTAAGGAAAATGATTATGTTCAAATGCATATGCCTATTTAACAAAACATTGGACGTTTCTCAAATAAAACATAAGTGCAAAAGAGAAAAAGGAAGACAAAGCAAATTTCTGTATTTGGAAAAGTATTTGTATTGACTTTTTATGAGTATCTTTGTACAAAGGAGACAGACACCCTAGTAAGAGGATGCTGTCGTAAAGAATTGAAAAATTTTATAGAAAAGAAAGATGGCTATGTGCAACGATTCTATGGGATCCCATTCTGTTATAGCCTTCACAACTCTGAATATCTTGTCCATTCAAATGCTTCGTTTGCCGATGACTGGATTGATCAGAAGCTTGGAACTGGTTGATGAAGAGATTGTTCTTTAAAGTGATCCGACGAGACATAGTCATACGCTTTAATTCCCTAGCTTTTGCCTGGATCGCCCTTTCGGGTTTTCAATCCACCGGGAAACCCCTTTTTGCCCAAGCCGCCCTTTTGAGTTTTCGACTTGTCGGGTGTACAAATTTTTTTGTTTTATCCCTAATTTTTGCCTGAACCGCGCTTTCGGGTTTTCGGTTCTCCGGGATGCCCATTTTTGCCCAAGCCGCCCTTTCGGGTTTTCGACTTGTTGGGCGACTTTATGCGTAGTATCTTTTGACTATGTCTGCGTTCGCAGGGTGCAACAAATCGTCGCCATCCATGATGGTCAGAATCATTGCGCCACCAGAAAATATGCTCTTGATCACAAATGGTCCTTCATAAGTAGGAGTCCATTTGCCCCTGGGATCACTTTGCGGTAAGATAATCCGCTTGATTACGAGATCTCCGACTTGATATACTTGACGTCTGACTTTCTTGTTGAAAGCCTTGATCATCCGTTTTTGATACGTTTGACCATGGCAAACAGCAGCGAGTCGCTTCTCGTCGATCAAATTGAGTTGATCAAGTCGGGTCTGAATCCAATCATCTTCATTCAAACCAGCGTCCTTCATAATCCTTAAAGAAGGAATCTGAACTTCCATGGGTAGGACCGCTTCCATGCCATATACTAAAGAAAATGGGGTTGCCCCTGTTGAAGTTCGTGCCGTGGTACGGTATCCATGTAGAGCAAACGGTAACATCTCATGCCAGTCCTTATAGGTAACTGTCATTTTCTGAATGATCTTCTTAATGTTTTTGTTCGCAGCTTCAACAACACCGTTCATCTTCGGCCGATAGGGAGATGAATTGTGATGATAAATCTTGAACTGTTCGCATAGAGCGGTGATCATAGTATTATTCAGGTTTGTACCATTGTGTGTAATGATCTTGTCGGGGACACCATACCGGCATATGAGGTTTTGCTTGATGAAGCGGGCAACCACATTTTTTGTAACAGAGGCGAAGGAAGCTGCTTCGACCCATTTGGTAAAATAGTCGATGGCGACCAGGATGAAGCGATGTCCATTGGACGCTGTAGGCTTGATCTCTCCAATCATGTCAATGCCCCACATTGCGAATGGCCAAGGAGCTGTCAGAACGTTGAGAGGAACATGAGGAATATGAATCTTGACAGCGTAGACCTGACATTTGTGGCAAGTACGGGAATGCTGATGGAAATCTGCTTCCATGGTAGACCAGTAATAGCCTGCCCTTAGAATCTTCTTAGCCATCGTATACCCGCTCAAGTGGGTGCCAAATGTACCACTGTGTATCCCAGTCATGATTAAATCTGCTTTAGCTTTGTCTACACATCGGAGTAAAACACAATCATGGCTGCGTTTATAGAGGATGCGGTTGCTCAGGAAGAACTTGGCAGCAAATTTCCTTAGGAACTTCTTGTCATTTACGGAAGCTCCTTCAGGATATTCTCTAGTCTAGAGATACCTTTTGATTTCGTGAAACCACGGTTGTTCCAATACTTCTTCGGTATTAATCTCATGACAATGCGCAGGTTCATCCATTCGCTCGATGGTGATTTGGGGAGCCTCGTTATCCCAGTTGAGTTTAAACATGGAGGACATAGTGGCAAGAGCATCTACAAGCTGATTCTCTTCTCGCGGGAAATGCTCGAAGGTGATTTGCTCAAAATGAGGCAACAATGTCAGGACATGTTCTTTGTATGGGATAAGATTAGGATGCTTGGTATCCCACTCTCCTTTGATTTGACTGATAACCAAAGCCGAGTCCCCAAATACGATCAAAGATTTGATCCCCAGGTCTATAGCAGCCTTGAGACCAAAAATGCAAGCTTCATATTCAGTCATGTTGTTGGTACAGCTGAAGCAAAGTCGGGTCGTGAAAGGTGTGTGACAACCTTCCAGGGAAATGAGTACCGCACCGATACCGTTTCCAAGTGCATTTGAAGCACCATCAAAGTACAGGGTCCATCGGGATCCATTTTCAGGTCCGTCATACGATCCGTTACCTTTAATGTTGTCCAAATTCATGATGTCCTCGTCCGAGAAGTCGAATCTCATGGACTGATAATCCTCGATAGCTTGATGAGCTAGATGGTCAGCTAGTACACTCCCCTTTATAGCTTTTTGGGTAGTGTACTGGATGTCATACTCAGTTAGGATCATTTGGCATCTAGCTATTCTTCCAGATAAAGCTGGCTTCTCGAAGATATACTTGATAGGATCCATTTTAGAAATCAACAGAGTAGTATGAGTCAACATATACTGCCTTAGTCAGCGAGCAACCCATACCAAAGCGTAACAAGTTTTCTCGAGCAGTAAGTAGCGAGTCTCACAGTCGGTAAAATTTTTGCTAAGGTAATAAATGGCATGCTCTTTTCGACCAGACTCGTCATGCTGGCCCAAAACACACCTCATTGAGTTATCCAAGACGGTCAGATACATGATCAACGGTCTTCCTTCGACGGGTGGCATCAGAATAGGAGGTTCTAGCAAATACTCCTTGATCTTATCAAAAGCAGCTTGGCAATCGTCGTTCCATTCGACTACCTGATCTTTTTTCAATAGTTTGAAAATTGGCTCACAGGTAGACGTCAGATGAGAGATGAATCTGACAATATAGTTCAAGCGCCCCAAGAACCCTCTAACCTCCTTTTCAGTACGGGGAGCAGGAATTTCTTGTATTGCTTTCACTTTTGCTGGATCGACCTAAATGCCCTTGTTGCTGACAATAAATCCTAGAAGTTTACCAGACCTAACTCCAAAAGTACACTTACTTGGATTCAGCCTGAGTTTGTACTCTTTCAACCTGGAAAACAGCTTTTGCAGATGTTCAAGGTGTTCCTCCTCTGTTTGTGATCGAGCTATCATGTCGTCTACGTAAACTTCGACCTCATGATGTATCATATCATGAAACAAAGCTACCATGGCGCGTTGATAAGTTGCCCCTGCGTTCTTCAGTCCGAACGACATCACCTTGTAGCAGAAGGTACCCCATTGTGTAACAAAAGTTGTTTTCTCCATGTCCTCGGGGGCCATTTTGATCTGGTTGTAGCCCGAGAATCCATCCATGAAGGAAAACACTTTGTGCTGAGCTGTATTGTCAATCAAAATGTCGATGTGCGGTAGCGGAAAATCATCTTTAGGGCTAGCCCTGTTCAAATCCCGGTAGTCCATACACATTCTGACCTTGCCATCTTTTTTAGGAACTGACACGATGTTAGCAACCCATTGTGGATAGGATGTAACATCCAGAAAGCCAGCGTTGAATTGCTTCATTACTTCTGCTTTAATCTTCTCAGACATGTCGGGCCTTATTCGGCGGACTTTTTGTTTGACCGGTGGACAATCCTCTCTTGTAGGGAGACGGTGAACCACAATATCTGTGTCTAAACCCGGCATGTCTTCATAAGACCAGGCGGAGATTTCAACGTATTCCTTTAGCAGCTGTATCAAGAGCTCCTTGACACTTGGTTCCAGATTGGCACCCACTTGTACTTCCTTCCGGTCTTCCTCTGTTCCTAAGTTGACAGTTTCCAACAACTCTTCGTGAGGCAAGATGGCCCTCTCTTCTTGTTGTAGAAGTCTGGCTAGCTCTCCTGGTACTTCACAATCTTCGTCATCTTCATACTCAGCCTGATTGACCAAGTCTTCAGAGTTATTGAAGGACATAGCAGAATAGTCACCCATAGAATCCAAAGTGGATGGGTACCTGCATTTGTGAGTGTGGGTGTGTGTAAGGGATAGCCATCCTTAAACAAACAAAAATGAAAAAGGAAAGAAAATGAACACAGCAGTTTATAAATGAAAAACGTCCAATGATTCATTAAACATGGCATATGGATATGAAGAGAATCAAAACCCTTACAAATGGACCTACATGCCCCGGGCAAGGCATGAGGTGAAAAAGTAGTGTGCAGATTGTTTAAAAATAAATATTACAGACCAACAAGAAATGTTCGAAAGATAAGTTACTGATTAATGAAAGTAATGGGGATGAAGTCTTTCGCCTCCCAGTTGTGCAGTCCCCCTTTGATGGTTGGGAAGATCCAGTCTTCAATGTTACCCTCTTTGTCTTCGTATTTCAAAGCATTGATTCCATGAGGAGAAATCTTGATGGGTGTTCTTTCAATTTTTGAGCGACACATAGCTTTTTGCCCTGCAGCGGTAAATCCCAACCCAAACTTGTCTGTTTTGTGGGGAAAGTCAGGCAACTGACCCCATGTTGAGCTCTTTCCCTCCTTCATTGCAGCCTGTGCGTCTTTCAGAGATGCCATCCTGGCCACCTGCTTGGGTATCTCAGCTACTGCCTTTGCTACAGCAACCTCAGGAGCAAATTCCTCGAAGTGTTGGAACGGTGTCTCAATGAACTCTCCCTCCACTTCCACATACCGAAAGGAGTTCAGGTGACTGATCATATATTCTTCTTCACCGTGTACGGTTATAATCTTTCCTTTGACAGGGTATTTCAGCATCTGATGTAGGGAGGAAGTGACCGCGCCAGCATTATGTATCCATGGTCTCCCTAGCAAGCAAGAGTATGACGGACGAATGTCCATCACATAGAAAGTTAAATGGAATACTTCAGTTCCTACCTTGATAGGGATGTCGACCTCCCCATGCACCATTCTTTTAGACCCGTCAAAGGCCCTGACAATGATATTACTTGGTTTCAGCTCCAAGCCTTCACAATCCAACCGGTCGAGAGCCTTCTTAGGCAGCACGTTTAGAGAAGAACCGGTGTCGACCAAAACATGGGCAAGAGTAGTTCCTAGGCATTCAACTGACACATGCAATGCGTCATTGTGCTTTCTTCCCTTCGGAGTCAGGTCAGCATCATAGAAACCCAGGCCGTTGTCCGCGGTAAGGCTGGCTACACAATCCTGGAATTGATCGGCTGAGGTTTCCTGGGGAACATGGGCTGTCTTCAAAAACCTTATCAATGCTTTGGCGTGAGCCTCAGAACAAAGCAGCAATGCTAACATGGAGATCTTCGAGGGGGTTTGCCCCAGTTGCTCCACCATGTCATAATCACTCTTCTTAATTATTTTCAGAATCTCCTCCATTTCTTTCTTAGAGGTTTCGGGGATAACCAATGGCTGAGCCCTCGTCCTGACGAGCTCATCTTGGATCCCTTTCCCCTTATCAGCAGAAGTAGGAGGGACAACCACAGGAGTAACAGCTTCTTCAATCAATGGAGTTCTTGCAGACAGTTTTATCGGTGCAGGAGTAACTTTGGCAGCAGCTGAGGGTCCAAAGATTGCCTTTGGAGGGGCAATCTCTGGAGAAAATATTCTCCCACTTCGAGTAATCTTTCTCGTACCGGCAATGTTGCCAATGTCGGCATCTTCTTCATCAGAGCTCTCTTCAGTTATCTCACCTTGTTTAACACCATGGTAGTAGATTTCTCCACCGTAATTCTATGGTATTGATTTTTCAGATTTGTAGGGGACAGGCCCAGGCATGGTTATTTTCAGAGGAACAAACTTCGTAGCAGATGTAATCTTAACAGGCTTTTTAGGGACCTTGGAAAGATTGGTGGAAATGGTGATTATTGAAACATCTTTGATAGGAGTTGGAATAGCAGGAATCTTTTCGAAAAGAATTTGTTGGCTGTCCATTAGGCCTTGGATGCCTATCTTCAGCAATGGACATTCGATTGGTAAGGAGGAACAACAATAGCAGTCTTCTTTACATCCTGGGAAAATCCCAGCCTTCAACAGATTTAACTTGATTGTCAACAGTGGAGTCCTAAGATCATCAACAGCAGAAACATACCGATCTTCTTCAATAGCATGGACATTGCGACCATGCTTCGGCATTGGAGCGGATATTACGTTTGGTTTCTCTGGAGCATCGCACTCAACCTCTTTTGCATCTATCAAGTCTTGAATTTTATGCTTGAGCGCCCAACAATCGTTGGTGTCATGCCCGATGCTGTCAGAATGATAGGCGCATTTAGCATTAGGATGATAATGTGGGGAAGATGTGTTCACATTTTTTGGTGCCTCTTTGATAGTGGTGAGATTTAGCTTCAACAAATGGGGAAGAACTTGTGCAGGCGTCATATTGATGCGGGTGAACTGCCGTTGTGGCCGTTCTACCCGTTGCTGGTTTGGTTTGGACTGATTGTTACGAGGCTGATCATTTGATGAATTTTGGATCATCACGGCCCCCACAGTCGGTCGGCGCTCAGTTCTTCCCAATCTTTTCTGAGAGTATATAACAGCTGTCTCCTTCTTGGCCGGAAATGATTTCTTAGCAGTTGTAGATGCAGAGGCCTCCTTTTGAATCTTCCCATTCTTAATACCAGCTTCCACCCGTTCGCCAGTCAGAATCAATTCAGTAAACCATGCGGAAGAGCTCCCGATCAAATGGTTGAAGAACGGGCCAGATAGGGTCCCCAAGAACATATCAACTAGTTCCCTATCAGAAAGAGGTGGCTGCACTCTTCCGGCCAAGTCGCGCCATTTCTGGGCGTATTCTTTGAATCCCTCATTTGAGGCCATTCCCATACTTTGTAGCTGAGTACGGGTTGGCGCCAAGTCAGCGTTATATTGATACTGGCGATAAAAGGAAGATGCCAAGTCTTCCCAGTTATGCACTTCTGACCTCTCAAGCTGGTAAAACCAGTCTAGTTGTGTACCAGACAAGCTATCCTGAAAGAAGTGTACCGAAAGATTTCTGTCGGATGTATGAGGTTGAATTCTTATGACATATGACCTCAAGTGCATCTTCGGGCAAGACAGCCCATCATATTTTGCAAAAACTGGCACTTTAAACTTTGGAGGGATCACAATCCCAACAATCAATCCCAATTCTTCAAAATCTAACCCAGGAATCCTTTGCAGCTCCATAGCCGCCAGTCTATCCTCTAGGTTTTTGTATTTGTCGTCCGCTGGCGGGTATTGTTGCTCTGAGTAGTCTTTATCTTTCTCAACCTCTTCCTCTTCAGCCTCGGACTCAGAAGGTAGTGCAGCTCCTTTTCCCTTACTGGTTTCCTCCTCAGATGCGGAAGGAAATTCAAGAACTCTTCTAGCTTCATTCTCAAACCTTCTTCCCAGTGTAGCTACCCCAACTCTTTTCTTCTTCTTTTTCACTTTTTCTTGCTCTTTGTTCCCTAGCAGTCTTTTTAGATCCTCCTGACCCTTTGCCAAGGTCATTAGGAGTTGTTGAAACTGTGAGTTTTGTGACTGTAGATCTTTGACCGTCTGTTCGAGATCCATCTTACTGAAATAAACAACATAAAGATAAGGAAACCTGGTGTGGAGACCTGCTTATGCGTATGATGAATGATATGTTTATTCATGCAATGCATTCAAGGATTTAGAAATTCAAAATTGTTGCAAACAAAAAGAACACACGTCATATTAATAAGAAGAAATTTTGTCAGTACATAAATGCCCCATGGGCCAAATATTACAAAAACTTCTTAAGGTAAAAAGACGTTGCACATCCTCTTTGGTGCGATGTAAGTGTTGAGGGTCTCCTCCTCATGAAGTCGGCGGGTAAGCTCCAAAACCTTCTTCTCACTGGCGTAGAAGCTGGCTTCAAAAGTATTCCGTTCCTCCCTGAGTTGGATCCAACTCTTCTGCATCTCCTCCCATGATGTTGGCATGTCAGGATATAGGATGGTGTAGGTAACCTCTCCTTCCTTAACGGGCTCTTTAATCAAAGGGAGAATATGAGGGTAAGGCATCATAAGACTCTGGGCTCGGGTCCTTACCCACTTGAGATAAGGCTCAAGAGGGATGGAGTTCTTGTGCCCCAGTGTCTTGCTATCTACCTTGTTAGGCATCCTCCAAGCTCTGATGAATCTTTGGCGAAGTCCTTGCGCATCGTTGTCGAAGTCAAAAACTAGGTCAGGAATCAGCATGTCATGAGGGCCATCCCTCCGTGCATATCCAAATTGTCTCAAAGCTAGACAAGGGTTGTAGGTAATGCCTCCCCTAATGCCAAGTAATGGAACATTAGGAAACTCTCCACAATGATCGACGATGATGACATTTTCTCTGGACCGAGAACACCAATGTACATCAGAGTGCGTGAGGGTCATCAACCGTTGTGACCACCTTAAGCCTTGGTCATTCTTCAAAACAGATTGTGGAAGGTGCAAAATAAACCACCTTGCAAGGAGAGGAGTACAGCACATGAGAACACCTCTCTTCCTCATTGTTCGTGTGTAAAATGAGTGGAGGATGTCCCCAAGCAATGTAGGTATGGGATTCCTTGACATGAAAATCTTGACAGCATTGACATCTATAAGTTGGTCAGGATTTGGGAACAAGACCAACCCATAAATGAGGAGTGCCACAATCTCTTCGAAGGCTTGTAGATCCAAAGAATTCCAACACTCTTGTGCCTTCTCAAACAAGAATTTTGCCAAGAAGCCTTTGACACCACTTCTAGTCTCCCAATGCCCCTTGATGTCAGATGGTTGCAAGTGCAGTGCTTGAGCAACATTTTCAGGCTTTGGTTCTTTTTCCGCACCGTTGTAGGGTAGTTGATTAAGAATAGGAATTCTCAGGAGTTGAGAAAATTCCTCTAAAGTAGGCACCAATTGGTAGTCGGGGAATGTTAAACAGTGGTGAAGGGGGTCAAAGAATTGGAACAACACTTTCACCATGTCTTCTTCAATGTTGGTGTTGACTAAGCTGAGCAGTCTACCATGCCTTTCACTGAAGAGAGAGCTTTCTGGAATTCTGGATGTAAGCTCCTTGAGTTGAGGAGGGATTCTCACAAGGTTAACTTGGATAGTTTTCCTGCGAAGAATTTCCATGACCTACAAAACAAGAACAAAGATGAAGATCCAAACCCTTGAAATGGTTAGTGGATGCATATGATGCTTTATGATGTTCATGATGTATGCACAAACATATGTACAAGCAAGTCACACAAAATCCTAGTTTCAGGCTTGCATGAGGTTTCATAGGTAAGTACCCTCTTGAGTGAAGTTGGCTTAAAAACCTGTCCTATAAATAGTAACCGGGTTCTAAGGAGCTCAATATCATTGGACTGTTTTCCATGTTCATTGTTTTGGTTTAGCCACTTAACTAGCGACCAAAATATTCCAAGAAAACAACCCTCAATGAGTGTAGTATCGAGTATCTACCAACTTCGGACTGCACCAAAGCCGGTCATCTCACTACCCCTAATAAAAGGCCAAGATGGTCAAGTAAGGTTCTAGGTCATTAGTGCTTAGTGACATCACTCAGCGGCCCCGTACTCTCCTTGATTGAACTCAAGGGTTACCGGTACTCACAAATATGTCGCACTAATATAGCTATTGCTTCAACCGTGTCGGTATACCCCACACAGTTTCTGCAACGTATTGCTATCTATGAATGTTTCCCAAATCCGGGTGTAGGATTTCAAGCCCAAACAAGAGAACAAAAAGGTAAAGCAATCAAAGCAAACAATTAGTCATGCAAAAGGGTGATCTAATCCCTAAGGTTACTCCACTTTTAAATTTGTCCCCAGCAGAGTCTCCAGTTCTGTGATACGGTGGGAGAACTGAATTGAAGTTTTGCGTTTGTATTCGCACTTGTTCGGTTTAGCAAGAGTCGCCACCGACTTTTTATTTTATCCTAAGGAAAGGTTAAAAAGCACAACAAAAACCTTTGAGATGTTTTCTTGGGTTCGGGGAGTATATTATAGAAAGGGAAGGTATTAGCACCCTTTCTATCCATGGTTATCCATGGGCTCTTAGTTACTTGCTTAGATCACTTGCCTTCGCTTTTCAATTGTTTGAAATGGTGCTTTGTGTGTGGTTTTGAAAATGTTTTGAAAAAGATGCCTTTGTCTTGGCAACCCTTGTAAAAATTCTTTACTCGAATGTTTTACAAAAGGTGTTTGTCTTTTCGAAAAGATGTTTCAATGTTGTTTTGAAAGTTGTGTTGTGGAGTGTGTTTTGAAAAGTAGGCAAGTGTGTTTTGCAAGTTTATCAAGTAACTAAGAGTTGTCTACCCCTAAATTTACTCAAAGATTTTCCCTATGTTTTAACCCTTTTAACAGTATTGTTCCACCATAGTATTTGGTGGACAATCTCGTGTTTTAGGTCAGTTAGGTCATGTGAAAAGTGTTTGCAAAGTTTGCTTTGGCTGGTTCTTACAAGAATGAGAGATTGTAGTGAGTTTGCAAGTTTTCTTTTCTAATAAGCAAAGATAGTCAAGTTGGGCTATAAGATAATGCAGGTCCCTCAAGCATGCTGCATACTTTGTTCTTGATCAGTGGAATTTGTCCACAAACTTGTGCCTCAGAGATTTTGCTTGTACCTCTTGGATTGTGAATTTGACATAAAGTGCATCTTTACAAGAATGGCAAAATTGCTTTTTCTACTTAAGGATTGATTTTGTGTGTATTGTCCAAATGAACAAAATAACACTCTAACACAAAGGATATGCATTTAATTATTGAGTGTGAAGAGGATTAGAGGCCTGTAAACTAGCCTAAACAATGCTGAGTTGAAAATGCCAAGGTTATGAACATGTATTTGGCCATGAACAAAGTGACTTTTGCCCAACTTTGCCAATTCGATTCTCCCTAACCACAAGGGTGTTTGAGAAGTTCTTGGACAATTTGGAAAGCTTGGAATGTGTACTTCAATCCATATTTGTAATGAAAATTGAAATTCCAAGTGGAAGTATGTGAAAAATGGCCATGAAGTTGGTCAAAAATCCTGCCTAGAATAGGTCAAAATTTTTCTAAGTTAAGAATGTTTTGCACCCTTATTCCAAAAATCATAACTTGAGCTACAAGCTTCTTTTGAGGAAACTTTGTGAATAAAATTTGTAGATTTTGCAATGGACTACAACTTTCATGTTTTGAGTTTTGCTTGAATCCAATTGTATCTTGATGAAAAAATGGGACAAAGTTATGAAAAAATAAGGAAGTTTCATAACTTAGAAAAATTCTAAGTTATGAAATTTTCTCATTCTAAACCCTAATTTGCAATTTTGGGTTTCTTGATGAACAAGTTTCATAATTTGACATGTCTTGATGAAAAATGAATCTTGACACTTGATTTTGACCAAAAAGTCAAAGTTTGACTTTTCAGTATACAGTTAAATTTGATCAGTTGACTGGAAAAATCATCTGTCAATCTTGTGCATTTGGGATCTTTTGAACTTGTTGAATGGATCAAGACAATGCCATTGAGTCCTTGAGTCCATATATGAGCTTGGTTTGTCATTGGTTAGGTCAAACAGTCAAAAACTGCCTTTGTGCAGTCAAAACCCTAAAAATGACCATTTTGCCCTTTTGGTGATCTGATCAAATTTCTTGGGGAATTGTGATCCAAACTTGACCAAATGGTTCATGTGAGTTCATAATGTTGATGTGGGTCAAATTTCATGAGGTTTGACTATCAATTGGCCACAATTGACTTTTTTCCCAATACAGTTGATTTCTAGGTCAACTGTCTAATTGACTGGGCAAAGATTGGAATCAAGAATTGAAACTTGGCATGGATAAACTTGTGAGTCAAACATGAAGCATGAAAGTCACTTTGGGCCTTTTAGGTCAAAACAACTTTGTGCAGACTCAAACCCTAATTTGGGTCAACAGTGCAAGGAGGAGTCTTGAGCAGAGCAAACCCAATTTGATCTTGAGCTCCAAGGGACTTGTGGTGAGAAAATATTGATGAAATGGGAGGGAAAATTTTAGGGTACAACACTATTGTTTTTGATGGTGCTTCAAACGCACTTGGTAATGGCATCGGCGTTGTAATTATATCTCCTGAGGGCTGTCATACTCCTTTCACTGCCTGACTATCTTTCAATTGCACTAACAACATGGCGGAGTATGAAGCCTGCATCATGGGTCTCAAAGCCGCTATTGACCTCAAGATCAAGTTCTTAAATGTCTTCGGGGATTCAGCCTTAGTGATAAGTCAGATCAAAGAAGAATGGGATATGAAGCATCTGAACCTCATCCCATACAAAGAGCATGTTCTGACACTACTCCCACACTTTGAGGAGGTAATCTTTGAACATTTCCCACGAGAGGAGAATCAGTTAGAGGATGCACTAGCTACCATGTCTTCTATGTTCAAAGTCAGGTGGGACAACGAAGCTCCCCGAATCACCATTGAAAGGTTGGATGAGCCAGCGCACTGCTGTGAGATTGATATCGAAGAGGTGGAAGACAAACCCTGGTTTTATGAAGTAAAAAGGTACCTCGAGACTCAAGAGTATCCCGAAGGGGAATTTGTCAATGATAAGAAGTTTCTGAGGAGGTTCGCTGCGAAATTCTTCCTTAGTAATGGAATCCTATACAAACGCAACCATGACTCTACCTTACGGCAGTGTGTAGATAAGAGCGAAGTAGAGATTATGACAGATCTACATGAAGGTACCTTCGGAACCCATTCAAGCGGGCATACAATGGATAAGTAAATCCTACGGGCAGGATACTACTGGTCCACTAAGGAAGCAAATTGTTATCAGCATGCCCGAACTTGTCATAAGTGCCAAATTTATGCTGATAAGGTGCATGTGCCTTCGGTTCCTTTGAATGTCTTGATAGCTCCGTGGCCCTTTGCAACGCGGGGAATTGACATGATCGGAGAAATCAGGCCTACCGCTTCCAACGGGCATCGCTTCATCTTGGTATCCATCGATTACTTCACGAAGTGGGTTGAAGCGGCCTCTTTTGCTACTCTGACCAAGAACGTCGTGGCGCGATTTATCCGGCATAATCTGATCTTTCGGTACGGTGTGCCAGAGAGAATCATTACTGACAATGGTAAGAATCTCAATAACACGATGATCACCTAGCTCTGTAAGCAATCCAAGATACAACATCATAACTATTCTCCCTACCGGCCGAAGATGAATGGCGTTGTTGAAGCGGCTAACAAGAACATCAAGAAGATTATACAGAAGATGACGGTGACATACAAAGACTGGCATGAGATGTTACCATTCGCTCTTCATGGGTATCGTACCTCAGCACAGACGTCGACATGGGCAACACCCTACTCTCTGGTATATGGCATAGAGGCAGTCCTACCCATTGAGGTCCAGATTCTTTCTTTAAGGATTATGAAAGATGCAAGTTTGAACGAAGACGACTGGTTCCAGACCCGACTTGATCAACTAAATCTGATCGATGAGAAGAGGCTTACTGTTGTCTGTCATGGTCAGACGTATCAAAAACGAATGATCAGGGCTTTCAACAAAAAAGTCAGACGTCAAGAGTATTAAGTCGGAGATCTGGTAATCAAGCTCATCATACTGCCACAAGGCAATCCCAGGGGAAAATGGACTCCCACATACAAAGGGCCATTTGTGGTTAAAAACATTTTCTCGGGTGGAGCTATGATTCTAACCACCATGGACGGTGACGACCTTTCTCACCCTGTCAATGCAGACATAGTGAAAAGATACTACGCCTGATCAAAGACCCGTTAGGTTGACTGGCCTAGGAAAAAATAAGAGCTTCCTGACGAACCAAAAGGGTTCGGTAAAAAATAAGGGATGAAAATGAAAAATCTGTACACCCGACAAGCCAAAAACCTGAAAAGGCGGCTTGGGCAAAAACGGGTATCCCGGTGGACTGAAAACCCGAAAGGGCGGTCCAGGAAAAAGTTAGGTATGTAAAGCGTATCACTATGTCCCATTGGATCATCTTGCGACCAGACCTCAGTATCAATTATCGAGCTTGAACGACACCGATAAATCTAATCAGCTTCGGACAAGCAGCAAAGTGATGAGACGCTCGAAGACATAGGGGCAATAGCAGAATTGGAACCCAATGGGATTGTTGCACATAGCTGTTTTCTTTTTACACAATATTGTATAGCTTCTATTTTTACGACGGCGTTCTCTTGCTAGAGCGTCAGCTTCCCTGTACAAAAAACGCTTGTTATAGGCCAACTTTAAGAAATTAATACAAATCATTTTTACAAAAAAAACATTTGTTTTTCTTTTCCCGTTTTGTTTTGCAAGAACGTCCAATGATTTATTCTTGACATATGCATTTGAATATGATTGCTGCTCATAAATATTTACATAAGAAACGAAAAGACAATTGCTCGTAACTTAAGAAACAGGGGCAAAAACAAGAAATGTCAAACCCGACAGTTACTCTATCCAGCAGGTACCGAGTCATAGACGACTTAGAAACATAATCATCAGTGCATACGACCTCGTAACATCTACACTCCCCACAGAGTAAAAGCAATCAGGACATTTGATATCAGCTTTCCCAAAGCAGAAAGTAAATCTCCCTAAGCAGAGTTCATTTCTCTGAACACATAAGCTCAATCCCCAACAGAGCTTATTACTTCAGCCACGAAAATTCACTTTCCGACAAAGCTTTTCCCCCGCAGAGCTATTCTCGAATAAAGTCTCTCCCTGGCATAATAGTCACAAACAACAAGGAGTAATTGTCCAGCATAATCATTTCCGTTCATCATCCCCAGCGGAAGTAGAAGAACTGCAGTCCTCTACAACAGTCAGGAATGCTATACTCTCCAGCAGCAGTCAGGATTTATTTTCCCAGACTCGAACATGTCCCAATAGCATTTCATGTTCATACATCATGACATGCGCATACATATCACATACAACATAATCTCATTTATTTTGAGAACAATATCCCACCATGCATTTCATGCATCACATATAATTAACCCTGTTACCTTTTCAGGAAAGATAGTTATCATCAACAATTCCAACAGTTCATGACTAAATCCATGAAGCTATACATGTCATATCTGCAGACAACTAATGTAAAATCAGTTCCTAAAACCAAACGGGTCAACTAATCTAAGTGATCAAATGAAGCAACCCTACTATCCAGGCTTTCATTCCGAAGTAACCCTACTATCCAGGTTCCTTCTCATAGCCCTACTATCCAGGCTCTCATCCCGAAGTAGCCCTACTATCCAAGTTCCTTATTATAGCCCTACTATCCAAGATTTCATCTCGAAGTAAGCCTACTATCCAGGTTCCTTCTTATAGCCCTACTATCCAGGCTTTCATCTCGAAGTAACCCTACTATTCAGGTTCCTTCTCATAGCCCTACTATCCAGGATTTCATCTCGAAGTAACCCTACTATCCAGGTTCCTTCTCATAGTCCTACTATCCAGGCTTTCATCTCGAAGTAACCATACTATCCAGGTTCCTTCTCATAGCCCTACTATCCAGGCTCTCATCCCGAAGTAACCCTACTATCCAGGTTCCTTCCCATAACCCTACTATCCAGGCTTTCATCTCGAAGTAACCCTACTATCCAGGTTCCTTCCTATAGCCCTACTATCCAGGCTTTCATCTCGAAGTAACCCTAATATCCAGGTTCCTTCTCATAGCCCTACTATACAGGCTTTCATCTCGAAGTAACCCTAATATCCAGGTTCCTTCTTATAGCCCTACTATCTAGGCTCTCATCCCGAAGTAACCCTACTATCAGGATTCCTTCTCATAGCCCTACTATCCAGGCTCTCATCCCGAAGTAACCCTAATATCCAGGTTCCTTCTCATAGACCTACTATCCAGGCTCTCATTCCGAAGTAACCCTACTATCCAGGTTCCTTCTCATAGCCCTATTATCCAAGCTCTCATCTCGAAGTAACCCTACTATCCAGGTTCCTTCCCATAGCCCTACTATCCAGGATTTCATCTCGAAGTAACCCTACTATCCAGGTTCCTTCTCACAGCCCTACTATCCAGGATTTTATCTCGAAGTAACCCTACTATCCAGGTTCCTTCTCATAGCCCTACTATCCAAGCTCTTATCCCAAAGTAACCCTACTATCCAGGTTCCTTCTCATATCCCTACTATCTAGGCTCCCATTTCGAAGTAACCCTACTATCCAGGTTCCTTCTCTTTTATCTCCAGACAACAGTTTACAACACTATAAGACCTAGACCCGACCATATACTGTCAATTTCACAATTCCCCAGTAAGTCGTTGTGCAGCCTGGACCCTGACCAAACATGCAGTTTACTCCCACCTCCTCAATTAAGAGTTAATTCCTCAGTAGAGTAATGGACAACTGAAGCTCCTATACTCTATTACCCAGGACATAAATCAACATTCCCCGGCGAAGTCCTCCTCAACAGCAGGTACAGGAATTCTCGCAAAGAAATCTCATGCGACTGATATCTTTTCTGGATGGCATCTTTAAGCCCATCTCCGATGAATCTCTGTCGAATCCCAAATGGCATATGTAATCCCATTCCCAATATCATCGATCAACGTTACTTCATGCGAGTGCAAATTTTTGGGCACTCTAGTGTTCAATCATCTTCCACCTTCAGATCACGAAAGGCCGGCCAGCCAATCTACATCCTTAGGTTTAAAAAGATTGAACAGGGGCAGCTGTTGTACCCAAAAATTTTCCGTCCCATTTTACTCAACATATGTTCATTAAGATACTCAACTTGCTCAAGGATGCCCAAGAGTTGACCAAACAAACTCTTTCCTAAAGCAATGAACCTCCAAATAGGATTTCGATTTTCTTCAAGTAGGGTGAGTCCCAAGGGCCTCATATGCTCTCCATAGTCCTAATATGTTCTAAATACCATTCATGCCAAGTTTCATGCTTTGCACAAGAAGTTTTACTAGTCAACTGCTCAAATGTTTGAAAATCAACTGTACTAGGTCAAAAGTCAACTGGGGCCCATATACATTCAAACTCCAAGATTTTTGGTCAACATAAACATTTTGAAGTTATATCCATCATTTGATCAAGGGTTGATCATGATTCCCCAAGGACAGCTCCTAATTTATCAAAACTCAAAAGTTGCTAAATTAGGGTTTCCAAGGAAAAAGTCAACCAAACTTTGACCAAGCATAACTTTCTCATGCTTTATCAGAAATTTCTCATCCAAGGATCATTTTGAAGAGAATGCAATTCCCTACAACTCATCTTCAGTCCTCAAGTTCAAGAAATGCATTCATGAAAAGATATAAATTCAGATATTATAGGTCATTCCAAAAAGTCAACAAAAACACCTTTTGGATCAAAGCTTCTTACATGAGCATGGAATATCCAATTGAAATGAAACAAAAAGGTTGTTTATGGGACATCCTAAGCTTTCTAAAAAGTCAAAGAACACCCTCTTAAGATCCAAATTGAAGGAGATATGCATTGTCAAAGTTGGCCATTTTTGGAGAATTGTCAAAAGTCAACAATGCCCAAAATTGCATTTTTTGGCAAATGGGCCTAACTTTTTATGCTTGCATCTTGCTCCTAGCCTGGTCCACGACCCATAAACCATTCCATACATCATATGCTTATTTATTTGATTTATTTTGATTTTTAATTATTTTAAATCCAAATTAAATCAAATAAATGATATGAAAATATTTTGGGATGATTTTGCATTAAAGAATGAAGATACAGGCTGTATGTTAGCAAGCAAAGCGTGCAAGTCTTGATTGAATTGAAAATGGCATGATTTGGAAAATTTTGGAAACAAAGAATATGACTTGAAAATCAAATATTTTGCCCATCAATTCTCAAGATTGAATCCAAAATTATTAACCTATTTGATTCATATACATATAACTAAGCAGGTGGAACCCTAGTGGAGAGGAGAGAGAGGCGCAACTAGGTAAAAACATCAAGAACAACATTGAGTTTTTTTGCAAAAAAGTTAGAATTGGATTTTCAATTACAGTCTCGTTCAAGCAATTTCAAGGCCGGCAACACGTTCCTGGACACCTTCTAAAGCCATCAACATCAATTACACGCATCAAGGCATCCCCATTTGCCTCTAGATACTCACGGTTTGATCGTGTTTCCTTAAATCTTGATTTTGCTCATTCATACGTTATACATGCTATTTGATTATATTTTCGTGATCATGATCATCATATGAAGGTGTCTGAATAGTCTAATTTGAGTTTCAGTACAGGAATGGGCTTATGCCATTACTAGGGTTTGAAAACTCAAAATTGGGGTTTACGTTTTCAGGACAAATTGAAGGGAATTACTGGACTCAGGACAAAATTCTTGATTGATCCCTAATATTGGTTTTGATTTATATTGCCTGTATCATGTTTTTGAATAACGCAGGGTCGTAGCTACGAACCAAATCCGTCACTACAGCTTATAGTGACAGAAAGCTGTTGTAGGTAAAAGTACGTTGTCTAAAACAACGAATTAGTGAAAGAGACGATGAGGTGGCTAACTCTCACTGGCCGGTTTGAATTCACGCGCGCTTTCTTGGGTGTAGCATTTAATTTCCTTTATATTCCATTTGTTTCATTATATGTACGAATGAGTAATCCAACGCAGTTGGTCAGGGAGTGTGTGTATGAGGCTTACGTCCTGGATTCGATCCCAGGCGTCTGCTTTTATTTTTCTCTTGATAATTTCTTGCAGATTTTGTGCCCCAGGGCCAAGAGTGTATACCATGCATTGGCCAATCATCACCATTGGATCTCTTCAAGGCTAGATCAAACGTTCCAGATCCAGGAGTGCACGGTAGATCTTCAAGGGAGCAGCGCCACTAGATCATACGCGTGGTGGGCTTGCAAGAATCTGGGCTTGAAATTTCCAACTCATACCCCCAATTTGCTTCATCACTCCAGGCCCAAATCTTTTTTTTTTTAATTCTTTTTTATTATTTTTTATTATTTTTTATTTTTATTATTTTCATAATAAAAACTTTTTTTTAATCAAATCATAAAATCAGAAAAATCATTAAAAATTAGATTTAGTTTTCATAAAAATATTTAATTGCCATTAATTAATTAATTTAATTAGATTACTTTAAACACTTTTGAAATTAAAATCCAATAGAAATTAGGTTAACTTAAATACTTTTTCTTTCCGTAATTAAAATTAATTTTTGAAAATTAATTATTTTAATTATTTCAACCTTGATTATTTTGTTAAATAAAATTAATTAGTAAATTAGGTTTAACTTGCAAATTGCAACTATTTTTCTCAATAAAAAAAATACAAAAATATTTTTTAATTAATTAGATTTCTTAGGCTTCTAATTTGTTCCCGTCTTAACTTTCGCGCATTGTTTTTTCCTTATTTTTATTAATTATTATAACTGCTCCGAGTTTGTAATAGTTAACTAGGTTTGCTATTTCGTATTTAATATTTCCCCCGGTTTTTTTGATTATGTAATCCCCCTCCCTAAGGCCTTGTAATAGCTAGAGTTTTAATTTCTCGCACTTTACTTTCCGCAGTTATAAACTGCCTAGATGTATGGATAATAGGATTGGATGGCAAGATAAATAAATTTAAAATGGTAGACAACCCTAATTGTGCAAAGATAATTAACTGAAAAAAAGGCACACTTGCACATGCTCACTCCTAGGATTTGCCCCACTTGGTTGCCTCAGAAATAATGGTCGTGTCCCTCGAACGTAGGGATACCTTAGCAATGAGCCGCGATTCAAAATCGTCATAAAGATCATAGTCCCTACTTGTCCCTCGAGTTGCCTACGAATTGATCTTATGACGATAGCCCCTTCGAAATGCTAAGATATCCTTACTTGTTGCTTTCAGAGACCATTTCGTCCCTTCGAACGTCCCTTTAAAATCCAACGGCGGAGCTACCTACTCCTTAATAGTAGGATAGCACTGTCTAAAGGAAACGAAAACGAACAGACTTTTTTCGAGTAGGTAGAAATCTTAAGTACTTGCTCAAAATAAAAACTTTTCACACAAAAACTTTTTAAAACAGTTTTCAAAACAACTTCGTCACACTCTTGAGGACCGATACAAGAGTTATCGCGAAGTAAACAAAACTTTTTAAAATAAGCACACACAAGCAATTTAAAAAATGAGCAAGTACCTAAGAGCCCGTGGAAAACCACAGATAGAAAGGGTGCTAACACCTTCCCTTTCTATAATCTACCCCCGTACTCAGAAATATCTCTAAAAAAGGTTTTTTCTGTTCTTTTTCCTTTTCCTCTGTTGGATGAAATAAAAGTCGGTGGTGACTCTTGCTTACCGTGACATTTGCGAATACAAAACGCAAACTAGTACAACAGTCAGTTCTGCCACCGTATCACACTATTCCTTTAAACCCTTACTATCCCTTGTTGCTATAAGCTCTAAGATTGTCACATCTGCAAGCATATAAGAGATATATATTTATAATAGCAAATACCCAACAAACAAAGCTCAAAATCACAATCCAATTATACATGGATCCATGGACCGAATCGAAAAAGCCCAAAAACCAGAAAACACTATTCACTCGTACGGACAATGCTATTCCTCTGTACAGGCAACACTATTCATCTATATGGACGATACTATTCACCGACCTTTTTTTTCGATTTCTATTTTTTTGATTTTTCGTCCGACTTTCTAAAACTTACAATTTTCGCGGTAAATACAATCTCCAAAATATATATTTTTTTCTCTTCATCAACAAAGGTTTTAAAACACATTTACAACAACTATTATTACAAAATATGTTATAAAAAATGTATTAAAATTAATTTGCAACTTGGTAAAAGATAATGGATAATTGATAAGTTAGGTTATAACATATCAACTTGTAAATTAGTTCAAAAAAATATATGGCGAATAAATTATCTGTTTAAATTTATAGTATTTAATAAAACTATTATTAAACTAGTTTATAAATATAAAAGGTATAAGAAATAAATTTTGAATATTTTTAATTAAGACTAGAGGTAAAATTGAGAGAAAAAGATATAAGTTATAATCTATTTAAATTAGCTTATTAAAATAAGCCATGAATCAATAAAAATAAGAATTAAATTCGTGAAAAAATGATAGTTACCGATCAGAATTTTTTAAAGCATATGAGTTAATAAATAATGACGTATAAGTTAATAAATAATATATATAAACGAAATATTGGGTAATATTAGAGTTAATTGTCGTTAAGGATTAATTCAACTGGAAATGTTGATACTATTATGATATCTATTGTTTTTGTTTGAATTGAAAACTTTGTATTTGTCGTAATAAAATACGAGAATTTCTCTTTATATTTAGTAGTGGTGAAAATCATCACTGAAAATTCGAAAATACGCTTTTGGATATGTACTTTCTAACGCACCTATCAGTATGTTTTAGATGTGCATATTCGAAACCACTATTATTTTACGTTTTAATACTTAAACGTTGGATTTTAAATTTCAGTGGGTGTTTCGGAAATGCATATCCGAAACATATGTACATGTTGTTTCAGATATGCATATCTGAAACTTCCTTTGTTTGTGTCATTTTTGTTTAAAATAACACCATTACCCCTACCATTGAAACATGCATATTTTTTATAATTTTTTAACAAATATGAAACGAAGATAATAATACGAACATAAAGATTAGATTAGATATTCAGACATACGAAAATATAATTTAGTAAATAAGTTGTTCGGAAAGTGCATAATATCAAAATATTACATTCAAAACAAAAAATATAATATAACATAGACTACTGCTACTGCGTATGCCTAATCCTAACCCCTTGTGATCTCCTTTTCTTTCTATACTGCGCTGCACCGGATGCCTCCGTAACCATCCTCCCAACGATGGAAACTGCCTCAGGACCATCCCTCTCGATGATCCCAGAATCCAACTCCTCCTACCCAAGGAGGTGTATCCACTGACAGATTGAAAATACATCAGTAGCATGGTCATCCTCGGCCTACTGGTTCTCCAAGAGCTCCTCATAAATTGGCCTAGACGAACGTTCATGAGCATCTGGTGTCATGATAAGGTGTGACACGTTAAAGAACCATGTCACGTAACCTTCTGCACAATTCCAACTTTGGAATGTGGGAAGTCTAGGGGTATTTAGGGAACTTCACCAAACGTCTAGAATAAGTACACTAGGTGTTAAATAAAATTCTCTAAAATAGCAACTATTAACATTTTTTATTACATGTCTTTTGTTGCTTTAGAACTTTTTAGTTTGGCGAAGGTTAAGTAGAATGAAGGGGTTTAATTGAACTCCTTGAATTTTGAAAATGTACATTTAAATTAGTATATAAATTATATTTTGAACTTCCTTAATTTTTTTCACGAGTTATTTAATCGATCTTAATTTTTTTCCATCCCTTCTACTAGGGTTTTAGTTTTGTCACATGAAGGTGTAAAAAAAAACAATTAGGAAGGGGGGTTTGAATTGGGTTTTTAAAACAAACTATTCTTTTAAAAAATTATTTTCCTTTAAGTTAAAAATGTTTTTTTCTTTCACTCTTGATAATAACAATAAGTAAGAACAAGAAGTAAAGAATAATGTATATTTATACTAGTTCACTTGAAAAATTATCAAGCTAGTCTAGTCCATCCGCCAAGGTGATTTCACCTCACTCAATCGAGGACTTAATCCACTATAATCAAACTGATTACAATTTGCACAAGCTACCCGCAAGTGATTAACAACCTCTAGACTCGCAAGTCCAAGACTTCTTAAGGATTCAGAACTACCCAGTCCCTTAAGGAATATCAACTAATAATCAACCTGATTATTACAATGCACAAGTTACCCGCAAGTGACTAACAACTTCTAAAACTCGCAAGCTCTAGACTTCTTAAGGATTCAGACCTACCCGGTCCCTTAACGAACATCAAACAACAATTTGAATACAAGTTTTGTTTACAAGAGTATTGCTTCTAAAAAGCTGAGTATGTAAACTATTTTATGAACAGTGTCTTAAGAATGTGAAAACAATGAACGTTTACGCGTGAATATTCAGTAGTTAGCCATCTTTCTTTCTTAGTCTTCAAACCTTTATATAGCCAGTAACATAATGTACCCGTTGAGGGATACTTTTGGAATTTCCAGAAACATTAGCAGCTTAAACAATAACGCAGGGGACAAGACCGTGCGACGCGTCCGTCCTTTCATGGTAGTGGAATGAAACTTTGATTTTACCATGTACTATCTATACCATGTTAACATTATATTCTTTCCTTTTGCACTTCAGAGGCTTCTGCGAGCATGAGTTTAGAAGCGAGAAGATAACATCAGGTCATCAAAACATCAAGTCTTCAGAGTCTTCAAAATTGCATCTTTAGAGTCTTCAGCACTTGGTTATGAGAATCTTTTCTTTGAACCTTGGGTCTTTAGAACTTCAAGTCTTTAGAATCTTTAGACCTTCTGTCTTTTAGAGACTTCAGCACTTGGTCTTCAGAACCCTTATCTTTAGAACTTCATAAATAGAAACACAAGTTTTCAGCATTTGGACTTCAGTAGAAACTTTGTCTTAAGATCTTTTAACTTTATTTATTTGGAACATGTCGTCTTTTAGAAGCGGGAGTCTTTATCATCTGTACGTAAGTAACAACTTATGTCTTCAGATCTTTTGGCTGAGTTCCTAAGAATACGTTGTCTTTAGAAGCTTGATTCTTCAACATCTAGACATAAGTAACAACTTCTGTCTTCAGATCTTTTGATTGGTTTCTTCAGAAAAATATCATAGTTTTACACTTCTGAGTCTTCTGGAGTATCTTGCTACTGTTCAACAGAACTTGTGTAGCATAGAAGCGGAATCATTTCTCTTCTAATTTTTGGTCATGCCATCCATTAGAAGTAGAACCTATTTGTTAAGTACTCAACAATAACAAACATTAGTGTAAAAAAATTGTTCATACAATCATACTCATTTGTTATCATCAAAACTCATAGATAATACTGCAGAACCAAATCTTGTTCTTACAATCTCCCCCTTTTTTATGATGACAAAACTATGTATTTTGATGACACAATTTTGTAGATATAATCATAATCACTGAAATTTAGAAAGGTAAGAAATACTTATCCTTTATATGATACTCCCCCTGAATCAATGACTTGATGAAGATCGAATATCCTGACTCTGAACCATTAGAGTAAGCACTCCCCCTGGTTCCAATAGATCAGATATCGAGATCTTGAGAGTCTTAACTTTGGATTCCAATACACAAATTAAGATCTTGATTTCACACAACTTCTTTATTTAATCTTTGAACTTTAATGTGACTTAGACATTTTCCAGATTCTCAATAGATTCTCAATTTTGGAGTCTGATTCCAGGTTTCATTTCTTGAAGTTTGATTATGATTTGAAAAACATCTTCAGAGTCTGAACCCAATAGGTTAGGAATAAACTTTGAATAGTGCTTTCAGATCTTTGTCTTTTAAATCAGAGTTCTAATTTCCTGAAACAGAAAAATAGTTCTAACAGAAACATAAGTTTTAACTGGGTTAGGATGTAAGCAGCTCTTTTTAGAGAATATTTTCCATAACTTGATTATTTAAATCATCAAAATTATGTTCATTTAAATTACTCCCCCCTTTTTGTCATAATCAAAAAGGTAATTATGTGTGAAAACATAAAAACCAGAAGTAACAATCAAGAAAAGATAACAAATTTCATTGATATGTCAAAAGAGATTACAACAGAGTGAATAAAGACAAGGAAATCCATATAAAATTCAAACACATCACAACTCTCATCAAATAGAGCATTGCCCCTGATGAACAAATTTTCTTGAACAATTTCAATTATACCTGCTAACTCAAACAGTTCAAACAACACACATCCATATGGAATGAATGATTTTTGAGAGTTCCTGGATGCTTGGATTGATAACTTCATATGATTGAATATTATTTCTGAAAGATGAATTGGAATATTCTTACGAAGTCAATAAAGAAGACACATATCCCTAGGAAAAATTATATCAATATTTTCTCCTTTGGGATTAAGATTTGTTAACAGAAACTGAAACCACACTTTTGAAAGTGGTTTCAAGTGATCTACACTAAGGGGCTCAAATCTAAATGAAGAGTTAGGAACATTTGGAAACATGTCAACATTCATGCATGGCTTAGGTAAAGGTGGACTCTGGATGGCTTCATCAATGGAGGAACGGGTGATGGTAATTGGAACACCAAAGATGTGAGAATGAACGATGTTTCCATCATGACTAACAAAATCATGGAGCCAAAAATTCTTTAAGAGGTTAGGATAAACAAGACCTTTCTGCATGGTTGCATACCCAAACTATCCTTTATTTTCAATGACCCTATTGATGAAACCATTATCAGACACATAATTGGGTCTTTTCTCTTTGATTACTTCGAGAAGATTTTCATCTCCTTGAAAGGTTCTAATAGCCATGCGATGTAGACAGGTTTGAAGAAAAGATATGATTGAAGATGATACAAGGATAATGACTTGATGAATGACTATATATGAAAAGAGATATAAATAGTTAGTCAAGTAGTTCTCAAATTAAGACAATTGAAACACTCAAGTGACGTCTCAGACTACTAAAAGATAGAAATGAAACGAGAATTAGATCAAACGTTAAGATGAGAGAGCATGAAAGCATTTAACCATGACATGGAATTTTAGACATAGACCAAGAGGTATGACATGAAACAACTGTTCCCAAGGAGTAGTTAAATAAATGTAACCATGATTAATCAATTTCAAGAAAAAAATAACTGCTCGTGCATGACCTAGATAGAATGTGATAGACACTAAGTCTATTTAGGTAATGCATTTGATATTCTCAAAGTCTGTAGAACCAAAAGGTTTCCAACGGATCAGGGACATTTCTGACTGAAACATCTTTTGATAATTTGAGATAAACATATTAGAAGCCTTTTGATTAAGTCAGAATCGTATTCCTTCAGACTACAACTAGAACACAATTGATTCTAATGACATCTTACTCTGGATAGGAATCCATTTTCAGGTTCTTTAGAATAAACAAAAATCTATCTTCATCTAAGGGTTTTGTAAAAATGTCAGTCCATTGATGGTCTGTATCTATAAATTTTAAAGATAGAATCCCTTTCTGAACATAATCTCTAATAAAATGATGTTTGATTTCAACGTGTTTAGCCCTAGAGTGTAGAATAGGATTTTTACTTAAGAAAATTGCGGAAGTGTTATCATAGAAGATAAGGATGTTACTTTCATATATCTAGTAATCTTCCAAATGATTTTTCATCCATAACATATGAGTGCTGCATAGTGTCGTTGATATGTACTTTGCTTTTGTTGTTGTAAGAGCAATTGTTGATTGCCTCTTGCTTGAACATGAGATTAGATTCTTTCCTAGAAATTGACAATTTCCAGAAGTGCTTTTTCTCTCTAGTCGATCTCTAGCGTAGTCTGCATCACAAAAGCCAGAAAGAGAATACTCTGATGTTTTTATCAGACATCAAGCCAAGGTTAGGGGTTCCTTTTAGATACCGCAGAATCCTTTTAACAGCAGTTAAGTGGGATTCCTTAGGATCGGATTGGAATCTTGCGCAAATATGTACACTGAATAAAATATCAGGTCTAGATGCAGTTAGATACAGAAGAGAGCATATCATACCACGATAGAGCTTCTGACAAACCTTTCCACTTATCTCTTATTTTTCCAAGATACATGTAGGATGCATTGGAGTCCTTGCTACAGTGCAATCCGTCATGTTGAATTTCTTCAAAAGTTCTTTGGTGTACTTACTTTGATGTATGTAAGTAGCCTCTGCTTTTTAATCAATCTGGATTCTCAGAAAGAACTTCAGTTCCCCTATCATGCTCATTTCGAACTCAGCCTGCATTAGCTTAGAGAATTCCTTGCAGAGAGATGGATTAGCAAAACCAAAAATAATATCGTCGACATAAATTTGAACAATTAGAATATCATTTTTAATGTTTTGCAGAAGAGTGTAGTGTCAACCTTTCCTCTGGTAAACTTATTTTCTAGCTGAAATTTGCTCAATCTCTCAAACCAAGCTCTAGGAGCTTGTTTCAAGCCATAAAGAGGTTTCTTTAGCTTAAAAACAAAATCTAATTTCTCATATTTTTCAAACCTAGGAGGTTGTTTAACATAACTTCTTATGAAATGTAACCATTCAGAAATGCACTCTTAACATCCATATGATAAAGAATGATATTATGATTTACAGAAAAGGAAACTAATAACCGAATAGCTTCTAACCTGGAGACTGATGCAAAGGTTTATGTATAATATATACCTTTTTGTTGATTATAACCTTGTGCAACCAGTTGATCTTTGTTTCTGATCACTTCACCCTTCTCATTGAGCTTGTTTTTGAATACCCATCAGGTTCCAATGACATGGACACCTTTAGGTTTCTAAACAAGATCGCATACGTCATTCTTTTAGAATTGGTCCAGTTCTTCTTCCATTTCCAGAATTCAATCCTTATCCAGAAGGTCTTCCTCAATTGATGTAGGTTCTATTAAGGAGACTAAACCTAGAAGCACTTCATTAGAAGCTTTGAGAGTCGTTCTTGTTCTGACTGAAGCATCTTTACTTCCAAGAATAAGATCTTCAGGATGAGAGGATGTGATTCCGTTCTTCTTTGGTTGAGTTTGATTAGAAAGACTATCAACATCATCGGAAAGAGGAGCTTCTGATTCTTTATCTTCTTGAATCTTTTCCTTTGGTTCAGTGAATATGATAGTCACATCTGCAGGCTTTTCACACAATTTTGACTTTTCATGGTCAAGCTTATCATCAAATTTGACATGAATTGATTCCTCCATAATTTGTGATTATGTGTTATAGATTCTGAATCCTTTAGAGCGTTTAGAGTATCCTAATAGCAGACACGTTTGTGCTTTGGAATCAAACTTACTCAAATTCTCTTTAGTGTTTAACATATAAAAAATACACCCAAATGGATGGAAGTAGGAAATGTTGGGCTTTCTATTCTTCCACAATTCATAAGGAGTCTTACACAAAATAGGTCTTATGGAGATTCTATTTTGAATATAGCATGATGTATTTACTGCTTCTGCCCAGAAATGCTTAGCCATCTGAGTTTCTTGGATCACGGTGCGAGCCATTTCTTGCAAAGTTCTGTTTTTCCTTTCTACAACCCCATTTTGTTTTGGAGTTCTAGGGCAATAAAAATCATGTACGATTCCATTTGAATCAAAAAGTTTATCAAAATCTTTTTTCTTCTTTAAATTCTCTACCATGATCACTTTGAACTCTAACTATTCTGCAACCTTTTTCATTTTACACTTGGGAACAAAAGGTACCAAATACAGAGTATGACTCATCCTTGTGTTTCAATAATTTTACCCATGTCCACCTACTGTAATCATCAACTATGACAAGTCCATATTTCTTACCATTAACAGAAGCAGTTTTCACTGGTCCAAATAAGTCAATGTGAAGAAGTTCTAATGGCCTAGAAGTAGAAACAATTTTTTTAGTTTTGAAGGAGGTTTTTGGAAATTTTCGTTTCTGACAAGCTTCATAAAGAGCATCTGAATTATACTTCAAATTGGGAAAGCCTCTGACTAATCCAAGTTTATTTAGTTGAGAAATTTTTCTCAAGCTAACATGATCCAGACGTCGATGCCAGACCCACTGCTCTTCTTGAACAGTCAGAAGACATTTTACATTTTGATTTTTCAAATATGATAATCTTATTTTATAAATATTGTTCTTCCTCTTGCCATTGAACAAGACTGATCCATCCTTCTGACTAACAGCTTTATCGAACGTTTGATTAAAGATGACGTGATAACCATTGTCACTAAGTTAACTGATTGATAATAAGTTATGCATTAGACCCCCGACTAAAAGAAAATTATTAATAGAAGGAAATTTACCATTACAAATCGTTCTAGAGCAGATGATCTTTCCCTTCTGATTGCTTCCGAAACCAACGACGCCTCCAGACTTAAGTTCCAAATCTTGGAACATATGCCTTTCGCCCGTCATGTGTCACGAGCATCCACTGTCCAGGTGCCATGACTGGTGTTTCAATGGAGCCATTAAGGATATCTGTAATGTAGATTATCTGATCCTTAGGTACCTATTTTATGGGTCCTCTTTTGTTAGAAATTCCAGAGTATCTGACCCCTTTGGATTTTTGTGCAATTGTCAATTCGTCTTCTGATGCTACTTCTCCCCTGCTGGTCTTGGCCATGAATGCCATGTTTGCCTGTTTTTCATCAAAATCTTCATCTTCTAATTCTGAATCATCCCGTGTTTCCATGAGACCCTTCTTAGCTTTTTAAGCCTTTTTAGGCTTTTTGTCTTTCTTAAGCTTTGGACAATCATTTTTGTAATGTCCAGGCTCGTTGCATTCAAAACAAGTGACTTCTTTTCCAGAAGCATTTCTCTGACAGGAAGTGGATTCACCTCTTCCATACGTCCTACTTTGACCTCTGAACTTGCTTTGTTTGTGCTTTCAGATTTGACTTATTCTTATGGATATTAAGGAGAGTTCATCATCATCTGAATCTTCTTCTGATTCTTCCTTAGCTTGGTAAGCCTTGGTTTTCCCAGGAGTAGACTTAGAGAAACTGATTTTACCCTCTTCTGAGGTTCATCCTGTTCCATCTCTATTTCATGGCTTCTTAAAGAGCCAATCAGCTACTCAAGAGAGGTGTTGTTCAGACCCTTTTCCAATTTCAAGGCAGTTACCACTGGTCTCCATTTAACAAGAAAACTTCTAATAATCTTTTTAACGTGATTTACGGTGGAGTAATCTTTGTTCAGAACCTTAATTCCTGCCACAAGAGTTTGAAATCTTGAAAACATTGTTTCCGAAGATTCATCATCTTCCATCTTGAAGGCTTCATACTTTTGAATTAAGGCCAGAGCCTTTGTTTCTTTTACCTGTGCGTTACCTTCATGTGTCATTTGAAGAGAATCAAAAATAGACTTTACAGTCTCTCCATCTGGATTTTCTCATATTCATTATATGAGATAACACTTAGAAGAATGGTTCTTGCTTTGTAGTTATTTATGCATACTTTCTTTTGTGCTTTAGTCATTGCACTTCTTGCGATGTTAGGACCTTTATCATCTACGGATGAGTGTAGCCATAAACTACCAAGTCCCATAGATCCAAGTCATATGCTAGAAAGTAAATTTCTATTCTATCCTTCCAATATTCAAATTTCTCCCCATCAAACATAGATGGTTTTGAACTATAGTGATCTCTATCGTTATCCTCATTATGAATAGTGGAATTGGATGTAGCCATTGGTTTTTCACACACACACACACACATACACACTAGATTGGTACTGGACACTATTAAGTGTTGATAATAATTCAAACTTTTTTATTTTCTCAGAACCGGAGCTCTAATACCAATTAAAGGTGTTAAAAACACAAGAAAGGGGAGTTTGAATTAGGTTTTTAAAACAAATTATTCTTTTAAAAATTATTCCCCTTTAAGTTAAAAATGCTTTTTCTTTCACTCTTGATAATAACAATAAGTAAGAACAGGAAGTAAAGAACAATGTATATTTATACTAGTTCACTTGAAAAATTATCAAGCTAGTCTAGTCCATTCATTTCGCCTCACTAAATCGAGAATTTAATCCACTATAACCAAACTGATTACAATTTTCATAAGCTACCCTCAAGTGACTAACAACCTATAGACTCGCAAGCCATAGACTTCTTAAGGATCCAGACCTACCCGACCCCTTAAGAAATATCAACTAATAATCAACCTGATTATTATAATGCACAAGCTACCCGCAAGTGACTAACAACTTCTAAAACTTGCAAGCTCTAGACTTCTTAATGATTCAGACCTACCCGGTCCCTTAAGGAATATCAAACAACAGTTTGAATACAAGTTTTTTTACAAGAGCATTGCTTCTAAAAAGCTGAGTATGTAAATATTTTATTAACAATGACTTAAGAATGTGAAAGCAATGAACAACGTTTGCGCGTGAATATTCAGTAGTTAGACAAATTTCTTTCTTAGTCTTCAAGCCTTTATATAGCCATTAACACAATCTATCCATTGAGGGATACTCTTGGAATTTCCATAAACCTTAGTAGCTTGAACAGTAACGTGGGGGACAAGATTGTACGACGCGTCCATCCTTTCATGGTAGTGGAATGAAACGTTGATTGTACCATGTACTATTTGTATCACGTTAACATTATCTTCTTTCCTTATGCACTTCAGAGGCTTCTGTGAGCATGAGTTTAGAAGCGAGAACATAACATCAGGTCATCAGAACTTCAAGTCTTCAGAACCGCGTCTTTATAGTTTTCAGCAGTTGGTTATGAGAACCTTTTCTTTGAACCTTGGGTCTTTAGAACTTTAACTCTTTAAAATCTTTAGACCTTTTGTATTTTAGAGTCTTCAGCACTTGGTCTTCAGAACCCTTATCTTTAGAACTTCATAAATAGAAACACAAGCTTTCAGCATCTGGACTTTAGTAGAAACTTTGTCTTCAGATCTTCTAACTTTGTTTCTTTGGAACATGTTGTCTTTTAGAAATGTGAGTCTTCAACATCTGGACATAAGTAACAAATTCTATCTTCAGATCTTCTGACTGATTTCCTTAGAATACACTATCTTTAAAAGCTTAAGTCTTCAGCATCTGACCATAAGTAACAACTTCTATGTTCAGATCTTTTGAATGGTTTCTTCAGATAAATATCAGAGTTTTACACTTCAGAGTCTTCTGAAGTGTCTTGCTACTGTTCAACAGAACTTGTGTAGCATAGAAGCAGAATCATTTCTCTTCAAATGTCTTGGCCACACCATCCATCAGAAGCAGAACCTGTTTGTTAAGTACTCAACAATAAAAAACATTAGTGTAACAAATTGTTTATACAATCATACTCATTTGTTATCATCAAAACTCATATATTATATTGCAGAATCAAATCTTATTCTTACAACCGACTATAACTTATTACAATACGAGTTAAAATACAATAAAAAACACAAAACTTCAAACTCAAAAAGGGAGGACTGCAAGTTCCTTAGTTTTAAGGATTGGCATTAATTTTTGTAAAACAAATATAGCAACAATATGTTAGATAGGATATGTTAACTGGCTAAAAGGAACATGTTTGAGCAAGAAATCCTATTCTATGTTAGGACATGTTGAGTTGAAGTGTTTCAACATCTGGAACAACATGTCGCATAAGATGTCCTATGAAGAAGCATACGACATCGCGCCCGAGCTGAAGTGGACAATTAGATTCTGTTATAATTTAACTGATGCAGAATATTTTGGGAATATTATGCAATCCTATGTGGCGCTGATTTAAAGGTCAAGAAGAATCAAATAAGAATATTGAAGAATATAAGTTTTCTAAATTGGGAGATAATTTAGGAAGATTTGATTGAAGACCTTATTTGTATAAGAAGTTAATGCTAGTTGTTACAACTGATATGTTTTATTTTGAAGGCCCAAATCCAGTTGGGTATAAGTTATAAATATAAGTCTTTGTAACATAGGAAAGGAACAAGTTCAAGATGTAGAAGTCTAGGGCTTTGTCTTTTTTCCGCTCTCTAGGATAGTTGGTGTAAGTGAACCACTCAGGTTGTGAGATGGTCATTATGTTCTCACTCAGAAACCTGTAGGTAATGAGTTGAGTGTTGTTCTTGGAGGAATATTTGAAGCAACTCCAAGTTGTGGTCTTACTCAAGGGTCTTGGCTAGATATTGTCAGGAAGTGTGTCTTCCTGTTTATTCAGAATTGTGTTGATCCAATCGTTGTCTGTGATTGAAGAGGGATTGAGGAGAGCCTCATATCTAGTTGAGTCTTAGATATAAATCTAGGAATGGTAGTGATTAAGTAAGAAGTTATAAATAGGGGAGTTTAGCTTCAAATTGATATTATCATAGTGGATTTGTCCCTGGATTGGTATGCCCCCAGAGTAGGAGAGTTGCTTCGAACTGGGTTAACAATTTTGGTGTGTTGTTTATACTTTTCAGTACTATTTTAATTGTTTATACATTGCATGTTTGTTTATGTCGGATCAGATGTCCCAATATGTCATAGGACATCTGAGTTCTGTCATACCGGAATTTTAATTGGTATCAGAGCGAGCATTATATTTGTTTCTAGATGAGATCCTTGGGGGATACTTTCTGGTTTCTATGCAAGGTAGAAGGATTCTACTGAAAAGTTGTTTGAACTTGAAAAGTTCATATTGTTGTTTGAGCGGCCCCTAGAAGTGAAGGATGGATTGTTCATGATAGGGTGTGTATTAGACTTATCTGTGTTTTTTTCGTGTGTGTAGCTTTAGTGGCAAGCTACTGTGTTGAGGGTTTGATTTATTTTCAAATCCATGTTAACCTTTTGCACCAGGAGTATGGTGTTTTTGTGCAATTATTTATGTTTTTTCCTGAATGTTAGTGTGGAGTTTTTTGGTTTGTATTTTGCTGCATATATATATGATGGAAAACTCTTGGTGGTTTGTTGTGTTGAGGATGCAACACACTATTCTCCTCTGAAGGTGTATCCCATGGTGTGGTGATGCTTGAGGAGAGGTTCGACTAGCTTGCTAGAGTTGCCAAAGATACTTGAGGTTTATCCCAAGTTCACTCATAAAGGCACTCATATGTGAGTTTGTTGAAAAGAGATCTGATATAGGGAATTTACTTTTGCTTTCAACCATAAAAGGATAATCTCTAGGCTTTGATAAAGGATCTCTTGATGTCCTACCTGATGTTGAAATACTAAGCCAGCAGATTGTGCAAAATCTTGTTGGATAAACATAGGACATATCAGATGCTTGAGTGCTAAACAATTGTGTTTTAAATCACTTATGTTTGGAACCTACTCCTGATCTGGAAGAGGAGGCATTGTGTTAAAATATGTTGTTCAGGACATGATCAACATATTGGACACTCATTAGGTTAGTTTATTTATGATCTAAGTGAGTTGGTGTGCAGATACTGTATGATTCTCAAGCAATTTTTAGCAGTTAATAAGGGGGAGTCCTTAATCTGAAGTTTGAAGATCTTGAAGAAATGTCAGACATAATGTCTTGACATCTGTGTATTGATAAATTTTTTCAATATGTTTGGTGGTACTTTTCATAATAGGATGGATGTTGCTTACTCTAACTTGGTAATCTTATCAAGTATATGAGAGCATGGAACTCTTGTTCTGTTGTTGTGGATTGTCTGCATTGAAGTTGTGTCAACCAAAATTTTGTGGTTGACTGGTATCTGCACTATAGAGAGTCATCCAAATCACCTAGGATGGGCATATCAGTTGTTTTTAGCAAGGAGGAGTAATTATTTTTGGAATGAAGGTTATGGTTTCCTAGTATCTACTTGAGAAGTTCCTCTCTCTGCTAAGGTTCAGTTACACGGTGTCCTCACATAATGGAGCAGGTATTTTTGCAAGGTTTGAAGGGGATTCTTGTGTGATGGAGAAGTAGACTTATTCTGAACAGTCTATTTGTGATGACCAGTAAATGTCATTATTGTTGAAATCCAGATACCTATTAGAGGGAATCTCCTCTTTAGGTGCAAAAGGATGGAATCCAACACCTCAAAGTTAAACAAGAGGTCTGGACATTATTCTTTTGAGAAGAAATCTTCTTGAGGTGTGCATGCTCTGCATGTATTTTTGGTTTGTATTGAAGATTAATCAACTATTGATGGTTGATCCTCTTTTATCCCCTACAAGAGTTATGGATTACTATGGTGTCTCCATACCATAGTTAATGGTGAAATCCAAGTGTTTGAGACTGATGTCGGATCAGATGTTGGAGCATCGTCTCAAAGTGTGTTTTATTCCTTCAGTCAAGGAAGTTGTTATCCAGAATGAACTTTAAGATCAAGCCACTGACCTAATCTAGAATATTATAGCGTGAATGAATCAGATAGTGCTTGACGTATGCCGAAGAAGGATGTCAGTCCAAATGTCCTACCCTATGTGAGAAGGTAATCTTATCTGATTTTTGATAAATACTTTGACGGGAGCTGAGTATTTGTCTGTCATTTAAGGAGGTTGTGCATGAAGACTGATGGTGAATACTTTGATGGGAGACTAAGTATTGTCCTAAGAATTATGTAAGTCTGCATTCTGAATATTATGTTTTAGAGAGTATGTGAGAGTTTATTTCTCTCCATAGCATTCAGGTGTTTGAAAAAAAAATGAGTAAGTTGCACCAGCTGTGTGTTCAAATTGGAGCTTCTTAAAGGATTTCTATGCACAATGAGTCCTTTGAATGATAGATCAAGAACCAGTTTGATTGGGTTCTGTATTATGAAGTGGATGTCCCACATGCTGTCTTAATACCATGATTGTTAATGGTTATTTTGTTTTTAATGCTTGGGATTGTGCATGTGAAGTTGGATGCTCAAGCATTATTTTCAGAAGTGGCATTTCTGACTATGTAGATTAAAATGTGGAGAATCTAGTCCTGCCTACAGTAGTATGCTCGATGAATGCATGACTAATTTGTTGAAGACTCCACTAGTATCAACAATTACTAGTGGATGAAAGGGCAGAAGACTGCTGACAAATACGGAGGTCTGAGCAGAGTGTTTTGATGAAGTTTTTTTGTTCTGCTGCAAGTCACTCTAGAAAAGGTTTGGTGATCTGGATCTTAGTAAATCTTTTAAGCAAGCTAAGTGTTTTTGGAGTTTGTGAGTGACTTTACACCTAGTATGCATGACATCTTGCCTATCCTAAAGTTCATGATACAAAGTGTGGTTATAAAAGGATAGTGATCCAAACGTGTCCTTGAAGAAGTCAGAGTTCCTAGAAGTATTCTCAAGGAGTGAGAATATATGACTCTGGTTTGACTCTACTAAGGGAGTCAAGGTTCAACATATGCAGGAAGTGATGAGGTTTTTCCTCTAGTGCTTAAGTCTTCATCTTCAACTAGATCATTGGTTATTCATGACAGTGGGAGTCATATATTTGTCCATGGATCGTTGCTGCAATGGTACATATATTGTTTGGGTGTTTTTCAAACTTGTGAAGATCTTTTGCCTCTTGTGAGGGTGTGATGTCAGACAACATGTTGTGATATTATGAAGATTTTTGGTGATCTTGATAAGGCATGGTGGGTTCTAGCCATGATAAGCTGGATGATCAATCAGAAGTTCACATATCTCTTGAGTGATTAATGGTTCAGTCTGGGAGAATTTATTTTTCTGTGCAGAGTTTTTTTTTATGAGATGTCACAAATGTTTCATTATGATGTCTTGGTGTGTGTCACTAAGTATAAGTGAAAGGAGAACACTTAGAATCCAGTGGAGAATAGTGTGGATGAATATGTGTTGGTCAAAGTGCAAGTAGAAGAAGATAATGTATGATTAGGTGTTAGGACATTATTTAGGACATGTTTCTTGTATGATCAACAAAGGGTTTTTGTGGCCAGTGTGATTAAGCACGTGACAGAAAGGAGTGATGGTGCACCTTGTATATTGTGGAAGTTTCTCCTCAAATAACGTTTCCTTTTAACCAAGATTATTTCTACATTTAAGGGTCGTTATTTTCCAAGTAAATGTCCAACTACTTATAGAGGTTTCTCCTTTCCTCTTTCACCCCGTGAGTATTTGATGTGTCCATCATTCTTATGGCTTTTGTTCGGGTTATGGTGACTTGGGCTTGGGTCTGGTTTTGTGAAGGCCTCCTTTTCCAATTTTTAGCTAAAAGGGGGGAGAAAGGATTAGCTCAAATGTTGAAGCCACATGAGTTTCTTACAATTGTTATACACATATGTTGGATAAAATGTTCGATATTGTTTGTGTCTTGTTTTGTGACCTATGATCAGGGTTATGAACACAATTGTGACCTGTGTTCTGAGTTACACACGGTGGTGTTTGGATACTTCTTAAGTTTCCTCTTATGCCACAGATTGACTGGTGGTTACTTCATGGTCCTCTTTTTCCACCAGTTGAAAGGAATATCTATTCATCTTTGAGAAAAATAGGTTCCTAGGTTGAGGGGGAGTGTAGACCTATCATCTTACTCATCTGGATTAGTTGCATCAAATATCTTTAGGACTTTCTTTCCTTTTATCCTGAAGTTGTTGTTCTTTGATGATGAAGTTTGTACTGCAATGAAGCTCATTAAATATACTGGAAAGAAGATGTCAAATAAAGATGTCCCAACATCTTTATTGAAGACTTACTCCATGTTGTTGTGGTGCTGGTAGATGTTGTTGTTTATTGTTGTAATATTGGGTTATAATTTTATTATTTGTTTTAGCCAAAATTTTCCAAATGGGGAGATTGTAAGTTTCTTAGCTTTAAGGATTGACATTAATTTTTGTAAAACAAATATAACAACAATATGTTAGATATGATGTGTTAACTTGCTAACAGGAACAAGTTTGAGAAAGAATCCACATTATGTGTTAGGACATGTTGAGTTGAAGTGTTTCAACATCTAGAACAACATTTCGGATAAGATGTCCTATGAAGGTGCATGCGACATCGCACCTGAGCTGAAGTAGACAGTTAAATACTGTTATAATTTAACTGATGCAAAATATTTTTGGGAATATTATGCAATCCTATGTGGCTCTTATTTAAAGGTCAAGAATAATCAAAGAATAATATTGAAGAATATACAGTTTCTAAATTGGGAGATAATTTAGGAATATTTGATTGAAGACCTTAATTATAGCAAAAGTTATTGTTGGTTGTTATAACTGATATGCTGTATTTTGAAGGCCCAAATCCAGTTGGGTATAGGTTATAAATAGAAGTCCTTGTAACCTAGGAAAGGCACAAGTTAAAGATGTAGAAGTCTAGGGCTTTGTCTTCTTGCCGCTCTCTAGGAGAGTTGGTGTAAGTGAACCACTCAGATTGTGAGATGGTCACTGTGTTGTCACTCAGAAACTTGTAGGTAATGAGTTGAGTATTATTCTTGGAGGAAGCTTTGAAGAAACTCCTAGTTGTGGTCTTATTCAAGAGTCTTGGATAGAGATTATCATGGAAGTGTGTCTTCTTGTTTGTTCAGAATTGTGTTGATCCAATCAATGTCTGTGATTGAAGAGGGATTGAGGATGGCCTCATATCTAGGTGAGTCTTAGATAAATATCTAGGAAGGGTAGTGATTAAGTGATAAGTTGTAAAGGGGGGAGTTTAGATTTGAATTGATACTATCATAGTAGATTTGTCCCTGGCTTGGTATGCCCCCAGAGTAGGAGAGTTTCTCTGAACTGGGTTAACAATTCTGGTGTGTTGTTTATGCTTTTCCGTACTGTTTTAATTGTTTATACTTTGCTTGTTTGTTTATGTCGGACCATATGTCCAAACATGTTATATGACATATGAGTTATGTCATACCAGAATTTCAATGACTATCTTACATGACATGAAATGGAGAATAAAAAGTTAAAAACAAATGGCACGTCGATTCTAGAGAGATACCATAAAAAACTCATATTGAAATCACTCTATTAGAGGGAACTCTTTGACATGTTAGATTTTAGCAAGTGAAAACTCTATCTTTGAGTAGTTTACACAAGAAAACTCTATCTCTCCCAGATTTTTGTAAGGATTTGAAGTTTCTATCAATGTGTTTATTGTGAAATTTGGTAAATAACCCATAGTCGCTTATAAAAGGTTACTTGTAAGACCTACTTGTGAATTCTAAAACACAGTTCTTAAAATTTTCTAAAGAAAATGGTATAAGTTTGTGTAAAAGTAAAAGATTTCGACTAAGACGAAATCTGGGATCTTGAATACAAGAAATAAAAGTAAAGTTTGCTGGAAAAGTAAGGAATTCGACAGGAATGAATGTAAATGAAAATTGAATGCAAAAAATAATAAATTTAAAGTGAAAGACTTTGCATTGAATGAAAATGGTGTTTGAATACATACATTACACTCGTTTCTCACTTCACTTGGGTAATTTGAGTAAAGTGAGTTTTTGAAGTAAATCCAATTCCTGAATTCTAACAATAAAATTCTTATTTATTCTAATGTCTAAATAACTATCATAAACGGTCTTCTTTCAACTGAATGACACGTCTACGTTTGCATGAACTTCACCATCGATCTTGCTTCAACGCGTTCTTCTAATGCAGATAAGGCTAAAGGTAGTTAGTTAGCCACTCTTCACATTCCAAATGACTCTGTCGAACTGTTCATGATGTTGCTCTGTGTAATACAATGGGAGAACTGACTTGGATATTTTGCATTTTATCATAATTGTTATGGATAGCAAGAGTCGCCACCGACTTTTCTTTTATCCAATAAGGAAAGGGTGAAAAGAACAGGAAATACCTTTTGAGATTTTTTTCTTGAGTTCGGTGGGGTAGGTTATGAAAAGGGAAGGTGTTAGCACCCTTTTCATCCGTAGTTATCTATGGGCATTTATTTTCTAGTTCACTTTGAAATGCTTTTTTTGAAATGTGTTTGTGATTTGTTTGAAAGTATTTTTGAAAAGTACCACCGTTTAGGCGAACTTTGTAATGATTCTCGTCTCTATAAGAATGCATACAAAGTGTTGACTTTTGAGAATATTTAATTTGAAAGTGTTGGTGTGTTTGAAAGATGTTGTTTTGAAAATGTTTGTGAGCAAACAACTACAAGCGTTCTACCTACTCAAAAAGTCTTTGTTTATTTCCTCCTCATTTAGATATTGCTATCTTACCATTGATTGGTAAGAAGCCCTATCAATGGATGTGATAGAACAAGCGTGGGTCATCGTACAGTCATAGAAGGAAACATTGTAGGATACCTTAGCAATTTATCTTAAGGGTCTAAGATCGTTTACCGAAGGAAACATTGAAGGGTCATCGAGGGACTACGATCTTATACTCGCAGGTCATTGCTAAGGTATCTCACGTTTGAGGGACATGACTATTTATTCTAAGGCAACAAGTGTGGGTTAACCCTAGAGGTGCAAGTGTGTAAAGTGTTTCTATTTCATGCATTTTTGTCTTGAAGTAGGGTTGTCTAGTTGTTTATTTTATGTCTTGCTATACAAACCCTAATTACTAGCAATAATATTGAAAGCGGTAAATTGCAGAAATTTAAGTACTACGATGTTACATCTTTTTGGGGATGGGGATACAAATCAAAAATGGGGGATGAAAGCAATTAAAACTTAATTACTATTACAATTATATTGAATAACACTAAGTAAAATGTACACGAATATAAAAATAATGTATAAGAAAAGAAAATTGTTTTTTATGGTTTTTTGTGAAAGGTTTTAAAGTTAACGTAATTAACTAAAGAAAGAAAGAAATTAATTAAATTCTAGGTTAATTTAAAAGATAAAATCAAAACCTAACTCTAAATTAATTAATTAATTTTAAAAAAAAGTATTTTTTTGGGGTTTTTGTTTAAAAGAAATAAAATAAAAACATGAAAATATTTAGTCTAAGTATTTAGTAAAATATATTTTTTGTATCTTTTTTAATAAAATAATAATAAGAATAAAAATAATAAAAGAAAAGAAATTAAAAATATAAAAGTTGGGTTAGGGGTTTGAAAGTGAAAAGGGTGTTAGGAAGTAAAAATAGTTTTTTTGTTTGTTTTTTTGTAAAAATAAAAAAATATAAGATGGGTTGCGTGTTATATAGTGATCAAGGGGTGTTAATGAGTAAAATGGTCAGGCCCAAGAAGAACAGGCCCAAGCACGCTTATAGGCAAAAAAGAAACAAGGAAATGTTGTAAAAAATGCCAAAAGGTCTCGCTGGGGCTCGAACCTAGGACCTCCTATAACAATGCCTTACGCGCGCGCTTGCTGCCACTGGGGTGGCGTGTACATCCGGTATAGAAACAACAACCAATAAACTTAACATAAAACAAGTTCATGAGGCCAAATTCATCTTCTTCCTTGCGCCATCCAGAACTTCTGCAACTTATTCATTTCTCATCCATTCATAAAAGTATGAACATCAAAGTTGTTAGAAATTTCACCACGATGTCAGAAATATAAATAACTTAAGCAATGGATCAAAGATGAGCACGAATTTTAAATAGTACCAAATTCTGACCTAATTTTTCAGGAAGTTCAAGTTCAAAATTCTCACTACTCAAGCAACATAAATGAATTTTAAGGACATGGTTAGTTTCAGGGCTATGATGTCTATATTTTATCTTCACAAATGGAAACCAAATGGTTCCTATATGAGGAGTTCAAAAGTAAAAAAACTCACCTTGAAAATGGAATTCGTGTTTTGAGTTTGAGAAACTTTCAAGTTGTTGTAATGATCTGGTTAACTTCCTTGAACCTCTAGGAAGCTAATGCAATGATTAGTTTGGATTGAGGATGGTTGAATCGTGTTGGGGAAGTCAATATGCAACACCCTGTTTTTGGTTATGGAGGATAGTGAAGATGTAGTTAATGTTGTGTAACAGGTGTTGGGATGGGTTATATTTTATGTGAGAAAACTTTAGGACTGATTTGAGGAAGAAATGTACGAGTGGTTTATGAGATGGAAGTTCTTCGGCAGAACTGTGGTAAAAATGGAGTTTTTGTGAAATTTCTGGTTTGAGTGAGTTTGAGGGAGTTTCAGTGCTTGTTCCTTCGTGTCCGAGGTTACATAATAGTGTCTCAATTTATAGGAAAATGTTTTGAGAGTTTGAGGTGATCAAAAGTACAAGTTCACATGTTATGGCTCTTTGGCTTATTTTTGAAGCAAGCTTGATACACATTGTTCCAATGCATAATACAAGGCTATCTAGATTGGTTATAAGCTTTAAACATGTTTATCTAACTTTGTATGTTGAGTGTGTGTTGAACAAGAAAGTTAGAAGCTCAAGACAAGTTAACTTTGTGATTAAAGCAACTTTTCAAGAATGGAATGGTAAAATTGTGTCATAAATGGAAATGCAACTTGGATAATGGCTCAAATGCTTGAGTAATTGCTCTATCAGCTGTGTAATTAATTAATTATGGAGTGAAACACAAGTTAGAAGCCTGTAAAGTAAGATTATGCAGCATGGCTATGAGATTGGATCAAATGTTCATCAAGAAAATGACCTATAATTCAAGTTTATGAGGCCATCTTTATCTCTTCGAAACTTCTAGCTCAAGCATGATCTGTTCAAGTTTTTGGATATTTTGGAAAGCTTGAAACATCCTATAAAACCTTCATGTTGACCATTTTGACAAAATCATCTTGGATCTATGTGAAAAATGGCCAATAAGTTGGGACAAAATTCAGCTTAAACTAGGTCAAATTTTCACTAAGTGTTTTTAGAAAAAGTGCATGACTTCACGGGCTTAGAACTCAAAATCTAAGCATTTTTTTGGATATGAGGCCTCTAATACAAATTTTTAGATCTCATCAAGATATAAAACTTCATTTTGAAAGTTTCTTTTGAATCATCTTGCATCTTGGTGAAAATTGGCATGAAGTAGTGAAATTATCATGTATAAAAACACTTAGAAAATATTTCTAAATCTTGAAAAGTTTGACTTTTCAAATTGACTTTTGAATTTCTTTATTCCTTGATGATAAAGCTTCATATTTTTGAATGTCTTGATGAATTGTGATCTTTGAAATCAAATCTTGATCAAAAAGTCAAAGTTTGACTTTTTGTGCATCAATTGACTTTTCATCAGTTGACCCAAAATTCAACTATCAATCCATTGATTTTGAAAGATGATTTGAGCCATGAGATTAGGTAAACATGTTGTATTTGAATCCTTGAGATTATGCTTAAAGCCATTGGATCATGTATTAGGTCAAAAGTCAGTGATTAGTCAATTTACAGTCAAAACCCTAATTTTGACCATTTTGCCCTTTTGGTAAATTGAGTGCTTTTCTTAAGGAATTGTGATCAATACTTGATAAAATAATGAATAGGACCTTAAAATGTTGATGTTGGCCAGAAATCATGAATTTTGACTGTAGGTTGACCTTTACCCAATATAATTGATTTTAAGTCATCTGGTCAATTGACTGAGCAAAATTGTGATTCAAAACTTGAAAGTCACTTGAGGTCTATAATGATCCATGAAAGTCACTTGAGGCATTATAAGTCCAATTATCCTTGTGAAAATAAAAACCCTAATTTGAGGCATCAGTGTTTAGGAGATGGTTTGACCTAGTCAACAATTTGTGCAAACTTGAGCCATTGGAGATCTTGTGAGAAATGTCTTGAGAAAGGAGAGGGAAAATTTTAGGGTAAAACAACTGCCCCTGTTCAATCTTCTTAAACCTGAAAATTTAGATTGGCAGGTCCGTCATTTGTTGACTTGAAGGTGGAAGATGATTAAACACTAGAGTGCCCATAAATTTGCACCCGCTGATGCACGAATTAATGTGTTGGTTGATTGTATCGGGAATGGGCTCAAAGATGCCATTTGTGAAGATAGTAAATAGTTGTCAGAGATGGGCTTGTAGATTCCATCCAAAGATATTGCTTGACTTTAACTAGGGGAAGTGTCAGGATAAATCTTGGGTTGATTTAAAACTGAACTAGAGAAGTGTTTTTGTCTTTAGCTGAAAGAAGTATCAGAACTTAATCTGAGACAGAGAAATGTCTACTAAAGGAGTTATCAGAAATCGATCTGAGCCAGAGGAGGTCTTTATGTCTTCAACCGAACGAAGTATCAGAACTTTAATATGAGCTAGAGAAAGGTCTACTGAAGGAGGTATCAGAGCTTAATCTGAGCCAACCGATAATTTTGATGTCTTTAACCGAACTAAGTATCAGAACATAATCTGAGCCAGAGAAAGGTCTACTGAAGGAGGTATCAAAACTTAATCTGAGCCAGCAGATAATCTTGATATCTTTAACCAAACGAAGTATCATAACTTAGTATAAGCCAGAGAAAGGTCTACTTAAGGAGGTATCAGAACTTAATCTGACCCAGCAGTTAATATTGATATCTTTAACCGAACAAAGTATCAGAACTTAATCTGTGATGGAGAAAGGTCTGCTGAGGGAGGTATCAGAACTTAATTTGAGCCAGCAGATAATCTTGATACCTTTAAATGAACTAAGTATTAGAACTTAATTTAAGCCGGAGAAAGTTCTACTAAAGGAGGTATCAGAACTTAATCTGAGCCAGCAGATAATCTTGATATCTTTAACCGAACAAGGTATCAGAATTTAATCCAAGCCAGAGAAAGGTCTACTGAAGGAGGTATCCGAACTTAATCTGAGCCAACAGATAAACTTGATATCTTTAACCAAACAAAGTATCATAACTTAATCTGAGCCGGAGAAAGGTCTACTGAAGGAGGTATCAAAACTTAATCTGAGCCAACAGATAATCTTGATATCTATAACCGAAAAAAGCATCAGAACCTAATTTGAGCTGGAGAAAGGTCTACTTAAGGAGGTATAAGAACTTAATTTGAGCCAACAGATAATTTTGATGTCTTTTTATTGATCTTTCTTGAAATAGGTAAAGAATTAGTTGCATGAAGATGCATGTATTGCATAATGATGTTCTCAAAATAAATGAGATTGTGCTATATGTTTTGTATGCATATGTCATGATGTATGAATGTGTAATGTTATTGAAATGTATCTCCGTCTTGGAAAATAAATCCTTGACTACTTTTGGCGAGTTTATGGGAAGCTAAATCCCGAACTACTGCTGGAGATGAAGAGTATGTGTATCTTCGACCTTGTTTAAAGTGATTCCGCTGGGAAATCCTGTTTTCTATTTTGAGGAAAATCTGCAGGGAATGTTGATTTCTTTTTGGGGATCAGAATTTAGAAATCTTGGTTGTCCATTGCTCTATTGAGGGATCTTAATTATCATATACCCTGACTGGGGATAAAAGAGATGATTAGACTTTTTATCGTCTTGGGAGGATGAAGTTAACTGATATATGGTCGGGTCCCAGGCTTTTCAGCAACTTTCTTGGGATAGTATCAACTTTACTGGAGAAGAGGATTTTTTCCAGTGAGTGGTCTGAGGAATAGACTCAAACTGGAAAGGTTGTAGTCCGTTGGGGAAATAAACCCTATTGAGGAAGGCATTCTGATGACCTTCCTGGGGAAGAATTTTGCAAGGTTTTCTCTTTCAGTTTTGGAAGTCCAAACTTGGATGGGGAAGAGAATTTCCAGGGAATATGTCGATTGGAACTCTGGATGAAGAATGTATGAATTCACTTTGTGGGGATAATCTCATTGAAGTGACTCTGTGGGGATATCCTAAATTCTTAAGTAAATGATTATTACTGTTATTATGCGTACATTTGTTAACAGTTAATCATGTTCATATGCATATGTTCATTCATTTTTAGTCATTGGACGTTTTTTCACTCAAAACAGAAAAAACAAAAAGTTTGCACTTCCAAGTATATTTGTATTGATAATTTTCCTAAAAATAGGCGTTTTTGTACAGGGAGACAGAAATCCTAGTAAGAGGAAGTCGTCAAAAAATGAAAAGAATACAAAGTGAAAACAAAAATTGTATAGCCATGTGGAAGTGATCTTATTGGTTTCCAACTCTGCTATTGCCCCTATGTTTTCGAACATCATCCCTTGATGTCGAAAGAAGTTGATTGAATTGATATTGTACTATTTGAACTTTTGACCTTGGTAATAAAGCTGGATATAATGATCCAACGGGACATAGTCGTACGCTTTAATTCTTAACTTTTTCCTGGACCTCCCTTTCAGGTTTTCAGTCCACCAGGATACCCATTTTTTCCCAAGTCGCCCTTTCAGGTTTTCGACTTTCCGGGTGTAAAATATTTTGTATATATCCCTAATTTTTCCCGAACCCTTTTGGTTCATCGGGATGCCCTCATTTTTGCCTAGGTATGTCAACCTAGCGGGTCATTCTTTATGCATAGTATTTTTTGACTATGTCCGCGTTCACAGGATTCGGGAAATCTTCGTCGTACATATAGCACCACCAGAGAATAATTTCTTGACAACAAATGGCCCTTCGTAAGTGGGAGTCTATTTGCCCTTGGGATCGCCTTGTGGTAGAATAATGCATTTTATTACCAAGTCGCCAGCCTGGTATACCCGACGTTTGATCTTTTTGTTGAATGCCTTGATCATACTCTTTTGATACATTTGACCATGACAAACAACATCCAATCTCTTTTCATCAATTAAATTCAACTGATCCAACCTAGTCTAAATCCATTCGTCCTCGCCTAAGTCTGCTTCTTTCATAATCCTCAAGGAAGGAATCTGAACTTCGACAGGCAGGACGACTTCAATGCCATAGACTAAAGAGAAAGGGGTTGCTCCAGTTGCTGTTCGAGCCTAAGTACGGTAGCCGTGAAGAGAAAATGGCAACATCTCATGCCAATCTTTGTGGTCACCACCATCTTTTGCATAATCTTCTTTATATTTTTGTTGGCGGCTTCCACGGTGCTATTCATCTTAGGTTGGAGAAGAATTATGATGTTTGATCTTGAACTACATGCAGAGTTCAATAATCATGGCATTGTTAAGGTTAGTTCTGTTGTTGGTGATGATACTTTCAGGGATGCCGTACCGATAGATGAGGTTACGCTTAATAAATCGGGCTATAAAGTTCTTAGTAACTGAGGAAAATGAAGCGACTTTGATCCATTTAGTGAAGTAGTCAATAGCAACGAGGATAAAACAATGTATATTAGAGGAAGTGGGCTTGATCTCTCCAATCATGTCAATGTTCCACATTTCAAATGGCCACGGAGCAGTCATGACGTTCAAGGGTATCAGAGGCACGTGAACCTTGTCAGCATAGATCTGACACTTATGGCAAGTCCTCGAGTGGTAGTGGCAATCATTTTTCATAGTTGACCAATAGTATCCAACTCTTAAAATCTTCTTGGCCATAGTGTGCCCGCTAGAGTGAGTTCCGAAGATACCTTCATGCATGTATTCCATGATCTTTTCTGCTGCATCCTTGTCCATATAACGGAGCAGAGTAGAATCATGGTTGCGCTTATACAAGATCCCGTTGATTGAGGCTCCCTCAGGATATTATTGTGCTTCAAGGTACCTCCTCACTTCATGATACCATGGCTTCTCCTTATCAGTGTCGATCTCATAACAGTGCGCAGGTTCGTCAAATATTTCAATAGTAATTCTGGGAGTTTCGTTGTCCCAATTGACCTTGAACATAAACGACATAGTTGCTAAAGCATCTGCCAACTGGTTTTCTTCCTTTAGAAAGTGTTCAAAGGTGACATCTTAGAAGTAAGGGATCAAAGTTAGCATCTGCTCTTTGTAGGGGATCAAATTTGGATGTTTGGTATACCATTCTCTTTTAACTTGACTGATTACAAGGGATGAGCCTCTGTATACACTTAAGATTTTGATTCCGAGGTCAATGGCAACCTTTAGACCTAAGATGTATGCTTCATAGTCGACCATGTTATTTGTACAGTCGAAGCATAGTCTAGCAGTGAAAGTGTATGGCAACCTTCGGGAGAAATGATCACAACACCAATTTCGTTACCCAATGCATTGGAAGATCCATCAAAAACCATAGTCCATCAAGATCCTTGTTCAGGTCCTTCATACGGTCCAGGCTTTTCACAGTCGGTTATCAACATGATATTCTCGTCCGGGAATTCAAATTTCATGGATTGGTAGTCATCAATAGCTTGATGCGCCAAATGATCCGCCAATACACTTCCTTTGATTGCTTTTTGTGTAGTGTACTGGATATCATATTCAGTCAAGATCATTTGCCATCTAGCTATTCGTCTGGAGAGAGCTGGCTTCTCGAAGATATACTTGATGTGATCCATCTTAGAAATCAACAAAGTAGTATGAGTGTACATATACTGTCTTAGTCAGCGAGCAGCCCATGCCAAAGTGCAACAAGTTTTATTGAGCATTGAATATCTGGTTTCATAGTCGGTAAACCTTTTACTAAGGTAGTATATTGCATGCTCTTTTCGTCCAGACTCGTCATGCTGACCCAGTACACACCCCATTGAATTCTCTAATACAGTCAAGTACATAATCAGAGGTCTTCCTTCAACTGGAGGCATCAAGATTGGAGGTTCTTGTAAGTACTCTTTAATCTTGTCAAAAGCTGCTTGGCAATCGTCATTCCATCTGACTACTTGATCTTTCTTCAACAGTTTGAAGATTGTCTCACAAGTAGCAGTTAAGTGAGAGATGAATTGAACGATGTAGTTGAGTCGACCTGAGAAACCCATGACCTCCTTCTCAGTACAGGGAGCTGACATCTCTTGTATGGCTTTGACTTTTACCGGATCAACCTCAATACCTTTGCCACGGACGACAAACCCTAGAAGTTTTCCAGATCTCACCCCGAAGGTGCATTTGTTGGGATTCAGCCTCAGCGGGTATTTCTTCAACCTTTAAAATAGCTTGTGTAAATGATCCAGGTGTTCTTCCCTAGTTTGCGACCTTGCAATCATATCATCAACGTATACTTCTATCTCATGATGGATCATGTCGTGAAATAGAGCTACCATAGCCCGTTGATAGGTTGTGCCTGCATTCTTTAAACCGAAAGGCATGACCTTATAACAGAAGGTACCCCATTGTGTAACAAAAGTGGTTTTTCCATGTCTTCGGGTTCTATTTTGATTTGATTCTATCCGGAGAAAAAACTTTGTGTTGAGCCATGTTGTCAACCAAGACATCGATATGTGGTAGCGGGAAATTGTCTTTGGGGCTTGCCCTTTTCAAATCCATGTAGTCTACACACATACAGACTTTTCCATATTTCTTCGGCACTGGGATCACATTTTCAACCCATTGGGGATATGATGTTACTGCGAGGAAACATGTATCGAATTTCTTCATTACCTCAGCTTTTATTTTCTCAGACATATCGGGCCGCAGGCGACTGACTTTTGCTTGACCAGAGGACATCCTTCCTTCATTGGCAGACGATGAACCACAATATCAGTATCAAGTCCCGACATATCTTCATATGACCAAGCGAACACTTCCACATAGTCGTGCAGCATTTGGACCAATCTTTTCTTAACACTGTCTTCCAAATTAGCGCCGATCTTGACTTCTTTATTGTCTGCCTCAGTACCCAATTTTATCACTTCAACTGGCTCTTCGTGTGGTTGAATAGCCTTTTCCTCTTGTATCAGAAGTCTGGCGAGTTCCCCAGGTATTTCACAATCTTTTTAACCTACGTCTTCGGCTTGATAGACTGGATTTTCAAAGTCATAGATGGCAATAGCATAATCATTGTCAATGAGATCCAGAGTAGATGTCGATCTGCAAATGCGTGTGTATGCATGTAAGGTCACATGGCTATTTTTTGAGAATGAAAATAAAGTAAATAAAGATAATGAGCTCAAAATTTGAATGCAAAAGAGTCCAATGTTTTTCATTAAAATGAGCATATGGCATATGAAAATGACAAACCCTTAACAAATGAACCAACGTGCCCCTAGCAAGGCACATGGCTTAAAGTCATTGTTTTAATTGAAATTATAGACAAATTTCTGAAAATAATAAAAACAGTAAATGGCAATTACTCCTGGTTGAAAGAGATTGGGATAAAGTCCTTGGTCTGCCAATTGTTGAGCTCCCCGTCAGTAGTTGGGTAGATCCAATCATCAAAGTCACAATCCTCATAGTCTTCAAGGGCATTAATCTCATGGTTACTAATGATGAGTGGTGGTTTCCCTACGTGAGCACGTCGAACCTCCTTTTGAGCTTTGGAATTGAAGCCCAATCCAAATTTTTCTGACTTAAAAGGGAAATCAGGAACCCCAAATGGTGCAACCTTCTTCTTCAATAACAACACGGACATCTTTGAGTGAAGCTATCCTTGGTGTATCTTTAGCAGCTTTGGGAGTGCCAGGAGTGGCTTTGGCGATATCGACCATGGGAGAGACTACTTCAAAAGCTTGACAAAGAGTTTCAATGAACTCTCCATCCATTTCAGTATATTTTAATGAATTTAGATGACTAATCATAAACTCTTCTTCACCACAGACGGTAAAAATTTCCCCTTGACCGAATATTTCAACTTTTTATATAGTGTGGAAGTTACCGCACCTTCCCCATGTATCCAGGGCCGTCCAAGTAGGCAATAATAAGCAGGACGAATATCCATTACCTAGAATGTTGATTTGAAGACTTGAGACCCAACTTTGATGGAGAGATCAACCTCTCCATGGACCATCCTCTTGGATCCGTCAAAAGCTCTCACTACAATGTCACTAAGCTTCAGTACCAAACCTTCATAGTCCAACCGATCTAGAGCACCTTTGGGTAAGACATTCAGAGAGGATCAAGTATCCACCAATACATGGGCTAAAGTGGTTCCTTTACATTCAATGGAAACATACACAGCTTTGTTGTGGTTTTTCCAGGTTGGAGTCAAATTTGCATCAGAAAATTCCAAACCATTGTCAGCAGTCAAACTCACTACACAGTTTTCAAATTGGTCAGTCGTAGTTTCTTGAGGGACATGCACATTTTTCAAGAATTTTATCAGTGATTGAGCATGTGCCTCAGAGCATAGCAACAAAGACAACATAGAAATATTTGAGGGTGTTTTCCCCAACTGTTCCACTATCTTATAATCACTTTTTCTGATGATTTTTAGAATCTCATCCATCTCTTGGGTAGATGGGTCCTCAATGGTAATATCTTTTGCGTGCACCTTCGTCAAGGCAAGCTCAGTCATTTTTTCCTTTCCTCTAGTGTCAACAACATGTTTAAGAGCAGTAATGCGAACGGGTGTAGTTGTGGTTATTGGAGGTGAAATCTCTGGAGAGAAGATCCTCCCTGTCCTAGTAACTTTACTTGATCCAGCAATATTTGTAATGTCAGTAGTTTCATCTTCATCAATCCATGAATCTTGTTTGATACCATGATAATACACTTCCGCCCCATAATTCCAGGGCACAACCTTATCAGAAGAGTAGAGAACTGGCCCCGGTGTGGTGATAATTAGTGGAGCTATTCTTGGTTCAATGGGAATCCTAATAGGACCTTTTGAGGTGATCCTAATAGGTTTGTTTGAGATATTAATGATGGACACGTCTTCTTGAGATACATTTTGGGCCAAACTTTTCACAGGTGGAGTTCTTTCAAATAGAATCTCATTGCTATCCATTAGGTGTTGGACACCTTTCCTCAACCATTCCCAACCTGTAATTTGTACAGCACAATAGCAACAGTCTTCAAGCCAACCAGGGAATACCCCGACTTTCAAAAAATTCTTTTTAATAGTCTTCAAAGGAGTGGTCAAGTCGTTGGTAGAGGAAACAAAAGAGGCATATCCAATAGCATTGACACCCTTACCATGATTTGGCATGGGTGCAGTGATCACGTTGGGAGTTGGCAGAAGGTTGAATTCAATTGTCTTGTTATCAATTAGGTCCTGGATTTTGTTTTTTAATGCCCAACAGTTGTTGGTATCATGTCCGGGGCTGTTTGAGTGGTAGGCGCATCTTGCATTGTGATTGTATTTTGGTGAGGATTTATTTGGATTTTGTGGAAGATCTCTTAGTGAAATGAGCTCAACTTTCAGTAAATGTTGTAGGGCTTGTGGTAAGGACATCTCAATATTGGTGTATTGTCTTTCTTGAAACTTTGTCCTTTGTTGATTAGCTCGTTGTTGCGGCTGTTGAGTAGAAGTTGGATTGGAGATCAGAACAACACTTACTGACTGAGGACATTCTTTTCTAGCATGAATCCTTGACCCACACACAACATTAGTCTCTTTTTTAACAATAAATGGTTTTTTCACAGCATTTGAGGTGGAGGCCATGGGTATCTTTCAGCTTTTAATCCCGCTTTCAACCCTCTCGCCAGTTAAGATCAATTCAGTGAATCCAGATGATGAACTTCCAATCAGTAAGTTGAAAAATGGCCCATTCAATGTTCCCATAAACATATCTACCAACTCCCTATTAGTCAAAGGTGTCTGCACTCTGCTAGCCAGGTCTCTCCATTTTTGAGCGTATTCTTTGAAGCCCTCATTGGAACCCATGGTCATTCCTTGTAATTGCACCCTAGTTGGCGCAAGATCAATGTTATATTGATATTGGCGGTAAAAGGCAGTGGCCAAATCTTCCCATGTATGGATGTTAGTCCCTTCCAATTGGTAAAACCATTCCAATTGCGTCCCAGCTAGACTTTCTTGAAAAAAGTGTACCCATAATTTCTTATCAGCGGTATGCGGCTGATTTTTGCGGACGTAAGATCTTAGGTGAAAACATGAATCTTGAATTTGTGGGGAATGACTACCCCAGGAAACAAACCCAAGTCACCAAAGTCCAAGCCATGAACAACTTGGATTTCTACAGCCTTCGATCTGTCTTCTAGTTGTTTATACTTGTCGTCGGCCGGTGGATATTGCTCATCAAAATAATCCTTGTCTTCCGAGATTTGATTGTTTCAACCCCTAGCATGGGTGCTCCTAACATCATCATCTTGATTTTCATCCTCTTCATAGGAATCCTCTTCAACTTGTACTTGTCTGGCGGGCCCTTTAAACCTCTTCCCCATGATGATTACAACTTTATTCTTTGTCTTCTTTGTAACAAGACGTGTCATCATTTCTTGCTGCCCCTTTGCTAAGTTGAGTAGAGTCTCTTGGAATTGTGAGTGTTAAGTCTTTAAGTCCTTGACAGTTTTCTAGAGATCCATCTTATACTGAAATAAACAATAAAAGGATGAGGAGATCTATGTCAAAAAACCTGCTTATCATATGATGCATGTTATGCGAATGCAATGTTTTCAAGGATTTTATGAAATTTAAATTTGCTAGACAAAGAGAAGGCAACAAACATTAATTGCATTAATAAGTTCATGAATTAAAAATGCCTCTTGGGCTTACAATGGAAGAAACATAAATGATACAAATTAAACTCCTAAAATAGAAAGGACTCAAGCTTCCCATGGGCGCATCCTCTTTGGTGCAATGTAGGCATTCAAACTTCACTCTTCATGAAGTTGCCTCGTGAGCTCCAAAACCTTCTTCTCGCTTGCGTAGAACTGCGCTTCAAAGGTATCTCATTCCCCTTTGAGTTGAATCCACGATCTTTGAAATTCCTCCAAGTTGGTAGGCATGTGAGGATGAAGAAGAGTGTAAGGAGTGTCTCCCTCAGCAACAGGCTCCATAATCACAGGTAGGATGGATGGGTAAGGCATCATAATAATTTGAGCACGAGTTCGTACCCACTTGAGGTAAGGTTCCAAAGGAATGAAGTTCTTATTCCCCAAAGTTTTACTATCAGCTTTGTTTACCATGCCCCAGGCTCGTATAATTTTTTTACGATAACCTTGGAAATCGTTCTCATAGTCAAATACAATACCTTGGACGAGCGCGTCATGAGGACCATCCCTCCGAGCATACCCAAACTGTCATAGAGCCAAGCAAGGATTATAAGTGATTCCTCCCGTAATACCAAGGAGTGGGACATTATGGAATTCCCCACAGTGATCAATAATGGTAACATCCTCCAAAGATCGAGAACACCAATGAATATCCAAATACGAGAGTGACATCAACCTTTGAGACCATGTCAAACCTTGTTCATTCTTCAATGTTGATCGAGGTAGGTGCAAAACCACCTAGATGACAATGGGATGCAACACAAAAGAGTCCCTACCTTCTTCATGGTGCGAGTATGAAAACAATGTAGGATGTCTCCGAGTAGCGTAGGCACATGATTATGAGAGAGAAAAACCTTGACGGCATTCACATATATGAGTTGGTGTAGATTGGGGAATAGAACCAAACCATAGATTAGAAGGGATAAAATGTATTCAAAAGCTTGAAAATTCATATCTTCCCAAAATAATAGAGCCTTCTCCAACAGAAACTTGGCTAGAAAACCCTTAACTCCACTCCTTGTTTCCAAATTTTCCATAATGTAGAATCTCTTCAAATGCAATGCTTTGGAAATAACTTCAAGTTTTGGAGTTTCCTCTAAACAGGTGAATGTTATTTGATCAAGCACAGACACTCCTAGCAGTTGAGAGAATTCTTCCAATGTAGGCACTAATTGGTAATCGGGAAAGTTAAAGCAATGATGCGTAGGATCAAAGAATTGAAAGAGCACACACATCATTTCTTCTTGGAAGTTTGAAGTAGTCAAGTTGAGAATTCGACCATATTTCTTGGTGAAGGGAGAATCTCTAGGTACCCTTGATGCTAACTCTTGAATTTGAGGACAAAGATAAATTCCCAAATCCTTGAATTGGTTAGTGAGAATTCTTATGATGTTATAATATTTATGATGTCATGAATAATAATCACAAGCAAAGCACACAAAGACATTGTTTTAGCACAATCAATCTTTTCTTGCAGCCAAAATATCCCGAAAGTCTGATGTCAATGAGCATAGTATCGAGTATCAACAAATATTCAACTTTGCACCAAAGTCGGCTATCTCATTACTTCCTAATGGCCAAGTTTTCCAACTAAAGATTCTACAATCAGTTAGTGCTTCATGACACCATACAACGGCCTCGTATTCTCTTCGATTCAACACAAGGGATACCGGTACCAACAAATGTGTCACACTAATGTAGATATTTTTTCAACCATATCGGTCTACACCGTACATTCTCCATAATCTATTGCTACTTACCTAATAATGTTCTCAGATTCGGGTAAAGGATCTATACAATAAAACCCAAACATAGGGCAACAATGTAAAGAAAGTAAGTCAAATAATGAAATCATTTAAAGGTAATCTAATCTCTAAGGTAACCCTACTTTTAAGTATTTCCCTAGAAGAGTCGCAAGTTTTGTAATACGGTGGGAGAACTGACTTGGGTGTTTTGCGTTTTATCGCAATTGTTGCAGATAGAAAGAGTCGCCACCGACTTTTCTTTTATCCAATAAGGAAAGGGTGAAAAGAACAGGAAAGACCATTTGAGATTTTTTTCTTGAGTTCGAGGGGTAGGTTATGAAAAGGGAAAGTGTTAGCACCCTTTTCATCCGTAGTTATCTACGGGCTCTTAGTTGCTAGCTCACTTTGAAATGCTTTATTTGAAATGTGTTTGTGATTTGTTTGAAAGTATTTTTGAAAAGTGACTTCGTTTAGGCAAACTTTGTAATGATTCTCGTCTCTATAAGAATGCATACAAAGTGTTGACTTTTGAAAATATTTCATTTGAAAGTGTTGGTGTGTTTGAAAGATGTTGTTTTGAAAATGCTTGTGAGTAAGCAACTACGAGCTTTCTACCTACTCAAAAAGTCTTTGTTCATTCATCCTCCTTTAGATATTGTTATCTTACCATTGATTGGTAAAAATCCCTATCATTGGATATGAAGAGAGAAGCGTGGGTCATCGTATAGTCATAGAAGGAAACATTGTAGGATATCTCAAAAATTTATCTTAAGGGTCTAAGATCGTTTACCGAAGGCAACATTGAAGGGTCATCAAGAGACTATGATCTTGTATTCGAGGGTCATTGCTAAAGTATCACATGTTAGAGGGACATGACTATTTATTCTAAGGCAACAAGTATGGGTTAACCCTAGAGGTGCAAGTGTGCAAAGTGTTTTTGATTTCATGCATTTTTGTTTTGAATTAGGGTTGTCTAGTTGTTGATTTTATGTCTTACCATACAAACCCTAATTACTAGCAATAACATTGAAAGCGATAAATTGCGAAAATTTAAAGTTCTACGATATTACATATTTTTGGGGATGGGGATACACATCACAAATGGGGGGTGAAAGCAATTAAAACCTAATTACTATTACAACCATATTGAATAATACTAAATAAAATGTACAAAAATATAAAAATAATGTATAAGAAAAGAAAATTGTTTTTTATGGTTTTTTGTGAAAGGTTTTAAAGTTAACCTAATTAACTAAAGAAAGAAATAAATAAATTAAATTCTAAGTTATTTTAAAAGATAAATCAAAACCTAACTCTAAATTAATTAATTAATTTTAAAAAAATGTATTTTTTTGAGGTTTTTGTTTAAAAGAAATGAAATAAAAACATGAAAATATTTAGTCTAAGTATTTAGTAAAATATATTTTTTGTATCCTTTTTAATAAAATAATAATAAGAATAAAAATAGTAAATGAAAATAAAATAAAATAAAATAAAATAAAATAAAAATATAAAAGTTGGGTTAGGGAGTTTGAAAGTGAAAAGGGTGTTAGGAAGTAAAAATAGTTTTTTGTTTGTTTTAGGCCTAAACCTTTTCTGTAGTAAAAAAATAAAATAAAAGTAAAAAAATAAAATATGGGCTGCAAGTTATATAGTGATCGGGGGTGTTACTAAGTAAAATGGTCAGGCCCAAGAAGAACAGGCCCAGACGCGCTTATAGGCAAAAAAGAAACAAGGAAATGTTGTAAAAAATGCCAAAAGGTCTCGCTGGGGCTCGAACCCAGGACCTCCTATAACAATGCCTTACGCACGTGCTTGCCGTCACCTGGGTGGCCTGTACATCCAGTATAGAAACAACAACCAATAAACTTAACATAAAACAAGTTCATGAGGCCAACTTCATCTTCTTTCTTGCGCCAGACAGAACTTCTACAACTTATTCATTTCTCATCCATTCTCAAAAGTATGAACATCAAAGTTGTTAGAAATTTCATCACAATTTCAGTAATGTAAATAACTTAAGCAATAGATCAAATATGAGCACGAATTTTAAAGAGTACCAAATTCTGACCTAATTTTTTAGGAAGTTCAAGTTCAAAATTCTCACAAAACAGGCAACATAAATGAATTCTAAGGACATGGTTAGTTTCAGGGCTATGATGTCTACATTTTATCTTCACAAATGGAAACCAAATGATGCCTATATGAAGAGTTCAAAAGTCAGAAAACTTGCCTTGAAAATGGAATTCGTGTTTTGAGTTTGAGCAGCTTTCAAGGTGGTGTAATGATCTGGTTAGCTTCCCTGAACCTCTAGGAAGCTAATGCAATGATTAGTTTGGATTGAGGATGGTTGAATCGTGCTGAAGAAGTCAATGTGCATCACCCTGTTTTTGGTTATGGAGGATAATGAATATGGAGTTATAGTTGTGTAACAGGTGTTGGGATGAGTTATATTTGATGTGAGGAATCTTTAGGACTGATTTGGAGAAGAAACGTACGAGTGGTTTATGAGATGGAAGTTCTTGGACAGAGCTATGGTAAAAATGGAGTTTCTGGGAAGTTTCTAGTTTGCGTGAGTTTGAGGGAGTTTCAGTGATTGTTCCTTCATGTACTAGATTTCATAATAGTGTCTCAATTTATAGGAAAAGGTTTTGAGAGCTTGAAGTGATCAGAAGTAGAAGTTCACATGTTATGGCTCTTTGGCTTGTTTTTGAAGCAAGCTTGATACACATTGTCCCAATGCATAGTACAAGGCTATCTAGAGTGGTTACAAGCTTTAAACATGTTTATCTGACTTTGTATGTTTAGTATGTGTTGAAAAAATAAGTTAGAAGCTTAAGACAAGTTGACTTTGTTATTAAAGCAACTTTTCAAGAATGGAATGGTAACTTTGTGCCATAAATGGAAATGCAACTTGGATAATGGCTCAAATGCTTGGATAATGGCTCTATCAGTTATGTAATTAATTAATTATGGATTGAAACACAAGTTAGAAGCCTGCAAAGTGAGATTATGCAGCATGGCTATGAGATTGGATCAAATGTTCATCAAGAAAATGACCTATAATTCAAGTTTATGAGGCCATCTTCATCTCTTCGAAACTTATAGCTCAAGCCTGATCTATTCAAGTTCTTTGACATTTTGGAAAGCTTGAAACATCCTATACAACCTTAATGTTGACCATTTTTACAAAATCATCTTAGAGCTATGTGAAAAATGGCCAAGAATTTGGAACAAAAATCTACTTAAACTAGGTCAAATTTTCACTAAGTGTTTTTAGAAAAAGTGCATGACTTCATGGGCTTATAACTCAAAATCTAAGCATTTTTTGGACATGAGCCCTATATTACAAAGTTGTAGATCTCATCAATATCTACAATGTTCATGTTGAAAGTTTCATTTGAATCATCTTGCATCTTGGTGAAAAATTGGCATAAAGTAGTGAAATTATCATGTATAAAAACACTTAAAAAATATTTCTAAGTCTTGAAAAGTTTGACTTTTCAAATTGAATTTTGACTTTCTTGATTTCTTGATGATCAAATATGAACTTCATATTTTTTAATGTCTTGATGAATTGTGATCTTTGAAATCAAATCTTGATCAAAAAGTCAAAGTTTGACTTTTTGTGCATCAGTTGACTTTTCATCAGTTGACCCAAAATTCAACTATCAATCCATTGATTTTTAAAGATAATTTGAGCCATGAGATTAGGTCAACATGTTGTATTTGAATCCTTAAGATTATGCTTTAATCCATTGGATCACATGTTAGGTCAAAAGTCAATGATTAGTCATTTACAATCAAAACCCTAATTTTGACCATTTTGCCCTTTTGGTAAATTGAGTGCTTTTCTTGAGGAATTGTGATAAATACTTGATCAAATAATGAATAGTACCTTAAAATGTTGATGTTAGCTAGAAATCATGAAGGTTGACTTTAGGTTGACCTATACCCAATATAATTTATTTAGTCATATGGTCAATTGACTGAGCAAAATTGTGATTCAAGACTTGAAACTTGACATAATTATTCTTGGAGGTCTATAATGATCCATGAAAGTCAATTGAGGCATTAGAAGTCTAATTATCCTTGTGAAAATCAAAACCCTAATTTGAGGCATTAGTGTTTAAGAGGTGGTTTGACCTAGTCAACACGTTGGGCAAACTTGAGCCATTGGAGATCTTGTGAGAAATGTATTGAGATAAGAGAGGGCAAATTTTGGGGTACAACACTCTGAAAATCACTAAGTCCTAAATACTACTGCGTACACAGGGACTTTGACACTTTCCTTCGACACGATCATCTTGAAAACTTTTCAACACGTCCTTCGAAAAATACCACTGGTGTTGTACCCCAAAATTTGCCCTCTCATTTTACTTAACAAATGTCAATTGAGGTCCCCAAGTTGCTCAAGGAAGTCCAAGAGTTGACTAGACTAACTCTCTCCTAAGGTAGTATACCTCAAATTAGGGTTTCATTTTTCATCAATATGCTTGAGTCCAAAGGATCCCAAATTCTCACCATTGTCCTAATATGTTCTCAAGATCATTCTTGTCAAGTTTCATGCCTTGCAGAAGAAGTTTGCTCAGCCAACTGCTCAGATGCTTGAGAATCGACTATACTAGGTCAAAAGTCAACTATGGCCCACATAAAGTCAAACCTCAAGATTTTTGGTCAACATCAACATCTTGAAGTAACTTCCATAATTTGATCAAGGGTTGATTATGACTCCTCAAGGGATGCCCCAAATTCATCAAAACCCAAAAGTTGTTAAATTAGGGTTTTGCAGGAAAAGTCAACCCAACTTTGACCAAGCATAACTTCTTCATGCTTTATCAGAAATTTTCCATCCAAAGCTCATTTTGAAGAGAATACAATTCCCTACAACTCATCTTCAGCTCACAAGTACAATGAATTTTGACATTATAGATCATTTTGAAAAGTCAACAAAAGCACCTTTTGGGTCAAAACTTCATACATGAACATGGAAGATCCAATAGAGATGAGACTAAAAGGGTTGGTTAAGGGACATCCTAAGCTTTTTAAAAAGTCCAAGAGCACCCTCCTAGGGTAAAAATTGAGAAAGTTGTGCATTGTCAAAGTTGGTAATTTTTGGAAAATTGTCAAAAGTCAACATTGATCAAATTTGCATTTTTTCCAAAGGGGCCCATATTTTCTTGCTTGAAACATGTTTCTAATAGGACCTACGACCCCTGAGCTTTTCCACCTTTTATTTTTATTTTTATCATTTATTTTTAGTTTTTATTCATTTAAATCAAAATAAATCAAATTAAATGGTAAAATAATGAAAACAAATCAAATCTTGAGATTTTTATGCATGTTTTGAGTCCATATACAGCTAGCATGCCAGCCAATTCGTGCAAGGCTCATTAGGGTTGAAAAAGATTGGATTGAAGAAAGTTTTGGAAAGAAATCATACATGAAGCAAATCAAATCCAATCTCCATTATTTCTCAAGATTCATGACAATTTTGTTAACCTAATTCAGTCTCCTACATATACACAACAATTCCATACCATAAAAAAGAGGATTGGAGGCGTGAAACAACAAGAGAGAAATTGAAATTTTGGACAAAAAGTGTGAGATCAAAATCCACCCTAGAGCCATCCTCACGGAGATTTAAAGATTCCAATTTATTATAGGACATCCCAGGAAGCTAACATCATCATTGGCAAGTCTCAGAGCATCCATAAATCTTCCCCAAGAGCATCACGATTTGCACTAAGAACTCAAATTCGATTTCTATGATTTACGCATTATAAATGTATTTTGCCCATATATTTATGTTTATCATCATGTTTGCAATGTTTCTGGATAGTTTGATTTAAGTTACAGTGCAGGAATAAGCTTTTGCCATTGCTAGGGTTTCGTGCTCCAATTTGGGGTTTTGTGATTTAAGCAAAATTAGGCCTAATGATGGATACTATGGTGATCAGAGCTTCACACCCAGTTGATCCATGGTTTCCATTATAATTTATATTACGTGTGTGAGATTTTTGAATGGAACAGGGTTATAGTTGCAAACCAACGCCTGTAGGTAAAAGTAATTTACCTAAAGCAACGGACCAAGGAAGAAGACGCTGGCGTGTCAAGCAACCATTGGGACATTTGAAAATTCGCGCGTGTTCTGAGCATGGCAATTAATTTGTCTTTTGTTTTTATTTGTTTATTATGTTTACAACTAATAATTCCAGTGCAGTTGGTCAGAGGAATGAAGTATGAAGTTCATGTCCTGGGTTCGATCCCAGGTGTGAGCTTTTGGCATTTTCTCCATTATTTCCTTGTAGGTTCCATGCACCTCACCTTCTGAGGACCATCATCCTCTGGATCCACCTCCAGCCAGATCCAGCACACCTCACCTGCTGAGGATCATCATCCTCTGGATCCACCTCCAGCCAGATCCAGCATATCTCACCTTCTGAGGATCATCACGCGCCCTCTGATCTCATCCTCTCAATTCACCAGATCCAACGTCAGTATACACAGGTCCACCATGAGTCCCCAGAAGATGGTCTCACAAGATCAGGCGCCAGACTCTAAGCCATCCTTCTGGGGTTCAGAAGTTCAACATACACCCCCAGTTTGCCTCATCACTCCAGGCCCATTCTTTTTCTCTTCTTTATTTATTTCTTTTGTTTTAATTATTTTTGTTTATTTATTTTTCACCAAAAGATTAATTGTTTTCTTAATTAATCATAAAACCAACAAATCACAAAAATACAAAAAGGTTTTTTAATAATAAATTAATTAATTTAATTGGGAAATTAGGTTAATTTAATTTCTTTCATAATTTAAAAACAATTATAAATTAGGTTTGATTAAATTAAAATTAAATGTTTTCTCAAATAAAAATCCACAAAAACTTTTATCTCTCAATTAGGGTTTTAAGTTATTAATTACAGTCCTCGTATTTAATTTGCCGCGGCTTGTTAATTATTTTTCCCATTATTTTATAACTGTTCAGGGTTTGTAATAGTTAAATTAGGGCTTTATTTTTGCTTTAAATCCCCGATTTTTGGTTATGTAATTAATCCCCTTCCCCGAAGCCTTGTAATATCTACGTTTTACTTCCTCGCACTTTTAACTTCTGCAATCTTTAACTGTTAGATGTATGGCTAATAAGATTGTATGGCAAGAATGCATGAAAAATTAAAACAGTTAGAAAACCCTAATGTGCAAAGATAACATTAACTGGAAAAGCACACTCGCACATGCTCACTCTTAGGGTATACTCTCACTCCGGTTGCCTTCGGTAAACGGTCATGAAGCATAGGATGTTTTAGAGGCTATCCTCTATGTCCCAAAAGATCAAATTGTCCCATTCGAATGTTGCCTCGGAAAAGATCTTTAGGACTCTAGGATGGTTACTAAGGTGTCCTAACATTGCTTTTGTGACCTTACGTCCCTTTCGAATGTCCCTTACAACTCCAACGATAGTGCTACCTACTCCTTAATAGTGAGATATCGTTGTCTAAAGGAAATAGAACATAAACAATCTTCTTTCGAGTAGGTAGATGCTAGTAGGTACTTGCTCAAAATAAAACTTTTCACACAAACACTTTTCAAAACAAATTTTCAAAACAAACTTTGTCACATCCTTGAGGACTGATACAAGAGTTATCACGAAGTAAAAACATTTTCAAGACAAACACACACAAGCAATTTGAAAAATGAGCAAGTACCTAAGAGCCCATGGAAAACCATGGATAGAAAGGGGGCTAACACCTTCCCTTTCTATAATCTACCCCCCCGTACTCAGAAATATCTCAAAAAAATGTTTTTTCTGTTCTTTTTCCTTTTCCATGATTGGATGAAATAAAAGTCGGTGGTGACTCTTGCTTACCGTGAAATTTTGCAAACAAAAAGTGCAAAACGTAAACCAGTATTAAACAGTCGGTTCTGCCACCGTATCATAGAACTGGAGACTCTGCTGGGGATTTAATAAGTGGGGTAAACCTTAGGATCTAGGTCATATTTAATTGCTTTCTCTTGATTGTCTTGCTTGCTTTATATTTATGGGAACTATTTGGGTTATTTGATCCTACACCCGAATCTGGGGAATACCTTTTAGGTAAGTAGCAATAAACTGTGAGGGAACTATGCTGGGGTATACCGGCACTGTTGAAGCAGTAGCTACGTTGATGTGGCACTTTGGTTGGTACCGGTAACCCTTGAGTCAATCAGGGAGAGTACGGGGCCTCCGCGTGGTGTCGTGAAGCATCAACTGACCTTAGAACCTTTAACTGCCCAACTTGGCCATTAGAAAGTAGTGAGATAGCCGACCTCGGTGTAGATCTGAGAACTGGTTGATACTCGATGCTACACTCATTGAGATCAGACTTATGGGATATTTCAGCCGCAAGAAAAGATTGCGTGGGTTGAGACAATGCCGATAAAGGATGGTCAGTGATATTGAGATCCTCTAGAACCCGGTTACTATTTCTAAGACAGGTTTGAAACCAACTAACTTCAAGAGGGTATTACCTTTGACCTCATGCAAGCCTTAAACCTAAAGACTTTATGTGATTTGATTGTGCTTGCTATACCTGTGTTTGCTATACCTGTGTTTTATCATGACATCATCCATCATAACATAGCATCCATTCTTATTGCACTAACCATTTCAAAGACCAAGAGAATTTATCTTTGCCCTGTTTTGCAGATCATGCCTTCTGTCTTTAGAAACACTATGAATCAGCTTTGTGAAGATACCTTCCCAACTCAAAGAGCTAGTATCAAGGGTTTCTGAAACTTCTGCGTTCACCAAGAGACATGGTCGAATTCTTGACCTGGTTACTTCAAACTTTGATGAAAAAAAGATAAGTGTGCTTTTTCAGTTCTTTAATCCCAAGCACCACCGCTTCACCTTTCCAAACTATCAGTTGGTACCTACCTTGGAAGAATTCTCTCAACTGTTGGATATGCCCATTCTTGAGCAGTTACCATTCACAGGTTTAGAAGAAGCTCCTAAGCCAGAAGTCATTGCCTCAGCTTTGCACCTGAAACAGGTCGACGTGGTATCCAATTGGGAAACGAGAAGCGGAGTCATGGGTTTTCTAGCTAAGTTTCTGATAAACAAAGCCCAACTGTTTTGGGATGACGTGGATTTTCAGGCTTTCGAGGAGGTCTTGGCTCTTCTAATCTATGGGTTAGTCCTATTCCCTAATCCGAGCTCATTCGTAGATGTAAATGCAATCAAGATCTTTCTCTCTCACAACCCGGTGCCTACTTTGCTCGGAGATATTTTGCACGCTCTCCACACTCGTACCATGAGGAGAAGAGGGATTCTTATATGTTGTATGCCATTGCTGTCGAGGTGGTTTATTTATCACCTCCCTAAGTCCATACTGAAGAATGAAGAAGGTTTGGGTTGGTCGCAAAGAATAATGTCACTCGCCCATAAGGATTTTCTCTGGTGTTCTCGAGCTATGGAAATTACTGCCATTATTGATCGCTGCGGAGAATACCCTAATGTCCCGCTACTTGGAATCAGAGGAGGTATAACCTACAACCCTTGTTTAGCCCTGCGACAATTTGGTTATGCTCGAAGGGATGGTCCCCATGAGTTACTTATCGAGGATATTGTATTCAACTATAAGGATGATGTCAAGGAGTATCGCCGGAGATTCATACGAGCCTGGGGCATGGTAAACAGATCTGGCGCTAGGGCTTTGGGACCAAAGATTTCCATTCCTATGGAACCTTACCTACAATGGGTACGAGCTCGTGCCCAGCAGCTTATGATGCCCTATGTGGCTATTTTGCCAGTGATTGTGGAACCCACTGCGAAGGAGGGTATTCCTTACACAGTTCTCTATCCTTATATGCCCACTGATCTTGGGGAATTACAGAGGTCTTGGATTCAGTTGATGGAGGAGCAGGATGCTTACAAGGATCAGTTCCATGCTCAGAAGAGGAAGGTTTTAGAGCTCACAAAGCAGTTGCATGAAGAAAGAGGACTCGATGACCATCTCGGCACAAAGAGGAAGCATCCACAGGAATTTTATTGTCTTTTATAGTTTCAAATTTATTTTTTTAAATTGTAACGCCTAAAAGGCATTTGAACTTCAAATTAAGCTAATAAAGTTTTGTTTATTGTGGTTTGCAAATTTAAAATTCTCGAAGTCTTTGAAAACATTGCATACGCATATCATCCATAACAATGCATAAACAAGTACCATTACATGTTTCTCATCTTCTTCGCTGTTTATTTCAACAGAAATGTCTTCTGAACAAAGCATCAAGGATCTTCAGGAACAGAACACCCAGTTCCAACAAATCTTCATCAGTCTGGAAAAAGGACAGGAGGATCTGAAAGCCCTCATCCTGAAAGAGATGAAAAAGAAGAAGAAGGTTGTCGGTATTCTGAATATCGGCAGAAGGTTTGGAGAGCGGTTGAAGCGTCCAACTGATATGACCTCTTCATCCAAGGAAGGGGAGAACCAAGAAGGAGAGAAGGACCCTAGACCTGTAGTCTCTGATAATGATACTGACTACAACGATGAAAAATATCCTCCTACTGAGGATAAATACAAACAACTAGAAGACTGTCTAAGTGCCATGGAAGTTCAGAGGATACCTAGGCTAGATTTCGAAGAACTGGGATTGGTATGGGGAGTGGTCATCCCGCAGAAGTTCAAAGCTCCAGTTTTCGCTAAGTATGATGGGGTGTCCTACCCAAAACTCCATCTCTGCGCTTATGTCAGAAAGATTCAGCCCCACACAACTGATAGAAATCTGTGGGTTCACTTCTTTCAAGATAGTCTATCAGGGACTCAACTTGAATGGTTCTACCAGCTAGAAGGAGAAAATATCCGAAACTGGGAAGATCTGGCTGTTGCTTTCTACAAGAAGTATCAGTACAATGGCGACCTTTCTCCCACTCGTACCAAACTCCAGAGTATGTCCATGGGTGCAGGTGAAGGTTTTAAAGATTACGCACAAAAATGGAGACTTGGCTGGGAGAGTTCAACCCCCGTTGTCTGATAGGGAGTTGGTTGATATGTTTCTGGGGACGCTATCTGGTCCATTTTTCAATCACTTGATCAGCAGCTCGTCAGCTGGTTTCACCGAGTTGATCCTAATCGGGGAAAGAGTAGAAGTTGGAATTTGAAGCGGCAAAATACAGAAGGAGGCCTCGTCAAGTTCAGTAAAGAAGCCTTTTGCTGGTAAGAAGGAAGCCAGTGCCATCTACAGCCAGAAGGGCCAGAACAAGCCTGAACAACGTCAGACAGTAAGTGCTGTGATGATACCTAGACCTGCAGCTACTCCACAATGCAATAATCAACAAAGGGTGGAAAGACCACAATGCCAGTTTACCCTCATCTGTTGAAATCCAACTTGGCAACCTTGAGAGAGGCTCCCAGTAATCCAAATACTACATCTCCCTGATATAATCCAAATACTCGGTATGCGTATCATTCTGAGAGTCCTTGCCACGATACAAATGACTGCTGGCCTCTAAGAAACAAAATACAAGACTTGATTGAAGCCAAGGAGATAGATTTTGATGCTCCGGAGAAGCCAAATGTCATAACTGCTCCCATGCCTAAACATGGTCGTGGAGTTAATGATATTGATACTGATTTGTTTATTACCTCTGTTGATGAAGTTTCTACTCCTCTCATGACTGTCAAGAAGAATTTGCTGTTGGCCGGTTTATTTCTGGGTTGTGGTGAAGGTTGCCACATGTGTTCGCTTCTACCTTCTGGTTGCCGTTTGCTGAAATTAGGTGTCCAACGCCTGATAGATAGCAAAGAAATCCTGTTTGAGAAAACTATAGTTCATGTTGTTCTAGTTAAATATGTTGCCATTATAACCATTTCCGCCAATCCTTCCAAGGTTTCCCCGAGAAGACCTATTAGGATTACACCTGCTCCAAGAATTGCTCCACTGATAATCACTGTTCCTGGTCCTGTCCCGTATGTCTCTGATAAAGCCGTCCCATGGAATTATGGTGCCGATATGTACTATCATGGCATCAAACAAGATATGAAAGATGAAGAAGCTGATCCTGATACTGATAATATTGTCGGTGCCAGCAAAATCACCCGAAGTGGAAGGGTCTTCAATCCCGAGATTTCCCCTAAGACTGTTAACAAGCCTATTGTCATTACATCTGCTGTTCCTGCTAGTACATCAACTATTGTTCTTGTTCTTACTCCAATCGGAAAATCATCTGATACCCGCGACAAAGAGGTTGTAGGTGAGCCTGCCCGTACAGAGGCGCATAAGAAAATTGTTGTGGAGGCCTCTAAGCAAGAAATAGAGGAGATACTGAAAATCATTAAGAAGAGAGACTACAATATGGTCGAGCAGTTGGGGCAGACCCCATCGAAGATATCCATGTTGTCTCTACTGTTGTGTTCTGAAGCCCATGTGAAGGCTTTGATTGCATTTCTCAAGATTGCGCATGTGCCACAAAAGACTTCAGCTGATCAGTTCAAAGATTGTGTGGCCAGCATGGCTGCTGATAATGGGCTGGGTTTTTCAGATGCAGATTTGACACCAAAGGGAAAGAAGCATATTGATGCTCTGCATGTGTCGATTGAATGCAGGGGCACCATTATGGCTCATGTGCTGGTAGATATTGGGTCTTTACTGAATGTTATACCGAAGAAGGCATTGGATCGTTTGGGTTGCGAGGGTTTAACTCTAAAGCCTAGTAACATTGTGGTAAGGGCTTTTGACGGGTCGAAGAGAATGATGCACGAGGAAGTGGATATCCTTGTCAAATTAGGTTCTCAGACTTTTGGGTCCACCTTCTATTTGATGGATATCAGGCCGTCGTATTCTTGTTTGCTGGGTCGTCCTTGGATCCACGAGGCTGGGGCAGTCACCTCCACACTCCATCAAATGCTGAGGTATCCGGTGAAAGGAAAGATTGTCACAGTGCGGGGTGAAGAAGAATATATGGTGAGTCACCTCAACTCCTTCCGCTACGTAGAGATGGACAGGGAATTCATCGAAACTCCTTGTCAGAATTTTGAAGAGGTCCCTCAGATCTTGGCTTCGACTGAAACTACTAGCAACAAACCTCCTTTGAAGATGGATTCTCTCAAAGACGCCAGGGCTGTGGTTGAAGAAGGTGGGTGTGCCAATTGGGGTCAGTTCCCTAATTTCCCTCATAAAACTGACAAATTTAGTTTGGGCTTTACTACAGGGGCTCAAAGGGCTGTTAGACGCGCTCGGGCTGAAGGACCTCCCCTACGCATCAACAATCGTGGGATAAACGCCATTGAAGACAGTGAAGAGGAATCAAACATTGACAGCTGGATCTACCCGACTACCAATGGTGGACCGAGTAACTGGACGACCAGGGAATTCATACCTGTTTCTTTTATTCCGCAGTAATGGACTTATTTGTGTTAAGATTTGTAATAAACAATTTGGAACTTTACAGCCTGGTGCCTTGCCCGAGGCACCTTGGCTTTGCTTGTGAGGGCTATTATTTGACATTTCATAATCATTAATAAAGCATTGGACGTTTCTTGCATACAAATTTTGCGCTCTTTGTTTTTGTTTTCTATTTTCCACTCTATCAAAACAGTTATTCTCTTACACACACTCACGTATCACAATGCAGATCCATATCCACTCTAGATCCCATTGATAAAAGCTCTGCTATTTCCAGTTATGACTTCAAAAATCCGATCAACCAAGCCGACGACGAAGGTGAGTATGATTGTGAGGTGCCTTGAGAACTTGCTAGGCTATTACAACAGGAAGAAAGGGCCATACAGCCTCATGAAGAGTCGGTTGAGACAGTGAACTTGGGTACTGAGGAAGACAGAAAAGAGGTTAAAATAGGTGAAAATTTAGAGCTTAGCGTCAACCATAGGTTGATACAGATGTTGCACGACTATGTCGAGATCTTCGCCTGGTCCTATGAAGATATGCCTGGTTTAGACACTGATATTGTGGTACATCGCCTACCGACTAAAGAAGACTGTCCTCCGGTTAAACAGAAGGTCCGTCGTATATGCCCTGAAATGTCAGAGAAGATCAAGGAAGAGGTCATGAAATAGTTCGATGCAAGATTCTTAGCTGTCACTTCGTATCCGTAGTGGGTTGCCAACGTTGTTCCTGTACCTAAGAAATATGGTAAGGTACGAATGTGTGTTGATTACAGAGATCTGAATAGGGCAAGCCCCAAGGACGACTTCCCACTCCCTCACATTGATGTTCTGGTAGACAATACCACGCAACATAAAATCTTCTCCTTCATGGATGGTTTCTCTGGCTACAACCAGATGAAGATGGCTCCTGAAGACACGGAGAAGATAACCTTCGTCACATAGTGGGGAACCTTCTGCTACAAGGTGATGCCTTTTGGGTTGAAGAATGCTGGGGAAACATATCAGCGCACTATGGTCGCTTTGTTTCACGATATGATTCTCCATGAGATCGAAGTGTATGTTGATGACATGATAGCCAGGTCTCAGACTGAGGAAGAGCACTTTGATCATCTCCAGAAATTATTTGACAGATTGAAGACATACAAGCTGAGGTTGAATCTGAACAAGTGTACCTTCAGGGTAAGATCTGGTAAGCTTCTGGGTTTTGTCGTCAGTGATAAGGGTATTCAGGTAGACCCTGCGAATGTAAAGGCCATACAAGAGATGCCGGTTCCCTGCACAGAGAAAGAAGTTCGAGGTTTCTTGGGACGTCTGAATTACATCGCCATGTTCATTTCACATATGACTTCTACTTGTGAGCCAATCTTCAAGCTTCTGAAGAAAGATCAAGTGGTAAAGTGGAATGATGAATGCCAGATTGTTTAGAAAGAATCAAAGAATACCTTCAAGAACCGCCAATTCTAATGCCTCCAGTTGAAGGAAGACCTTTGATATTATACTTGACAGTGCTAGACAATTCAATGGTGTGTGTGTTGGGGAAGCATGACGAGTCTGGCCGAAAAGAGCACGCCATTTACGACCTTAGCAAAAATTTTACCGACTGTGAGACCCGATACTCATTGCTCGAGAAAATTTGCTGCGCTTTGGCATGGGCTACTCGCCGGCTAAGACAGTATATGCTGACTCACACTACTTTGTTGATATCAAAGATGGATCTGATCAAGTACATTTTCGAGAAGCCCGCTCTCTCCGGAAGGATAACAAGGTGGAAAATGATCTTAACCGAATACGACATACAATATACGACCCAAAAAGCAATAAAGGGGAGTGTATTGGCTGATAATTTGGCTCATCATGCCGTGGATGACTACCAATCCATGAATTTTGTGTTCCTGGATGAGAATATCATGTTGGTGACTGACTACGAAGAGCCTGGACCGGATGAAGGACCTGAAGAGGGATCCCGATGGTCTATGTATTTTGATGGAGCCTCAAACGCACTGGGTAACGACATTGGCGCTGTAATTATATCTCCCGAGGGCTGTCATACTCCGTTGACCGCCCGATTATGTTTCAACTGCACCAACAACACGACGGAGTATGAAGCGTGTATCATGGGGCTTCGAGCTGCTATTGACCTGAGGATTAAGTTTTTAAGTGCATTCGGGGATTCTACCCTGGGGATTAGTCAGATCAAAGGCGATTGGGATACAAAGCACCCGAACTTCATTCCTTACAGAGAGTATGTACTGACATTGCTCCCGCACTTTGAGGAGGTAACCTTCGGACATTTCCCACGAGAAGAGAACCAGTTGGCGGATGCGCTAGCTACCATGTCTTCTATGTTCAAAGTTAGGTGGGATAATGAAGATCCTCAGATTACCATTGAGAGGTTGGATGAACCCGCACACTGCTGTGAGATCGACACCGAAGAAGTGGCAGACAAGCCCTGGTTTCACAAAGTCAAAAGGTATCTCGAGGTTCAGGAGTATCTCGAAGGGGCATCTGTGAACAATAAGAAGTTTCTAAGAAGGTTCACTTCAAAGTTCTTTCTTAGCAATGGGATCCTCTATAAACGCAACCATGACTCCAGACTACTACGGTGTGTAGACAAGAGCGAAGCGGAAAGGATCATGACGGATCTACATGAAGGCACTTTAGGAACCCATTCTAGTGGACACATCATGGCTAAGAAGATCCTACGGGAAGGATACTACTGGTCCATTATGGAAGTCGATTGTTATCAGCACTCTCGAACCTGTCATAAATGCCAAGTCTATGCTGATAAGGTGCATGTACCTCTGGTGCCCCTGAATGTTTTGATGGCCCCTTGGCCTTTTGCAATGTGGGGTATTGATATGATCAACGAGATCATACCTACTGCGTCTAACGGGTATCGCTTCATTCTGGTAGCAATTGATTACTTCACGAAGTGGGTTGAGGCAACTTCCTTTGCTACAATAACCAATAATGTCATGGCGCGGTTTATCCGACACAATCTGATTTGTCGATTTAGTGTACCAGAGAGGATTATTACTGACAATGGTACAAATCTCAACAACACAATGATCACCGAACTCTGTAAATAGTTCAAGATACAGCATCATAATTCTTCTCCCTACCGGCCAAAGATGAATGGCGCTGTTGAAGCAGCTAACAAGAACATCAAGAAGATTTTACAGAAGATGATGGTGAAATATAAAGACTGGCATGAGATGTTACCATTCTCTCTTCATGGGTACCATACCTCAGCACGGACGTCGACAGGGGCAACACCCTACTCTCTGGTATATGGCATGGAGGCAGTCGTACCCATCGAAGTCCATATACCCTCTCTCAGGATGCAGGTTTAAACGAAGACGACTGGATCTAAAACCGGATTGATCAATTGAATCTAATCGATGAAAAGAGACTTACTGCTATCTGCCATGGTCAGACGTACCAAAAGCGAATGATCAAGGATTTTAACAAGAAAGTCAGGCGTCAAGAATATCAAGCCGGGGATCTGGTGATCAAACGCATCATACTGCCGCAAGGTGATCCCAGGGGCAAATGGACTCCCACGTACGAAGGACCATTTGTGGTTAAGAACATTTTCTCGGGCGGAGCTATGATTCTAACCACCATGGATGGTGATGACCTTCCTCACCCCGTCAATGCAGACATAGTAAAAAGATACTACGCATAATCAAAGACCCGCTAGGTCGACTGGCCTAGGCAAAAATAAGGGCTTCCCGGCGAACCAAAAGGGTTCGGGCAAAAGTAAGGGATGAAAATGAAAAAATATGTACACCTGGAAAGTCGAAAACCTGAAAGGGAGGCTTGGGCAAAAAAGGGTATCCCGGTGGATTGAAAACCCGAAAGGGCAGTCTAGGAAAAAGTTAGGGATTGAAGCGTAACACTATGTCTCATTGGATCATCTTACAACCAGACTTCGGTATCAGCTATCAAGCTCAGACGGCACCAATCAATTTGATCAACCTTCGGCCAAGCAGCAAAGTGATGAGACGCTTGCAGATATAAAGGCAATAGCAAAGTTGGAACCCAATGGGGTTGTTTCACATAGCTGTTTTTTCTTTCTTTCATTTACACAAATTCTATAATTTCTATCTTTTGGCGGCATTCTCTTACTAGAGTGTCAGCCTCCTTATACGAAACGCCTATTACAGGCCAACTTTAAAAATCAATACAAATCATCTTCACAAGGAACTTTAATTTGTTTTCTCTTTTTATGTTTTGTTTTGCAAGAACGTCCAATGATTTATTTTTTATATATGCATTTGAAAATGGTAGTTGCTCATAAAAATTTACATAAGAAACAAAGACAATTACTCGTAATTCTAGAAACAGGAAAAAACAAGAAGTACCAAACCCGACGGTTCCTCTGCCCAGCAGGTATCGGGATAGAGTCAGCTTTGGAACATGATTATTGGTACACTCCCCACAGAGTAAAAGTACCCAAAGGCATTGATGTCAGTTTCCCCGAAACAGGACGTAACTATCCCCATCCGAAGTTCATAATTGCGGGCTAGTCAGTAAAATTCACCCCCAAGCAGAGTTCATTTCTACAGATACATAAGCTCAATCTCCAACAGGGCTCATCACCTCCAGCAATGGAATTTCATCCTCAGCTAAATTTATCCCTCCAAGTCAGCAGGTCTACCAACAGAGTATCTCTTCCCTCAAAGTTTGGTCCCCGCAGAGTTATTCTCCAACATCTCTTCTCGGCAGAATATTCACAACTCTCCAGCAATAATCAGGGATTTATTTTCCCAGACACGAGCATACCCTGACAGCATTTCATGAACATATGTCATAACATACGCATACATATCATATACAACATAATCCCATTTATTTTGAGAACATCATCTCACCCTGCGTTTCATGCATCGCATACAACTAACCCTGATATCTTTTAAGGAAAAGACGATTAGCTTCAACAAATCCAGCAGTTATATAGATCATATCTACAGACAACTAATGGACACTCAGTTCCCGAAATCAAACGGGTCAACTAATCTACCTTATCGCTTCGAAGTAACCCTACTATCCAGGTTCCTTCTCACAACCCTACTATCCAGGCTTTCATATCGAAGTAACCCTACTATATAGGTTCCTTCTCACATCCCTACTATCCCGACTTTCATATCGAAGTAACCCTACTATCCAGGTTCCTTCTCACAACCCTATTATCCAGGCTTTCATATCGAAGTAACCCTACTATCCAGGTTACTTCTCACAGCCCTCCTATCTAGGCTTTCATATCGGAGTTACCCTACTACCCAGGTTCCTTCTCACAACCCTACTACCCAGGCTTTCATATCAAAGAAACCCTACTATCCAGGTTCCTTCTCACAGCCCTACTATCAGGCATTCATATCGGAGTAACCCTACTATCCAGGTTCCTTCTCACAACCCTACTATCCAGGATTTCGTATCGGAGTAACCCTACTATCCAGGTTCCTTCTCACAGCCCTACTATCCCGACTTTCATATCGAAGTAACCCTACTATCCAGGTTCCTTCTCACAACCCTACTATCCAGGCTTTCGTATCAGAGTAACCCTACTATCCAGGTTCCTTCTCACAACCCTACTATCCCAGCTTTCATATCGAAGTAACCCTACTATCCAGGTTCCTTCTCACAGCCCTACTATCCAGGCTTTCATATCGAAGTAACCCTACTATCCAGGTTCCTTCTCACAGTCCTACTATCCCGGCTTTCATATCAGAGTAACCCTATTATCCAGGTTCCTTCTCACAGCCCTACTATCCAGGCTTTCATTTCTAAGAAACCCTACTATCCAGGTTCCATCTCATAACCTTACTATCCAGGTTCCTCCTCTCTTATCCCCAAACAACGGTCCACAACACCGTAAGACCTGGACCTGATCAGACACGATCGGTTTCACCTTTCCCCAGTAGGTCTCTATGCAGCCTATACACTGACCAAGATATGCAGTTCACCTTTGGAGTTAATTCCCCAGTATAATAACGGACAACTGAAGCTCCTAAAATTCTATTTTCTCCCAAGACAGATACCAACATTCTTTAACAGATTCCTCCTCAACGACATGAGCAGGGATTCTCATCAAAGGAATATCTCAGGAAATCCACATTATCTAGATGGCATCTTTAAGCCCATCTCCGACGATTCTCCGTCACATCCAGGATGACATCTTTAAGCCCATCTCCGACAATCTTATATCATCAACCCCCAAATGGCATCTGTAAGCCCATTCCCTATATCACAAATCAAGTGCCACTTCATGCGAGTGCAAGTTTCTGGGCACTCTAGTGTTCAACCATCTTCCACATTCATATCACGAAAGGCAGGCTAGCCAATCTACATCCTCAGGTTTAAGAAGATTGAACAAGGGCAGCTGTTGTACCCCAAAATTTTCCCTCTCATTTTACTCAACAAATGTCAATTGAGGTCCCCAAGTTGCTCAAGGAAGTCCAAGAGTTGACTAGACTAATTCTCTCCTAAGGCAGTATACCTCAAATTAGGGTTTCATTTTTTATCAAGATGCTTGAGTCCAAAGGATCCCAAATGCTCACCATTGTCCTAATATGTTCTCAAGATCATCCATGTCAAGTTTCATGCCTTGCAGAAGAAGTTTGCTCAGCCAACTGCTCAGATGCTTGAGAATCGAATGTACTAGGTCAAAAGTCAATTGTGGCCCACATACAGTCAAACCTCAAGATTTTTGGTCAACATCAACATCTTGAAGTAACTTCCATCATTTGATCAAGGGTTGATCATGATTCCTCAAGGGACGCCCCAAATTCATCAAAACCCAAAAGTTGCTAAATTAGGGTTTTGTAGGGAAAGGTAACCCAACTTTGACCAAGCATAACTTCTTCATGCTTTATCATAAATTTCCCATCCAAAGATCTTTTTGAAGAGGATACAATTCCCTACAACTCATCTTCAGCTTACAAGTTCAATGAATTTTGACATTATAGGTCATTTTGAAAAGTCAACAAAAGCACTTTTTGGGTCAAAACTTCATACATGAACATGGAAGATCCAATGGAAATGAGACCAAAAGGGTTGGTTAAGGGACATCCTAAGCTTTCTAAAAAGTCCAATAACACCCTCCTAGGGTCAAAATTGAGAAAGTTGTGCATTGTCAAAGTTGGTAATTTTTGGAAAATTGTCAAAAGTCAACATTGATCAAATTTGCATTTTTTCCAAAGGGGCCCATGTTTTCTTGCTTGAAACATGTTCCTATTGGACCCACGACCCCTGAGCTTTTCCACCTTTTTTTATATTATTTTTATCATTTATTTTGATTTTTTATTCATTTAAATTAAAATAAATCAAATTAAATGGTAAAATAATGAAAACAAATCAAATCTTGAGATTTTTATGCATGTTCTGAGTCCATATACAGCTACCCATGCCATCCAATTCGTGCAAGGCTCATTAGGGTTGAAAAAGATTGGATTGAAGCAAGTTTTGGAAAGAAATCATACATGAAGCAAATCAAATCCAATCTCCATTATTTCTCAAGATTCATGTCAATTTTGTTAACCTAATTCAGTCTCCTACATATACATAACAATTCCATACCATAAAAAAGAATTGGAGGCGTGAAACAACAAAAGAGAAATTGAAATTTTGGACAAAAAGTGTGAGATCAAAATCCACCCTAGAGCCATCCTCACGGAGATTTAAAGATTCCAATCTATTCCAGGACATCCCAGGAAGCTCACAACATCATTGGCAAGTCTCAGAGCATCTAGAAATCGTCCCCAAGAGCATCACGGTTTGCACTAAGAACTCAAATTTGATTTCTATGATTTACGCATTATAAATGTATTTTGCCCATATATTTATGTTCATCATCATGTTTGCAATGTTTCTGGATAGTTTGATTTAAGTTACAGTGCAGGAATAAGCATTTGCCATTGCTAGGGTTTCGTGCTCCAATTTGGGGTTTTGTGATTTAAGCAAAATTAGGCCTAATGATGGATACCATGGTGATCAGAGCTTCACACCCAGTTGATCCATGGTTTCCATTAGAATTTATATTACGTGTGTGAGATTTTTGAATGGAACAGGGTTATAGTTACAAACCAACGTCTGTAGGTAAAAGTAATTTACCTAAAGCAACAGACCAAGGAAGAAGACGCTGGCGTGTCAAGCAACCATTGGAACATTTGAAAATTCGCGCGTGTTCTGAGCATGGCAATTAATTTGGATTTTGTTTTTATTTGTTTATTATGTTAACAACTAATAATTCCAGCACAGTTGGTTAGAGGAAGGAAGTCTGAAGCTCATGTCCTGGGTTCGATCCCAGGTGTGAGCTTTTGGCATTTTCTCCATTATTTCCTTGCAGGTTCCATGCACATCACCTTCTAAGGACCATCATCCTCTGGATCCACCTCCATTCAGATCCAGCACACCTCACCTTCTGAGGATCATCATCCTCTGGATCCACCTCCAGCCAGATCCAGCATACCTCACCTTCTGAGGATCATCATGCGCCCTCTGATCTCATCCTCTAAATTCACCAGATCCAACGTCAGCATACACATGTCCACCATGAGTCCCCAGAAGATGGTCTCACAAGGTCAGGCTCCAGACTCTAAGCCATCCTTCTGGGGTTCAGAAGTACAACATACACCCCCCGTTTGCCTCATCACTCTAGGCCCATTCTTTTTCTCTTCTTTATTTATTTCTTTTGTTTTAATTATTTTTGTTTATTTATTTTTCACCAAAAAATTAATTGTTTTCTTAATTAATCATAAAACCAACAAATCACAAAAATACAAAAAGCTTTTTTAATAATAAATTAATTAATTAAATTAGGAAATTAGGTTAATTTAATTTCTTTCATAATTTAAAAACAATTAGAAATTAGGTTTGATTAAATTGCAATTAAATGTTTTCTCAAATAAAAATCCACAAAAATTTCTATCTATGAATTAGGGTTTTAAGTTATTAATTACCGTCCTCATATTTAATTTTCTGCACGCTTGTTTATTATTTTCCCCATTATTTTGTAACTGTTCAGGGTTTGTAATAGTTAAATTAGGGCTTTATTTTTGCTTTAAAACCCCGATTTCTGGTTATGTAATTAATCCCCCTACCCGAAGCCTTGTAATAGCTAGGTTTTACTTCCTCGCACTTTTAACTTCTGCAATCTTTAACTGTTAGATGTATGGCTAATAGGATTGTATGGAAAGAATGCATGAAAAATTAAAACAGTTAGAAAACCCTAATGTGCAAAGATAACATTAACTGAAAAACCACACTTGCACATGCTCACTTTTAGGGTATACTCTCACTCCAGTTGCCTTCGGTAAATGGTCATGAAGCAAGGATGTTTTAGAGGATATCCTCTATGTCCCAAAAGATCAAATTGTCCCATTCGAATGTTGCCTCGGAAATATGGCCTCGAAAAAGATCTTTAGGACTCTAGGATGGTTACTAAGGTGTCCTAACATTGCTTTTATGACCTTACGTCCCTTTCGAATGTCCCTTACAACTCCAACGATGGTGCTACCTACTCCTTAATAGTGGGATAGCGATGTCTAAAGGAAATAGAATAGAAATGATCTTCTTTCGAGTAGGTAGATGCTAGTAGGTACTTGCTCAAAATAAAACTTTTCACACAAACACTTTTCAAAATAAATTTTCAAAACAAACTTCGTCACATCCTTGAGGACTGATACAAGGGTTATCATGAAGTAAAAACATTTTCAAGACAAACACACACAAGCAATTTGAAAAATGAGCAAGTACCTAAGAGCCCATGGAAAACCATGGATAGAAAGGGTGCTAACACCTTCCCTTTCTATAATCTACCCCACGTACTCAGAAATATCTCGAAAAAAGGTTTTTTCTGTTCTTTTTCCTTTTCCATGATTGGATGAAATAAAAGTCGGTGACAACTTTTGCTTACCACGACATTTTGCAAACAAAAAGCGCAAAACACAAACCAGTATTAAACAGTCGGTTTTGCCACCGTATCGCAACTAGGATCATCCAAATTTTAGTAAGTGTTTCTTCAATTTTATTCCTAATATGCTGAGATTTGAGAGATTGCGAAAATCGCAGCTGTGATATGGTGGGAGAACTGACTTGAAGGTTTTGAGTTTGATCACAATTGTTGCGGTTAGCAAGAGTCTCCACCGACTTTTCTTTTATCCAAAAGGAAAGGTGAAAAAGAACAGGAAAGACCTTTGAGATTATTTCTTTAGTTCGGGGGGTAGATTATGAATAGGGAATGTATTAGAACCTTTTTCATCCATGGTTTTCCATGGGCTCTTAGTTACTTGCTAGATCACTTGCTTTTTGTTTGAAATTGCGCTTTGTGTGGTTTTTTAAAGTATTTTGTAAAGAGGACATTGTTTAGGAAATCTTTGTAATGATTCTCGTTCGTAAGAATGTATACAAAGATGTTTGATCTTTTGACAATGTTTTCAAGTTTGTAAGAGGTTTTGAAAGTGTAGGTGTTTGTTTTTGAAAATAGCAAGGATGTTTTGAAGTTGAGCAAGTAATTAGGAGCATTCTACCTACTCAAAAGTCTTTCTTGTTCATTTTCTTTTCCTTTGACATTGATATCTTACCATTGATTTGGGAAGTAACCCTATCTTTGGATGTAACCGGGACGGGCGTGGGTCATCGTATAACCATGATTAGCATTGTTGCAAGGTATCTTAGCATTCTCTTTAGGGACTAAGATCATTTGAAGGGCAACTTAGATAGCGTCATCGAGGGACTATGATCTTATATTTTGTTTGTTTTTGCTAAGATACCTCACATGCGTAATATGGCCATTTTGTAAAGGCAACCAAGTGGATTTACCCTAGGGGGTGCTTGTGTGCAAGTGTATTGTTTTTCATGCTTGATTTTATCTTTGATTAGGGTTTTCTATTTGATTGATTTTAGTCTTTCCATACAAACCCTAATTACTAGCAATTGTATATAAAGCGATAAATTGCGGAATTTAAAATTTACTACGCTATTACAATATTTGTGGGAGGAGGGTTTACAAATTATAAATGGGGATTGCAAGAAAATAAACCTAATTAATCTATTACAACCATATTGAATTTGTACAATAATTGAAATAAATAATGTACAAGATGAATAAATGTACAAAAATATGAAATGTAAAGCAAATGGATATTTGTTTGGATTTTTATGAGAAAGGAGTTTTGATTTTAACCTAATTAACTAGAAGAAAATAATTAATTAAACCTAAACTTACTAAGAAAAGATTTTAAATAAAACCCTAAATCTATTAATTGATTAAAAAGAAATTAAACTTAAGAAAAGTATTTTTGGTATTTTTGTCTTGAAAATAATTATAGTGTTATAAAATATTTTTGGCTTTTTTTTTATATTAAAATAATATATTTTAATTAGTGTAAAAGAAAATAACTAAAACCTATTTTTTAATTAAATTTACAAAGATAATTAGTAAGGTAAATAAAGTATTGATTAAATAAAATAACTTTTGTGAGAAAAAATAAATAAACTATGTCAAAATACAAATCTACTATTTTTATATTTTTTATGATTATTTTTAAAGTTAGAAAAATATTTAAGAAAACAAATAAATAAAAAATAAGAAAAAGAAAATAAGACTGGGCCAGGGGTGTGTAAATGAAACAGGGGGGTTAGCAAGCAAAAACAAAAACAACAAGGCCCGAGGAGGCCCAGCGCCTGCCAAAAAAGAAGTCAAAAAGCAAAACAATGTAAAATAAAATCAAAAGGGTACCATTGGGGCTCGAACCCAGGTCCCTCTGGTTACAGGCGCGCGCTTCTACCACTGGGGTGGCTATACATCCCTTTATATAAATCAAACAATAAATACATATGGTAAACACGTTCCGGAGGCCAACTTCATCTTCAACCTCACGCCCAGCCAAAAGCTCTGTATCTCAATCAATCCTCAACAAAAATGAAAACTGTAAACATGAAACTTGTAGCAAATTTCCCCACGGTTTCAGAAATGTAAAGCATTAAAACTATGGATCAAAGACAACCATGAATTTCATTGGCCCTAATCTGAACCCTAAAAATCTCAGAAATTTTAATCTTAAAATTCACTAAGCTAAAACAAAATTAATGAAAACTATGGACATGGTTAGCTTTAGGGCAATGATATCTACATGTTTCATTCACAAATAAATCATTGATGATGCCTGTATGAAAAGTTCCAAAGTTAGAAAACTTACCTTGCAAGAGGGTATCGGGTTAGAATTTTAAGCAGCTTTCAGTGAGTTCCATTGATTGGGTTAGCTTCCTCAAGTTCCCAGGAAGCTAAAGGGATGCTCAGCTTGAGCTGAAAGTGCCTGAGGAGTTCTGGAGAAGTCCAAGTGCAAAGCTCTGTTTTTGAAAATGGTGGATGATGATGGAGGTGTTACAGTGGTGTTGCAGGGGTTGGGATTGTTTGTGTATGTTTTTTAGAAACTTTTGAAAGCAAAAGGCCAAGAAACACACAAGTAGATTTGAGGATTGACTTTAAAACTCTAAAATGACAAGTTTTGAAGTGTTTTTGGTGATTCTGTGTTCTAGATGTTTTCAGGGCTTCAAAATTCATGTAATTTGTGGAAAATGGTTTTTGTATGTATAAGCAAAGAGGTTTGAGTGTATGTGAAAGTCAGAAGTACAAGTTACAAGCTATTTTCTATGTTACTTAATTTTCAAGAAAAGTGGGAAACCAAGTTTCAATGTGAAGTACAAGCATGGACTGGGTGATTGTAAGTGTCTAAACCATTTCTCTTGTGTTATGAGACATGTATGATCATAAGAGAACAAGTGCAAGGCTCAAGAACAAGTTTCATGGAAAAAGTCACTTTATCAAAATGGCAATGTGCACTTTCTTCCCAAAATGGATATAAAGCATCGCCTTGCATTGAATGCTTGGGATGAGACCTCTAATAGTTGTGAAAGAAATTAACTATGGAGTTCCTAACAAGTTGGAGGCCTGCAAAGTAGAGGTTATGCAGCATAACTTTGAATTTGAATTTTGTTCATCACAAAATGACTTGTAATTCAAGTGATAAAACCCTAACTTCATCTCTTCGTTTCTCCCTACTCAAAAATGATCTCAAGGAGTTCTTTGACATTTTGGAAAGCTTGCAATGTGATCTACAACCCATATTTGAATTTCTTCTGAAGATTCCCCTTGGAACTATATGAAAAAGTGCCATGAAGTTGGGTCAAAATCCTGACCATATTAGGGCAAAAATTTCACCAAGTGTTTTGTTTCATGACCATGTATTCTTAAAATTATAAATTGAGATCTAAGCACTTTTGGAAGGAGTTGTGTGAAGAAAAGTTGTATATTTCATGGATATATACAACTTTCATGTTGGAAGTTTCTTTTGAATCAGCTTGCATCATGGTGGAAATTTTGCTCAAAGTATGAAAAAATAAGAAATTTCAAACACTTAGAAAAATTCCTAAGTTTAGAAATTTTAACTTTTCAAAATAAAATCTTGAATTTTGGATTTCTTGATGAATAAGTTTCATATTTTGACATTTTTTTATGAATTGTGATCTTTGGCATTTGAATTTGACCAAAAAGTCAAAGTTTAACTTTTCAGTATACAGTTGACTTTTGATCCGTTGACTAAAAATTCATCTGTCAATCCATTGGACTTAAGCAATGTTTTGAGCCATGTCATTAGGTCAAAATTATGCAATTGGATTCTTGAGATCATGCCTTAAACCAATTGATTATTTGCTAGGTCAAAAATCAGAAATTGCCCTTTCCCAGTCAATAACCCTAATTTTGACCATTTTGCCCTTTTGAAGATTTGATCAAATTTCTTGAGGAATCATGGTACAAACTTGATCAAATGATACATATGAGTTTGAAATGTTGATGTGGATAAAAAATTATGAAGTTTGACTGTAAATTGGCCATAGTTGACTTTTTCCCCAATACAACTTATTTTTAGGTCAACTGCTCAATTGACTGAGCAAAAGTGTGATCCAAGGCTTGAAACTTGACATGAGTGATCTTGGGGGTCCATAATGATCCATGAAAGTCATATGGGGCATTGGAAGTTCAAAAATACTTGTGCAAACTCAAACCCTAAATTTGGTCATCAGTGCTTAAGGAGATGTCTTGAGCTGATCAACCCTAGTGCAGTCTTGAGTCAAGGGAGGTCTTGTGAGAAAATTCTTGATAAGTGAGAGGGAAAATTTTGGGGTACAATAGCTGCCCCTGTTCAATCTTCTTAAGCCTGAAGAGTTAGATTGGCGAGTTTTGCCATTCGTGACTCGAAGGTGGAAGATGATTGGATACTAGAGTAGTGCCCATAAATTTGCACTCGGTGATGTGATGGTTGATGGTATAGGGAATGGGCTTAAAGATGCCATTTGGAGAGATGATGAAAAAATGATTGTTGGACTGTATCTGTAAGCTGAAACCGAATAAGTATCAGGATGACATCTATGTCTGGAGTGTATTTGAACTGTATCTGAAAGCTTGAATCTGAATGAGTATCAGGATGGCATCCGTGTCTGGAGCGTATCTGAACTGTATCTGAAATCTTGAATCTGAATGAGTATCAGGATGGCATCCGTGTCAGGAGCGTATCTGAACTGTATCTGAAAGCTTGAATTTTAATGAGTATCAGGATGGCATCCGTGTCTGGAGCGTATCTGAACTGTATCTGAAAGCTTGAATCAGAATGAGTATCAGGATGGCATCCGTGTCTGGAGCGTATCTGAATTGTATCTGAAAGCTTGAATTTGAATGAGTATCAGGATGGCATCCGTGTCTGGAGCGTAGCTGAACTGTATCTGAAGGCTGAATCTGAATGAGTATCAGGATGGCATCCGTGTCTGGAGCGTATTTGAATCGTATCTGAAGGTTGAATCTGAATGAGTATCAGAATGGAATCCGTATCTGGAGCGTATCTGAACCGTATCTGAAGGTTGAATATGAGTGAGTATCAGAATAGCATCCATATCTGGAGCGTATCTGAACTGTATTAAAAGTTGAATCTAAGGAACCCGTGCTAGATTGCTTTAGTTGGTCGTGTAGATAATTGTCCTGGCTTGTCTTAGGTATCACCCTCTGACCTTTGTAATTTGTTGATGATAGCCATTGACTAATCTTATCCTGAAAAGGGTAAAACATTAGCTGTAAATAATGTCATGATGTATGAAATGCATGGTACAATGAGACTCATATATGCATTCTTGTTATCAATGTTCATGATATATGGATGCTATGTATGCATATGTGAGCTAATCTGTTTCACTGCTGTTGGATATGGGAAAATAAATCCATGACTGTTGCCGAGGATATGGAATGTAAGTCTTCATGTTATGAAGTTGAAGTGTTGATGAATTTCCTTTTAGAGAAATAAACTATGTTGTAAGGGAAACGCCGTACACTGCTTATAAAATCCTGCTGGGGAATCCTTAGAAAATGGACGACTTCTACTAGGGATTGATAACTGGAAGCTTTGTTCTGCTGAGGATTAATCTGCACATTATGGGGGATTTATGGAAATAGCTTGGAGAGATTTCCCTATCTCTCAAAGCCATCAATGATTGTCTTTCTATTTTGTTTATTTATAAACAATAATTATGTTCAAATGTATATGTTCAAAAATAAATCATTGGACGTTTTTGCAAACAAAACACAAGAGTAGAGAAAACATATAGTTTTGCACTTTCAAAGGGATATCTTTGTATTGTCTTTGAGTAAGTATTTTTGTACAATGAGACAAACATTCTAGTAAGAGAATGTCGTCGTAAAAATGAAAATTTGATACAAAGACAAGATAGCTATGTGCAATAATCACATGGGGTTCCCATTCTGCTATAGCCTTCGTGTCTCTGAGCGTCTTTTCTATTTGTTGCCTTGTCCGAAGTTGATTGAATTTATCAGAAGCGTCGAGCTTGTAAGTAAAGGCCAAAGGTTGTCCATAAGGTGATCCACTAGGACATAGTCATACGCTTTAAATTCCTAACTTTTTCCTGGACCGCCCTTTTGGGTTTTCAGTCCACTGGGATACCCTTTTTTGCCCAAACTGCCCTTTCGGGTTTTCAGCTTGCTGGGTGTACAAATTTTTTTGTTTTTTATCCCTAATTTTTTCCCGAACCTTTTTGGTTCACCGGGATGCCCTTGTTTTTCCTAGGTGTGTCAACCTAGCGGGTCTCTTATGCGTAGTATCTTTTGACTATGTCTGCGTTCACAGGGTGTGGCAGGTCGTCGCCATCCATGGTGGTCAAGATCATTGCTCCACCAGAGAACATGCTTTTGATTACAAATGGTCCTTTGTATGTAGGAGTCCATTTTCCCCTAGGATCACCTAGCGGCGGTATGATGCGCTTAATCACCAAATCCCCGACTTGATACACTTTGCGTCTGACCTTTTTGTTGAAAGCCTTGATCATCCATTTTTGATACATTTGACCATGACAGACAGCAGTAAGCCTTTTCTCATCAATCAAGTTTAATTGATCAAGTCGAGTCTGGATCCAATCTCCTTCATTCAGCCCTGCATCCTTCATAATTCTCAGAGAGGGGATCTGGACCTCAATAGGCAAGACAACCTCCATGCCGTATACCAGAGAATAAGGTGTTTCCCCGGTTGATGTGCGTGTTGTGGTACGATACCCGTGGAGAGAGAATGGTAGCATCTCATGCCAGTCTTTGTATGTGACTGTCATTTTCTGTATGGTCTTTTTGATGTTCTTATTTACGGCTTCGACATCACCATTCATCTTTGGCCGGTAAGGGGAAAAATTATGATGTTGGATCTTGAATTGCTTGCACAGGGCGGTGATCATAGTATTGTTTAGATTCATACCATTTTCTGTAATGATCCTCTCTGGGATACCGTACCGACAGATGAGATTCTTCTTGATGAATCGGGCTACAACATTCTTGGTGACAGAAGCGAAAGAGGCCGCCTCAACCCACTTTGTAAAATAGTCAATGGCCACCAAGATGAAGCGGTGTCCATTAGAGGCTGTTGGTTTGATCTCCCTAATCATATCGATGCCCCACATAGCAAAGGGCCAAGGAGCCATCAAGACATTCAGAGGAACCGAAGGTACATGCACCTTGTCAGCATAGATCTGACACTTATGGCAGGTTAGAGAGTGTTGATAGCAATCTGCTTCCATGGTAGACCAGTAATAGCCTGCCTGTAAGATTTTCTTTGCCATCGTATGCCCACTGGAATGAGTGCCAAAAGTGCCCTCATGTAGATTAGCCATGATCTTTTCCGCTTCAACCTTATCTACACACCGAAGTAACAGAGTCATCGTTGCGTTTGTAGAGAATTCCATTACTAAGGAAGAATTTAGCAGAGAATCTCCTTAAGAACTTCTTATCATTGACTGAAGTTCCTTCCGGATATTCTTGAGCCTCGATATACCTCTTGACTTCGTGAAACCAAGGTTGGTCCACTACTTCTTCAGTATTAATCTTATGACAGTGATCTGGTTCGTCCATTCATTCAATGGTGATATGGGGAGCCTAGTTATCCCATTTAAGTTTAAACATGGATGACATTGTGGCTAGTGTGTCAGCTAGCTGGTTTTCTTCTCGCGGGAAATGCTCGAAGGTAATCTTCTCAAAATGTGGGATCAATGTCAACACATGTTCTTTGTAAGTGATAAGGTTAGGGTGTTTGGTGTCCCATTCCCTTTTGATCTGGATGATGATCAAAGCTGAATCTTCGAATACATTTAAGGATTTGATCCCCAAATCTATGGCATCTTTGAGACCAAAAATGCACGCTTCGTATTCTGTCATGTTGTTTGTACAATTGAAACAGAGTCTTGCCATAAAGGGAGTATGACATCCTTCAGGAGATATAAGTACAACACCAATACCATTGCGGAGTGCGTTGGACGCCCCATCAAAAACCAGGGTCCATCGGGATCCTTGTTCAGGTCCGTCATATGGTCTGAATTCTTCACAGTTATTTACCTTCATGATGTCTTCATCCAGGAATTCGAACTTCATGGACTGGTAGTCTTCCACAGCTTGGTGAGCCAGGTGATCAACTAGTATGCTGCCTTTATTTCTTTCTGGGTAGTATATTGTATGTCATATTCTGTCAGGATCATCTTCCATCTCGCTATTCTCCCAGAAAGGGAAGGCTTCTCAAAGATGTATTTTATTAGATCCGTTTTAGATATCAATAAGGTAGTATGGGTAAGCATATACTGTCTTAGCCGGCGAGCAGCCCATGCCAGAGCGCAACAAGTTTTCTCGAGCAGTGAATATCTTGTTTCACAGTCGGTAAACTTTTTGCTCAGGTGATAAATAGCGTGCTCTTTTCGGCCAGACTCGTCATGCTGCCCCAGCACACACCCCATTGAATTTTCCAAAACAGTCAGATACATGATCAACGGTCTTCCCTCAACTGGTGGCATCAAAACAAGAGGCTCTTGTAGGTACTCTTTGATCTTGTCGAAAGAAGTTTGGCACTCATCATTCCATTTGACTACTTGATCTTTCTTCAGTAACTTGAAGATTGGTTCACAAGTAGCTGTCAGGTGAGAAATGAATCTGGCAATGTAGTTTAAACGTCCCAAGAATCCTCTGACTTCCTTCTCAGTACGAGGAGCAGGCATCTCTTGTATCGCTTTAACCTTGACAGGATCTACTTAAATTCCTTTATTTCTGACGATAAAACCTAGGAGTTTACCATACCTCACTCCAAACGTGCATTTATTTGGGTTCAACCCCAACTTGTATTTCTTTAACCTCTCAAATAGTTTCTGTAAATGATCAAGATGCTCTTCTTCTGTTTGAGATCTAGCTATCATGTCGTCCATATAGACCTCTATTTCGTGATGTATCATGTCGTGAAATAAAGCTACCATGGCACGTTGATAGGTTTCCCCAGCGTTCTTCAACCCGAATGGCATAACCTTGTAGTAGAATGTCCCCCACTGTGTGACAAAGGTTGTTTTCTCCATGTCCTCAGGCGCCATTTTGATTTGGTTGTAACCTGAGAAACCGTCCATGAAGGAAAACACTTTGTGTTGTACCGTATTGTCAACTAGAATATCAATGTGGGGAAGTGGGAAATCATCCTTAGGGCTTGCCCTATTCAAATCTTTATAGTCCACGCACATTCGTACCTTGCCGTCCTTTTTGGGCACGGGAACAACATTGGCAACCCATTATGGATAGGAGGTGACATCCATGATTCTGGCGTTGAATTGTTTCATGACTTCTGCTTTTATCTTCTCTGACATGTCTTGTCGCATGCGACGAATATTTTGTTTTATCGAGGGACAATCTTCTTTCGTAGGTAGACGATGTACTGCGATATTTGCATCATGTCCTGGCATGTCTTCATACGACCAGGAAAATACCTCAACATAATCATGTAGCAGTTGAATCAGACGCTCTTTGACACTGCGTTCCAGATTGGAACCCACCTTGACTTATCTTTTGTCTTCTTCGGTACCTAGGTTGATTGTGTCCACTGGTTCTTCATGGGGTTGTATGGTCTTCTCTTCTTGTTGTAGTAACCTGGAGAGTTCCCCTGGTACTTCACAATCTTCCTCACCTTCGTCTTCGGCTTGGTAGATTATATTTTCAGAGTCATAAAAGGCCATAGCAGAATCGTTACCCGTGGGATCCCGAATGGATGTAGACCTGCATTGTGAGTGTGAGTGTGTGTAAGAGTATATCTATCTTTGAAAGAAATGAAAATGTAAAAAGAAAAAAAATGAGCACAAGTTTTGTATGCAAAAACGTCCATGATTCATTGATGGCATATGGAAATGAGATAATAACCCTTACAAATGAACCATTGTGCCTCGGGTAAGACATAAGGTTTTAAGAGTCTGAATTGTTTTAATATTACAGATCCGATAAAATGTAAAGGCAAATTACTATGGGATAAATGTGATCGGGACAAAATCTCTAGCTTCCCAGTTGCTGACCCTCCACTGACAGTTGGGAAAATCCAATCTTCCAGGTTATAGATGTCTTCATCATCCTCCACTGCATTGACTTCACAGTTGCTGATCTTCAAGGGTGGTCCTCCGGCACGAGCGCGGTGTACAACCTTCCCGGCACCTGAAGTGAAACCCATACCAAATTTTTCAAATTTGTATGGGATATTTGGGAGTTGGCCCCAAATAGTGCACCCACCTTCTTCTATCACTTCCTTGGCATCCTTCAAAGACGACATCTTGAGCGGAGGCCTTGTAATCTTGGGGACTTGAGACACAGCCTTGGTTACCGCCACAGTTTGCGGGACTTCTTCAAAGTGCTGGAATGGAGTTTCAATAAATTCACCATCTAATTCCATATATCTGAAGGAATTCAGATGACTGACCATATACTCTTCTTCTCCATGAACAGCGATGATCTTCCCTTGAATTGGATATTTCAGCATTTGATGCAACGTAGAGGTAACAGCACCAGCATTGTGGATCCACGGTCGGCCTAATAAGCAGGAATATGAAGGCCGAATGTCCATTACATAAAAAGTTGAATCAGATGTTTGGGTTCCAACTTTTATGGGGATGTCCACTTCCCCATGCACCATCCTTTTTGAGCCGTAAAAGGCCCTCACTACTATGTTGCTCGGTTTCAATGTCAATCCTTCACAGTCAAGCCTATCAAGAGCCTTTTTAGGCAACACATTCAGAGACGAACCAGTGTCAACCAAAACATGAGCCAAGGTCGTGCCCCTACATTCGACTGAGACATGTAATGCCTCATTATGCGTCCTCCCTCTTGGCGTTAAATCAACATCTAAAAAACCTAAGCCATTATCTCCAGTCAAACTGGCTACGCAGTCTTGGAACTGATCGGCATATGTTTCTTGGGGTACATGGGCAGTTTTCAGGAATTTTACCAAGGCCTTTGCATGAGCCTTGGAACACAATAATAAAGCCAGCATGGAAATTTTTGATTGAGTTTTCCCCAGTTGCTCGACTACATTGTAGTTGCTTCTTTTTGTGATCTTTAGAATTTCCTCCATCTCTTTTCAGGAGGTCTCGGGGATAGCTACTGATTGTGCCTTCGTCCAGACAGGCTCAACCAGAATACCTTTACCTCGAGTCTCGGTTGACTTGGTAGCAGGAATGTCAGTAGGGTTGATAATAGGGATTGTAACAGTTTTGTCAACAGGAGTATTAGCAGAGATGATTGTAGGACTGGGAATAACCTTTGGTGGAGCAACAACAACAAGAATGATTATAGGTCCAAAAATAGATTTTGGAGGAGCAATTTCTAGAGAGAAAACCCTTTCACTTCGAGTGATCTTACTAGTCCCTGCGATATTACTGATATCATAGTCAACTTTCTCAGAGCTTGAATCTTCAGCAGCTGGCCAATCTTGCTTGACACCGTGGTAGTAGACATCACCTCCATAATTCCACGGGACGGTTTTGTCTGACGAATACGGGATTGGTCCAGGCATTGTAATTATCAATGAATCTACTTTAGGAACTGATGTAATCCTAACGAGTCTTTTGGTGGAGACCCTGGAAGAATTGTAGGAAATGGTTACGATGGAAACATCATTATAAGAAACATTTAGAACATAAGTCTTTTCGAACAAAATCTACTTGTTATCTATTAGGCATTGAACACCTGCTTTTAACAAATGACAGATGGTTGGTGAGGATAAATAGAAATGACAGCTTTCATCACAGCCTGGGAATACACCGGCATTCAACAAGTTCTTTTTGATAGTCAGGAGTGGGGTCACAAGTTCATCAACTGAAGTAACAAACATATCTTCCTCAACGGCGTTGACATTACGGCTGTGCTTGGGCATAGGGGAAATGATTACATTTGGAATTTCTGGCGCATCGAATTCAATCTCTTTGGCTTCAAGCAGGTCTTCTACTTTGTTTTTCAGAGCCCAACAATTGTTAATGTCATGGCCGGGACTCTCGGAATGGTATGCACAACAGGCATTAGGATGATAGTGAGGAGAGGTTGTGATGGGATTCTTTGGAGCTTCTTTCAAAGTCACTAGATTGGATTTTAACAAATGTGGATATACTTGAGATAGTGTCATATTAATTCGAGTGAATTGTTTGACTGGTATTTCCATTCTTGGTTGGTTGCTTTTTTGCTGAGCAGGCGCAGGTTTAGGAATCAGGACAGCCCCCACCATTGGACGGCGTTCAGTTCTATCTTGATTTCTCCGAGGATATACAACAACAACTTATTTCTTTCTAATGAATGGTTTCCTTACAGCAGTAGAGGATGCATCTTTTTGAATCTTCCCATTCTTTATCCCAGCTTCCACCCTTTCTCCGGTCAATATCAATTCAGTAAAACCCACTGAAGAGCTCCCAATTAAGTGATTGAAGAAAGGTCCGGACAAGGTGCCCAAAAATATATCTACTAATTCTCTTTCAGATAGGGGAGGTTGGACCCTTCCTTCTAAGTCCCTCCATTTTTGCGCATAGTCTTTGAAGCCCTCACTTGAAACCATGGCCATACTCTAGAGTTGAGTACGGGTGGGAGCAAGATCAGCATTGTATTGGTATTGTTTGTAAAAGGTAGCAGCAATATCTTCCCAGTTATGAACATTGGCTCTTTCTAACTGATAAAACCAATCAAGTTGAGTTCCAGACAGACTGTCTTGGAAGAAGTGTACCCATAAATCCTTGTAAGCGGTATGAGGCTGGATTTTCCTCACATAGGACCGGAGATGCATTTTGGGACATGAAACTCCATCATATTTGGCGAACACCGGTGCTTTAAATTTTGGAGGAATGACAATCCCTGATACTAATCCCAACTCCTCAAAGTCCAATCCAGGCACTTTTTAGATTTCCATTGCACTTAACCGTTCTTCTAGATGCTTATACTTGTCGTCGGCTGAAGGGTATTGTTCTTCAGAATAATCTTCTTCTTCCTCTTCCTCTTCTGAATCTGGATGGACAACTGCTTCCTTTCCTTTCCCATCTTGAATGTCTTTCTCACTAGATTAGGTTGCAAAGTCCAGGGTCCTTCTTGCTTGTCCTTGGAATCTTCTTCCCATACTTAGAACTCCTATTATTTTATTTTTCTTCTTTTTCTCTTCAACCAGCAAGGTCTTCAACTCTTCTTGTCCTTTGGCTAGAGTTAGGAACATCGGTTGAACCTGAGCATTTTGTGCTTGGAGTTCCTTCACCGTTTGCTCGAGATCTATCTTACTGAAATAAATAGTAGAAAGATGAGGAGACTTCTTGCAAGAAACCTGCTTATGTCATGATGAATGATAAATGCATATGCAATGATTTCAAGGATTTTGAAGATTCAAATTTGTTTTAGACAAAAAAGAAACACACATTATATTAATAAATTAAAGCTTGAGTACATCAATGCCTCTTTGGGAAAATAATACAAAAACTCTAAGATAAAAAGGTGGTACGCATCCTCTTTGGTGCGATGTAGGCATTCAGAGTCTTCTCCTCATGAAGTTGCTTAGTGAGTTCCAAAACCTTCTTCTCGCTAGCGTAAAATTGGGATTTGAAATTATCTCGCTCCCCCTTGAGTTGTATCCAATATCTTTGTAAGTCTTCAAGAGAGGTGGGCCTGTCAGGATGTAGGACAGTGTATGGAACATCTCCTTCTATAACAAGCTCAATGATTACTGGGAGAATGGAAGGATAAGGCATCATAAGACTCTGAGCACGAGTTCGTGCCCATTTGAGGTAAGGATCAAGAGGGATGGAATTCTTATACCCCAATGTCTTGCTATCTACCTTGTTCAACATCCTCCAAGCTCGGATAAATCTCTGGCGAACACCTTGATCGTCGTTCTCGTAGTCAAATACCAAACCTTGAATGAGCATCTCATGAGGGCCATCCCTTCGGGCGTAACCAAATTGTCTTAAGGCTAAGCAGGGGTTGTAGGTGATACCTCCCCTAATGCCAAGTAAAGGGACATTAGGGAATTCTCCATAATGGTCGACAATGATAACATTCTCTATGGATCGGGAACACTAATGAATGTCTGAATGTTTGAGCGACATCAACCTTTGTGACCACCTAGAACCTTGCTCGTTCTTTAATACAGATTGGGGAAGATGTGAAATAAACCATCTTGCCAAGAGAGGAGTGCAACATATAAGGACACCTCTTTTCCTCATAGTGCAAGTGTGAAAAGAATGTAGGATGTCCCCTAGCAAAGTAGGCACCGGGTTGCGGGATATGAAGATTTTGACGGTGTTCACATCTATGAGTTGGTCAGGATTTGGAAACAAAACCATCCCATAGATGAGGAGAGCCACAATTTCCACAAAAGCTTGAAAATCCAAGGAGTTCCAACAGTTTTAGGCTTTCTCGAACAAGAACTTTGCTAGGAAACCTTTGACACCACTTCTTGTTTCCCAATTAGTTGTGAAATCAGATGGTTGCAAGTGTAGAGCTTGAGCAATCTCTTCTGGCTTTGGATCTCTTTCCGTATCGTTGAAAGGTAGTTGATTGAGAATGGGGATCCTCAAGAGTTGGGAGAATTCTTCTAAAGTTGGCACAAGTTTATAATCGGGAAATGTGAAGCAATGGTGTAAAGGATCAAAGAACTAAAAGAGCACCTTCATCATGTCTTCATAAGTGTTGGAGATGACCAAGTTGAGTAAGCGACCATGTCTATAGGTGAATGGAGAATTTTATGGAATCCTTGAAGCTAGCTCCTTAAGTTGTGGAGGGATCCTTACAAGATTGACTTGAATGGTTTTCCTGCGAATAGAATCCATGTCCCACAAAACAGAACAAAAGTAAATCCCAAGATCCTTGAAATGGTTAGTGAATGTGAGTATGATGTTATGATATTTATGATGTTATGTACAAGTAAATATACACAAACAAAGCAAACAAGTCCTTAGGGTTAGGCTTGCATGGTGTCTCATAGGTAACTACCCTCTTGAAGTTTAGTTGGCTCAAACATGTCCTAGCAATAGTAACCGAGTTCTAAGGAGCTCAATATACTGGTTTGTTTCCTTGGTCATTGTTTCAGCATAAGCCTATTTAATGGAGACCAAAATATCCCAAAAAAACAAACCTCAATGAATGTAGTATCGAGTATTTACCAACTTCGGACTGCACCAAATCCGGTCATCTCACTACGTCCTAAAGGCTAAGTTGGTCAAGTAAAGGTTCTAAAAGTTCATTAGTGCTTCATGACATCACTCAGCAGCCTCGTATTCTCCTTGATTAACTCAAGGGATACCGGTACCCACAAATATGTCGCACTAACGTAACTATTTCTTAGACCATGTCGGTATATCCCGCACAGTTTCCATAACGTATTTCTACTTACCTATAAGGTATCCCAAATCCGGGTAGAGGATTCAAACCCAAACAAAGAACCATAATGTAAAGCATACAAGTCAAACAATGAAAGCAAGTAAATGTGATCTAACCCTAAGGTAACCCCACTTTTAGAATTTTCCCCAGCAGAGTCGCCAGTTCTGTGATACGGTGGGAGAACTGACTTGAAGGTTTTGCGTTTGATCACAATTGTTATGGTTAGCAAGAGTCGCCACCGATTTTTGTTTTATCCAAAAGGAAAGGTGAAAAAGCACAGGAAAGACCTTTGAGATTATTTCTTGAGTCCAGGGGGTAGATTATGAAAAGGGAAGGTATTAGCACCCTTTTCATCCATGGTTTTCCATGGGCTCTTAGTTACTTTCTAAATCACTTGCTTTTTGTTTGAAATTGAGCTTTGTGTGGTTTTTGAAAGTATTTTGTAAAAAGGCAATTGTTTAGGCAATCTTTGTAATGATTCTCGTTCGTAAGAATATATACAAAGATGTTTGATCTTTTGAAAATGTTTTCAAGTTTGTAAGAGGTTTTGAAAGTGTAGGTGTTTGTTTTTGAAAATAGCAAGGATGTTTTAAAGTTGAGCAAGTAATTAGGAGCATTATACCTACTCAAAAGTCTTTCTTGTTCATTTTCTTTTCCTTTGATATTGTTATCTTACCATTGATTTGGTAAGTAACCCTATCTTTGGATGTAAACGGGACGGGCGTGAGTCATCGTATAACCATGATTAGCAATGTTGCAAGGTATCTTAGCATTCTCTTTAGGGACTAAGATCATTTGAAGGGAAACTTAGATAGCGTCATCGAGGGACTATGATCTTATATTTTGTTTGTTTTTGCTAAGATACCTCACATGCGTAATATGGCCATTTTATAAAGGCAACCAAGTGGAATTACCCTACGGGGTGCTTGTGTGCAAGTGTATTATTTTTCATGCTTGATTTTGTCTTTGATTAGGTTTTTCTATTTGATTGGTTTTAGTCTTTCCATACAAACCCTAATTACTAGCAATTGTATATAAAGCGATAAATTGAGGAATTTAAAATTTACTACGCTATTACAATACTTGTGGGAGGGGGGTGTAAAAATTATAAATGGGGATTGCAATAAAATAAACCTAATTAATCTATTACAACCATATTGAATTTGTACAAGAATTGAAATAAGTAATGTACAAGATGAATAAATGTACAAAAATGTGAAATGTAAAGTAAATGGATATTTGTTTGGATTTTTATGAGAAAGGGGTTTTGATTTTAACCTAATTGACTAAAAGAAAAGAATTAATTAAACCTAAACTTACTAAGAAAAGATTTTAAATAAAAACCTAAATCTATTAATTGATTAAAAAGAAATTAAACTTAAGAAAAGTATTTTTGGTATTTTTGTCTTGAAAATAATTATAGTGTTATAAAATATTTTTGGCCTTTTTTATATTAAAATAATATATTTTAATTGGTGTAAAAGAAAATAACTAAAACCTAATTTTTAATTAAATTTACAAAGATAATTAGTAAGATAAATAAAGTACTGATTAAATAAAATAACTTTTGTGAGAAAAAATAAATAAACTATGTCAAAATACAAATCTACAATTTTTATATTTTTTATGATTTTTTTTAATATTAGAAAAATATTTAAGAAAACAAATAAATAAAAAATAAGAAAAAGAAAATAAAACTGGGCCAGGGTGTGTAAATGAAACAGGGGGGTTAGCAAGTAAAAACAAAAACAACAAGGCCCAAGGAGGCCCAGCGCATGCCAAAAAAGAAGTCAGAAAGCAAACCAATGTAAAAAAAAAATCAAAAGGGTACCACTAGGGCTCGAACCCAGGTCCCTCTGGTTACAGGCGCGCGCTTCTACCACTGTGGTGGCTATACATCTGTTTATATAAATCAAACAATAAATACATATGGTAAACACGTCCCTGAGGCCAACTTCGTCTTCAACCTCACGCCCAGCCAGAAGCTCTGTATCTCAATCAATCCTCAACAAAAATGAAAACTGTAAACATGAAACTTGTAGCAAATTTCCTCACGGTTTCAGAAATTTAAAGCATTAAAACTATGGATCAAAGACAACCATGAATTTCATTGGCCCTAATCTGAACCCTAAAAATCTTAGAAATTTCTATCTTAAAATTCTCTAAGCTCAAACAAAATTAATGAAAACTATGAACATGGTTAGCTTTAGGGCAATGATATCTACATGTTTCATTCACAAATAAATCATTGATGATTCCTGTATGAAAAGTTCCAAATTTAGAAAACTTACCTTGCAAGAGGGTATCGGGTTTGAAGTTTGAGCAGCTTTCAGTGAGTTCCAATGATTTGGGTTAGCTTCCTCAAGTTCCCAGGAAGCTAAATGGATGTTAGCTTGAGCTGAAAGTGCCTGAGGAGTTCTGGAGAAGTCCAAGTGCAAAGCTCTATTTTTGAAAATGGTGGATGATGATGGAGGTGTTACAATGGTGCTGCATGGTTTGGGATTGTTTGTGTATGTTGTTTAGAAACTTTTGAAAGCAAAAGGCTAAGAAACGCACGAGTAGATTTGAGGATTGGCTTCAAAACTCAAAAATGACAAGTTTTGAAGTGTTTTTGGTGATTCTATGTTCTAGATGTTTTCAGGGCTTAAGCATTCGTGTAATTTATGGCAAATGGTTTTTGTATGTATAAGCAAAGAGGTTTGAGTGTATTGGAAAGTCAGAAGTACAAGTTACAAGCTATTTGCTATGTCACTTGATTTTCAAGAAAAGTGGGAAACCAAGTTTCAATGTGAAGTACAAACACGGGCTGGGTGATTGTAAGTGTCTAAACCATTTCTCTTATGTTATGAGACATGTATGATCAGAAGAGAACAAGTGCAAGGCTCAAGAACAAGTTTTGTGCAAAAAGTCACTTTATCAAAATGGCAATGTGCACTTTCTTCCCAAAATGGATATAAAGCATGACCTTACATTGAGTGCTTGGGATGAGACCTCTAACAGCTGTGCAAGCAATTAATTATGGAGTTCCTAACAAGTTTGAGGTCTGCAAAGTAGACGTTATGCAACATAACTTTGAATTTGAATTTTGTTGATCACAAAATGACTTGTAATTCAAGTGATAAAACCCTAACTTCATCTCTTCGATTCTCCCTACTCAAAAATGATCTCAAGGAGTTCTTGGACAGTTTGGAAAGCTTGAAATGTGATATACAACCCATATTTGAATTGATTTTGAATATTCCCATTGTAACTATATTAAAAAGTTCCATGAAGTTGTGTCAAAATCCTGACCAAATTAGGGCAAAAATTTCACTAAGTGTTTTGTTTCATGACCATGTATTCTTAATATTATAACTTGAGATCCAAGCACTTTTGGAAGGAGTTGTGTGAAGAAAAATTGTATATTTCATGGAGATCTATAACTTTCATGGTGGAAGTTTCTTTTTAATCAGCTTGCATCATGGTGAAAATTTTGCTCAAAGTTATGGAAAAATAAGAAATTTCCAACACTTAGAAAAATTTCTATGTTTAGAAATTTTAACTTTTCAAAATGAAATCTTGAATTTTGGATTTCTTGATGAATAATTTTCATATTTTGACATGTTTTGATGAATTGTGATCTTTGGCATTTGAATTTGACCAAAAAGTCAAAGTTTGACTTTTCAGTATACAGTTGACTTTTGATCAGTTGACTGAAAATTCATTTGTCAATCCATTGGACTTGAGCAATTTTTTGAGCCATGTCATTAGGTCAAAATGATGCAATTGAACTCTTGAGATCATGACTTAAACCAATTGATCATTTGCTAGGTCAAAAAATCAGAAATTGCCCTTTCCGAGACAATAACCCTAATTTTGACCATTTTGCCGTTTTGAAGATTTGATCAAATTTCTTGAGGAATTATGGTCCAAACTTGATCAAATGATATATATGAGTTTAAAATGTTTATGTGGATCAAATATTATGAAGTTTGACTGTAAAAGGCCATAGTTGACTTTTTCCCTGATATAGTTGATTTTTAGGTCAACTGCTCAATTGAATGAGCAAAAGTGTGATCCAAGGCTTGAAACTTGACATGAGTAATCTTGGGGGTACATAATGATCCATGAAAGTCATATGGGGAATTGTAAGTTCAAAAATCCTTGTGCAAAATCAAACCCTAATTTTGGTCATCAGTGCTTAAAGAGATGTCTTGAGCTGATCAACCCTAGTGCAGTCTTGAGTCAAGGGAGATCTTTTGAGAAAATTCTTGATAAGTGAGAGGGAAAATTTTGGGGTACAACACCAGCTAACAAACTTCCCCCAAAAAAATGTCACCTTTGACCAACGGGAGAATGGGGTATTTTTGAATACTTTGATACTACCATCAGCATTGTACTGACATCATGGTCATCATGACCACTTTCTCAAACGTCACTTTGAGATGTGTGAAGTTCATAAAATCCAATCATGGTTCCTATTTTCAAGGAGAACATGGGCCATGGAAAATAAAATGTTTGCCTGAACCCCTAGGCGGGATACACCCGTCCCACGGTTTAACTCTATATGTAAACAAAGAAACTGAATAAATTCTTCTCTTCTTCTATAAATTCTTTATTTATCCTCATTTATTCTTATTTTCCTTTCATCTTCTCATCTTTTTCAATACCTCCTAGTGTTTACTTTCTAGAACATGAAAAAATAACCCTTTTTTTCTACATCATCTACCATTTTTCACCATGGTTGCTTCCAAATCAAAGAATTCCAAAGATTCCAAGAGCTCAAAGGACTTTATACCTCCTGCTACTGGGATTTTTGGTCCACTCATTATTGGGAACCAAGAGTACATTCATGAACCTCCACTTCAAAAGGAGAAACTACGTATATACAAATCCCAGATATTAATCCTTTTTTATATCTGGAGAAACTCATGCACTTATGGGCCCATTGCCCGACCCTAAAGAAAATGCTCAGAAATTCAGGGAATTTTTCCCTACTTACCATCTTACAAATATCATTTCTAGCTTTAAAAAGTTAACGACTATTGCGGATATCCTTAGCACTAAATATGTTGGTCAAGCAAAACCCTCTAAGGATAAACTCGTCGTTGAGACGAAGAAACTTAAGGAAAAACCCATAGCTGACTCAGCGGATTCTAAAGAAAAATTCATTGTTGAAATAAAGAACCCAATAAATTTAAGTTATATGAGAAACACGCTTCGTGCATTATGCTTCTCTCTTTCGACAAAAAATCCTGAGGATTACCTTTCTTGGCTAGAAAAAAATCAAAAAGAAGAAAGCCCAAACCTGGAAAGACATGGGGATCTATGATTTAATTTAGCCTTCGAAAGTAGGTCCCCTATATTGCCAAAACATGTTGGTCTATTCATTTTATTTCTGGGAAAGCACAACAAATACCTTCCAACTCCCTTGCGATGTGATCACACCAACACTTTTTGACATCGTTGCCATCATCGGCCTTCGACCCAATAGGAAGGTTTTCGATCCAAATGAATGAAATGAAGAAACCATTAACTTCAAAATTGATCGAGCTATCTTTGGTCACTACATAGTTGATCATCATGATGGTGACACTGTCGAAATGTCTTATACAAAGCACATTGCTTTCCTGGCATTGTGGTTGTGACGTTGCACCTTCTGTTGATACTAGGTTCTCTATATGAGACCTTAGGGTTAGCTATCGACTCTTTGAAGACCATTATACCTGTAACCAATTTCTTTCTAGTTGGTCCCCACTGGCTACTTCAATTATAGCTAATGCCATGTTTGAACTATCACTACAAATCGAAAAACATAAAGGCGGTGATTAAGAGATCAAGAATAGGAGAATCAAAGGTGCTCAATTGGCCTTAATGACTTCTACTGATAATGGGAACACCTTACAAGAGGCCATTACAGGATATGTAATGATGTTTACTAAGCTCCACAACTTTACTTCATCCTTGGCTCCCTTTGTTAGTAGAACTCATGGTCCTGAGTGGTTCACTCGAGAGTTCCCCACTCCAAATGTTGATCAAGAGGTGAAATCACTTGTAATATGAGAATATTTTCTTATCCCAAAATTGATTTTAACCAGGCTAGGAATTTCTATAGAGCATGTGAAGATCCTATGTTACCAACCCAACCTTGTGTCTCGACAGTTTGGACTTAACCAACTTTTTCCCAAGTCGTTCTTTAATCAAAAGAATGAACTTTGTCTCTGTGACGTCAACTTTTATGAAGATGAGTATATTGAACACTTGTATTGACACTCTTTTGATATTTCTAAACTCACCCCACTCTCTATTTTACCGTATTTTTATTGTACCAAAGAATTTGGTGCTTGGTGGAAAGCTTACTATGCTAAAGAATTTCTTGAAGTTTCAACTCTGTCGCAACATATAATGGATGATTTTTCTTCTAGACAGGCGAGGTTCAAGAAAGGTATAGACAAGAACATAAAGGATATCCAAGCTTTCCAATGTTACTTCGAAATTGTGTTTATTCCAGATGATCTTAGTCGAACCATTATTGATGCCGCTGTTAATTTAAAAGAAAGGTTTATGAAAAAACTCCCTGATTTAAAAATCTCTTCGTATATAAAAAACTAAGACATGTATAAGTTTGCTTTCAATTTTTAATCACCTAAGTTCCCACCTTTAACAAGTTCTGATATGGATTTGGAATTTCAACCTCCATTTCCATGGTGGTTCATTTGTGGGTCATGTAACACCCCTAACTTGACCCAACTAATAAAATAATATTCTGTTAAAATCAACATTATTTCCAATATTAATTTCTCTTGACTAAACTGACTAATTATTCGATTATCAATTCTAATAATATATATAATCCAATAATGCTTCTCATAATTATTCCGATAATTCCTTCTTCGACTAAATTCCAACAATTAAATCCTCAGTAATTCATTTGAATAATTTAGTGAATTTCCAGGTGTTACAACTCTCCCCCCACTTAGAATATTTTCGTCCTCGAAAATTCATCCGACACCACTTTCCTTAACTTCGCCTCCACCTCTAGCCTTCCGATATAATCACAACTTACTATAATCAAAATCTAACGTACATGTGCAATTCTATTTCAACCCATCCAACAACAATAATAATAACTAACAAAGTTCTATCGACAAAACACGTACCTTTGGTACCCCTGTCCTCGTTTCCCGGTGGAGTTTCCACTAACGTGAACACCCTTGCACCAGGCGCTTTCTTCGGTTTCTGACACTGAGTACTAATATGGCCTTCTTCACCATAATTGAAACAAACATCCTCCTTATGCTTACACTCAGGAGCTGCATGTCCAACCTTACCACAACGAAAACACCACCTTACTTCAGCAGTAGTGCACACATTACTCTTGTGACCAGGTTTCCCATACTTGAAACAAGTCACACTAACAGGAGTGTCTCCCTCACTTGTTATTTGACCCTCAACAACTTCTTGTTTACCTCTACCAGCTGGAGCATCGTACAACTTACCATGACTCTGATTCTTGCTCCGCTTCTCATTAACTATCTTGTAATGAGCATTGTTATCCTCCTCATAAATTCTGCAACTATCCACCAAATCAGAGAAAGCACGAATCTTATGATATCCAATTGCCTTCTTTATCTCCGAGTGCAACCCGTTCTCAAACTTGATGCACTTCAAAAATTCAGCAGTTTCCGCGCTATAATGCGGATAGAACTTAGCCAACTCCACAAACTTTGCAGCATACTCGGTAACAAACTTGTTCCCTTGCTTCAGCTCGAGGAATGCAATTTCCTTCTTACCCTGGACATATTCAAGATAATACTTCTGCAGAAATTCTCTACGAAACACAACCCAAGTGATCTCTTCACCTGCAGCTTCCAACCTCGGACGAGTCTCTAGCCACCAGTCATCAGCTTCGACTGCCAGCATATGAGTACCATACCGAACCTTCTGCTCTTGAGTGCAGTCCATCACACAGAAGATTCTCTGCATCTCCTTCAACCAACTCAAAGCCCCATCAGGATCATACTTACCCTTGAAGGTAGGCGGATTCTCCCTCTGGAAAGTCGCCAAGCTACGGGATCCTGCATCCCCGCCAACATTCGGTTGATTCTCCATAGCATGAGCCATTGCTTCTAAAGCAGCAGAAATCGCAGCATCGTTCCTTCCATCCATCTCAACTTATAATTACAACACAAACACTGGTAAAAAATAATTAATAATACTCGATTGTTAAAGACTCAACAACTTTGGTCGGACGGACCGACCTGCTCTGATACCACTAATGTAACACCCCAACTTGACCTAACTAATAAAAATAATATTCTATTAAAATTAACATTATTTCCAATATTATTTTCTTTTGACTAAACTGACTAATTATTCGATTATCAATTCTAACAATATATATAATCCAATAATGCTTCTCATAATTATTTCGATAATTCCTTCTTCGACTAAATTCCAACAATTAAATCCTCAGTAATTAATTTAAATAATTTAATGAGTTTCCAGGTGTTACAGGTCACGTCTAAAGGTGCTTCAAAATAAATGTTCAAAACTGGCTCAGAGGGTGGTTCCGACTAAGCATGACCTACACAGCTTCAAATGCCACCTTCATGTACACATAAAACATGTCAAGGTCCTTTCTCCTATACATGAAGGTGAGTAAAGTGAATAATCTTTCTCCCCAAATTATTTATGTATTTCCATTTCATCCTAAGAAATAAACACCTCGTGTGTTGCCTTGTTTACAACAGTCAAGCATAAGAAGCAAATCCAGAATGCTACCAGTGAGACTGCATCGACTGCTCACGAAAAAACATGAGAGGAGAAAGATATAGCTGCAGAGGCAAAAGCACATGTTTGCTTAAACGTAGTAGTTAGCCTTCTTTATATACACACTTTAGTTTATTCCCTTGTTATTCTAACATATTTGTCATTGTTTCAGGTCGAAGATGTACCTCAGGCCATTCCTCCAAAGCTTAAGAAAGTTGGAACAAGCAAGGAACACCAAGTTGAACCAATAACTAATTCATCTCATGGTCTGCTTAATGAGCCTCACATGATCCCTTGTGAACTTTGGAAATTTCTAATTATGCCTGGCTTTCTCCATGACACTAGAAAAGAATACCTTCAGGGATTTTCTTAAATAACTCATTTCCCAAAATCTCATAACTCGGAGCTCTATATTTAATCTTTTGATTTGTTGTACCTACCGGGTTTTCCAAGTATTTGACGATAGGTTTTCTCCAGTCACTATCCAACATGTCATCAATGGAAAAAATTGCATACCTACAAATTTTTCTAGTGTGGGGTATCTCTAATTTTTTTAGATCTAGGGTATAGAGGACCCTAAAAATTTCCGCAGTGTACTTCTCGCCAACATGGCAAACTTGAAAACTTTCAAAGTCTTGAGTACCCGCCTCCACTAGTTTTTCTGTTGATGTTAATGTTGGATACTCCTTGGTCGAGACTAGCTTCTCCTTTACTTCGGTCTATTCTTCTAACCTCTTTCTGGGAACCTCATATCTTAATGTTATTTGAGTCAAATCATTTTCCTCTTGATTCTCCAGTCGGGGTATATGAACTAGGTCGACAAAATCAAAATGTTTTAATAATGAGTTGGATATAACAAAGTACATCATCAAATTCTCCTTGATGCATTTGTATTCTTTCCTAAGTTGTTTCACAACCAACTCGGAGTCACCCTTAATCTCGACATCTTTTGCCCCTAGTTCCAATAAGATCTTGAGACCTGCTATTAAAGCTTTATATTATGCTTTGTTGTTTGAACAAGGGTCTTCTATTTTAAATTTGAACTTCGTTGGAATCTCCTGAAGGGAAATTATAAGGATTTTGACACCTGTTTTGTCCTTATGCCTGGATTTATCGAAATACAACTTCCAAGTTTTCTTAACAACCAAATTTTCTGTTACTTCGGCCAACGAGTGGACGATTATACAATCTTCCATAGTTGGCCGGTAATGGTCTTTAAAGGTGCATAAGTTAATGAGTATTCAATAAGATCTAACTCTCATTTACCTATTCGACTATGCAAAATAGGTTTGAACAACACATGCTTAATGTCATCAAAGTGAGACTACACATAAACTTCAACGGGTTTTATATAATGCTTAATATTTGTACATGAGAAGTATAAACAAATACATAACTTTTCAATTGCATTATACCTTGTTTCAGAATCGTTCATAATTCAACTGAGGTAACAGATGGCTCTTTCAACACAATTATCAACCTCTTGGGCTAACATACTTCCTATGGTCGAATATGAAGCCTCTATGTACAATTCCATGCTTTTATTTCTACTAGGAGGCGGTAAAATAAGAGGTTTCATTAAGTAAATCTAGATTTTATCAAAAGCCTCTTAATGCTCACTGCCCCAGTAGAACTCATTTTCCTTCCCAAGTTGAAGTAATGGAGAGAAAACATGAGTCTTGCCACTTAAGTTTGATATGAATCTTCTCATGAAGTTTATTTTTCCCAACAAATATTGGAGTTGTTTCTTTGTTTAAGTAGGCTTTGTGTATAAGGTTTCCTTGGTTTTGTTTTTATTGATCTTGATGCCTTTTTTGGGCACCACAAAACCTAATAAATCGCCTGCATGGACACAAAAAGCACATTTCAATGGACTTATTTTCAATCTATGTTTCCTCATCCTTTCAAAGGACCGTCGAAGGTGGTCTAAGTGACCATTTTTTGACGAGGATTTAATTACAATAGCATCGACGCAGACTTGCATAAATGTGTCAATGAAGTTATGGAACATCGAATTCATGGCCCTTTGTTAGATTGCCCAACATTTTTAAGCCAAAAGGAATTACAACCCACTCATAGGTTCCCAAATTCCCTGGGCATCGAAACTCCATTATTTGTACATCTTCTTCAGCAATAAAAATTAGATTATATCCTGAAAATCATCCAACATACTTAAATACTCAAACCCTATGGCTGAATCTACAAACTTTTTGCCACATGCATGGGATATTCATCTTTTTGTGTCACATTATTCAAATATATAAAATCTATGCATACTCTAAGAGTTCTATTTTTCTTAATAACATGTACTATATTAGTTATCCATTTGAAATACATGCTTGTTTTGATGATTTTTCTCTTGAGCAGACTTTTGATCTCTGCTTTGATCTACAACATTATTTCTGGGGCAAACCTCGTAGGCCGTTGTTTCACCGTTTTTTTCCAGGTCGAATTGGTAGTTTCAATTCCATCATATCTTTGCTTAGTCTTCGAATTTTGTTGTAGTCCCACACAAAGCAATCTTTGAATTCTCTAAGAAATCCGACCACCTTTATCTTTAATCAAGGTTCGACTTTGACACTGATTGTAAGTTGGTCCTCTGACTACGCCATCACCTATGTCAATTTCGTCCAAGGGGTCTTGGGCTTGCATCTGTTTAATGTCATTCGTCGGGTCTGAAATTCTAGTATATCAGATCTTAGATTTCCTATAGGATGTCGAGACATATGATCTCTGAACATAACATCATGGCAAGGTATAAACAATAAAAAAAATACTGAAAAGATAAACAACACACAAAATTGTTAACCTAGTTTGGTGTAAAAATACACCTACTTTGGGAGCTACCAAGCCAGGAAGGAAATCCTATAGACATTATCAATTCAAAGCTAAATTAATCCCAAATTTACAACTTATCACTTAATCACTACCATGTGCAACTTCTACCTAGGACCTCCCTAGATATGAGAAATCTCATCTCACCTCTAATAACCACAATGATGTCTAACAGTCCCAGTCCCAGTTACTGTATTGACGACCTTTCACCTAAATGAAAATCACACTTCACATACAAAAACACATTAATCAAGACACCCCTTGATTAAGAATAACATACTTGATCTTGCATCACATATTTGATCAAGAAAAATACTTAGAGTTGCTTAACAGCTTCCTCCAAGAATAATACTACCTCTTGCTTAAAAGCTTCGAGGAGAGTAATAACTGAGATTACAACTCTATAACACAGTCCAACTTACAACTCGAGTGGATAACACAAACCAACTCTCCTAGAAAGCGGAACAATGGCAAAGCCCTAATGATTCTACATCCTGGATCCGTACCAACTTTAGGTTTATAACCTTCTATTTATAAACCTTTTCCCAACTGGATTCGGGCTTCAAAAACACAGTAAAGAGGTTGCACAAAGTCTGCAAAATCTTCTCCAAGAAAATAGGTCTTCAATCATAACTTTCCTAAAATGTCTCCATATTTAGAAAGTTTAAATATCTTAAAAAACCAATATAATATCTCTGATTTATCAATATTGGACACCATATAGGAATACTAAATATTCCTAGAATATTCAGTAATTAAATCACAACAACAGAATCCAAACTGTCATATTTAGTACACCTGATGTCCTATACTTCTGGTTAGGACATCCCATTCGACATGTTTAAACAGCAAGTTAAAATAACTTCCAAACTGCAAAATAGTAACAGTCTAGATGTCATGCTCTTCTGGTTAGGACATTGCGTTCAACATGTTGAAATATTTTCCAAACTGCAAAATTGTAACAAACCATATGATACATTGGCAGAACTGACTGTTTAATACTGGTTTTTGCGTTTTTGTTTGCAAAATATTGCGGTAAGCAAGAGTCGCCATCGACTTTTCTTTTATCCAAATTAAGGAAAGGGTGAAAAGAACAGAAAAAGACCTTTTTCGAGATTATTCTGAGTAAGGGGAGTATATTATGGAAAGGGAAAGTGTTAGCACCCTTTCCATCTGTAGTTATCTACAGGCTCTTAGAGGTTTGCTCATTTTAAAATACCTTTGTGCTTTGTGTGTTTGAAAAATGTTTTGAAATGCCTTAATGCAGCAATTTACTTTGCGTTTAACTCTTGTATCAGTCCTCAAGAGTGTTAACAAAGCATATGTTTTTGAAAATTGTTTTTTTTGGAAAAGTAGTTTTTGTGTAAGTGCAAAAATGTTTTTGAGCAAACTTCTAACAACTATCTACTTTGTACTCGAAAAGGTAGTTCTTTTCCTCCTATCCTTTAGACAATAATATCCTACTATTAGTGAGTAGGTAGCCCTATCGTTGGATGTATGAGGGACATTCGAAGGGACGTTACAGTCATGAAGGCAACTTATGGAGACGCTTTAGCAATTCTGTTCAGGGACTAGATCATTTACCGAAAGGAAACTGTAGGGTCATCGAGGGACTATGGTCTTTTCACTTATGGGTCTTTGCTAAAGCGTTCCTGCCTCATGACTGTTTTATTTCTGAAGGAAACCAAAGTGGAGTAGCCTAGAGGTGGATATGTGCAATTATGTTCAATTCAGTTATTTTTTATCTTTTGTGTTAGGTTTGCTAACATTTTGTTATTAGTCTTTCCATACATGCCTAGTTACTAGCAGTAATATATATTGCAGAATATAAAAAGCAAAAGGTACAAACCTAGGCTATTACATGGCTTCGGGGAAGGGATTTACAATGTACAAATATTGGGGGAAAGAAAATAAAGAAAGCGGAATAAAGTCCTAATTAGCTATTACATACCAGTATGAAATTACAATAATGTAAAAATGCGAAAATAAAATAATGCGCGCGAAACAAATATTATGTCTAAAAAAAACGTAGGGAATTGCTAAGTAAAAATCTTTTTGATTGTTTTTGTTTATTTAGGAAAATACTAAATTAAATTAAACCTAAATTTAATTAATTAAAATAAAATAAAGTTATTAATCAAAATTAAATTCTAAACAAAAATCTAACATTTTTTCTATATGTTTTATTTAAGAAAATAATTAAACTATCCTAAAATTTATTTAGAAAAATAAATTTAATTAAGAAATTATCTAAGTTTTTTTATTTTTTTTATTATGTCATGAAAACTACTTAAAAATATAAAATTAAACCTAAGTCTAATTTATTTTAAATTTGAAAATAAATGAAAATGTTAAAGTTAATTAATTAGTTAATTTCAGAAATTAATTTAATTAATTAAAAGAAAAAAACTAATCCTAACTTTTTGTGATTTTTTTAGTATTTGATTAATGATAAACAAAGTAAAAGAAATAAATAATAAAATAAAAATAAATAAAAATTAAATGGGCCAGGATAGCAAAATTAAAATGGGGGGTGCTGATTTGAAAAACGCTAGGCCCAAGGGTGAGGGAACCCAGAGGTTGTATTGGGACCTAGTGAAGAGAAGCTTTGAGGGCACATGGTGAATCTCACATTGAAGCTCCTGGATCTAACTGCATTGACATTGGAAGGTGTAGATCTGATGCTACATGTTGCGCGTATATGACCTGATTGTATTGGATCTGTAAAAAGAAAATGGAAAAAGTAATCTGCAAGAGGCAGGGGTCGAACCCCTGACCTCTCACACACATAACACCTTAACATTCACGCACTCAAGCGTTGGGACGGCTTTACATCCGTTAGTATAAGCATAAAGAAATGTATATAATGTAGAACAAATGAGCATGTTGATTTGGAAAACACGCGCGCTCCAGTAGGGTCCCTCTATTTTGAACTGGCGAATCAAAATATAACATTTTGACACGCAAGCTCTGGGGAGTTCAAACCATGATCCTAGCTTGAACTAAAACATCTCCATCCCTTAAAATGAAAACCTCCATGTTTCGACCCCTTAACCATGGTGATCTATGGTTCTGGCATTATTGCTCTCATGAAACACATTATAAAATCAGTAAGCATCATTAATAACATGAATATAAGCTTAAGAAAGATTTATATGGCATGATTTGTAAGTTTGAAAGTCACGAAATTTACCAAAAAGTGAGGTTCGATGGGGCACTTCTGGTCGTGAGACAGATTGAATAGAAGGTGGTAGATGCTCTTGGGAACCCTGGGATGTTGATAGAGTGCTTGGAAAGATCTGAATCTGGCTGGATCAGAGGTTTCTATTTGGACAAATTTAAGAATATTTATTTTGCAATTTGGTAGTGTTCTCTCTAGGTTGTATAGGCGTGTAAATGTATATTTGGCTTGCAAGCACACTGCTTATATACAGTAGAAGGGATGGGACAACAAGGAAATGGTTTAAACAACCTTGATTATGTGTTTGAATGCCATCAATGAAAATTTGCAACTTTGGCCAAAAACATGGAATCCTGTCATTTTTTGAAATTTGAATGAATGTGGGCATTTTGGCTCCTTCGAATGCCCTTTAGTTCCTGCCCTTCGATTGACCCAGTGTTGCTTCCTTCGACAGGCTCCAATTGTGTACCTTTTGACTAGCTCATGTTCTCATCACTGGGGCTTCTTCGTTTGAACCCCTATCAAGCTAGCCCAAACAAAGACTCTTTTCTGGAAATTGAATGTGCTTGTGCATGTTGGCTTGAAATTGGCAGTATGTTTGCTTTTGGGCCAGCAGGCTGCTTTGGATATTTTTCTTTCATTTTAGCTAGCAATATTCTTTGTTTTGAACCAATGTGTGTAATCTTTTGAAGGAGAACCATGCATCACTTGTATACATCACTTTCCATTCCTTCGAAAGGGCCAACAAAGTAAGTCCTTTGAATGGAACACCCACGTGTTCCCCTTTAAATCCATCAATACATGTCTTTCGAATGGGGCAAATATATGTCCTTCGAATGGACCATGTGTCTGTCCTTCGAATGCGCCAGTACTAGGTGTTAAAATGTGGAAAATTATGGGCGCTGACATGAAGGGAAACTATTGCCTTGCGCATTGGAGGCAAGCCCAAAGGAAGTCATTTTCTTGTGGGTCGAAAGCAAACACAAAGGCAAGTTGAAGGGACCTTGGCCTTCTGGATCAAAAGCAAGTCTGAGGCCTTTTGCCTCGTGAGTTAATGGCATGATGATGGGTATTTGCCTTGTGAAACCAAGGCAAGCGTGAAGAGGCATACATGCGCTGGTGACAAGATGAGGGGCCCTTCTGCCCAGTGGAACATTGTGAATCGAAGGCCAGTTAAAATTAGCCTTTTCCTATGTGGATCGAAGGGAGCTTGCAGGGGATTCTTGCTTTGTGCACTGAAGGCACGCACAGAAGGAGAATTTTCGTAGTAGAAGCTATAATTGCAAGCTTCTCAAGTCATGTTTAAAGAATTGGTTTTGATGAAGACAACATGGATATCAACATTCAAAGGATGTGCAAAAAGCTTATCAATATCATATAGAAGTCTTGAAGATTAGAAGAAGAATTATTAAAGAAACAACAAATGTTAAAAGGTATAAATAATTCTTAAACTTGAATATAGATGTTCACAAATTTGCATTCATAATCATATACATATCCCACATTTTTAACAATAAGAAAAACCTTGTTTGAGATCTTTTTCAAAAAGATTTTTTGAAAATAAACTTTCAGGAACCGGTTCCTACCTAACAGGGAACCGGGTTCCAAACTTGTTCAAAAAACACGTCCCTGGAATTTGTACCAGGAACCGGGTTGTACCTATAGGGGAACCGGTTCCTGCGTGTTATTTTTTGAATTCTGAGTTATAACGTTCACTAAGAACCGGGTTCTGCCTGTGTCGGAACCGGTTCCCAGCGAACCAGTGCAGATTTTCTTTTGGTTTTTGAACATAGTTCAAATGGTATTCTTTCATGAATGCATTGCATCTTTTCATATCAAATGGCATGAATGAAGAGGTATTTGTGACATTATAAAATGTGCAGATTTTCAGATTAAAAAAAATACCTTCTTCAAAAAACAATTTTCATCATTCAAATTTGCATACAAACTTTCAAGTGTTCATAAATTTTGTGAAACTTGCCATATACATTTTCATTAAGAAATCATTACAAGTTTCATACATTCATTGTGAACATTTATAATCATTGCTTGAGAATTGTTTCTATCTTGAAGAAGAAGATCAATTGAAGATTGATAGTGCTCTCCATCTCTTTCAAATAAATCATTGTATTACAAAAAGAAAGTATTCCCTTACTATCCAGGATTGTTGGAAGTAAGTGTTGTGATTTGAAGAGGATTGTTCTTCATTCACATTAGTGTTTGTTTGATCTTAAAGGTGTTAAGAACATTTGGTCACCTTATAGGTTAGATAGTAAGCATAGGCTGTACAATCATTCTAAACTATAGTGAAATCTCTCTCGTATTGGAAAGGGGACTGGAGTACTCTCGGATTGTGAGGGGAACCAGGATATATCGTCGTGTTCTTTACTTTTCCGCTTTTATCGCATTCATCACCATAATCAAGAAAAGATAAGATATAGTCAAAAACCATCAAACACTTAACCAAATTACTACAAGTATTCTCATAAAACCGAATAAATTTTTATATACCTAATTCACCCCCCCCCCCCCCCTCTTAGGCACTCTTTGACTTACAATTGGCATCAGAGCAAGTTATAGGTAACTTGTTCCTAAAGATCCAGAATGGCTTCCACAAATCCAAATCCGGTTTTCAAAGATGGTGGTAGTAACAACAAGCCTCCATTGTTTTGTGGTGAATAATTTGACTTTTGGAAAATTCGCATGAAGGCTCATCTTGAAGCGCAAGGAGAAGAAATATGGAATGCTGTTGAGAATGGTCCATTTACTCCGGTGTGTGTTGTCAATGGTGTTGGGTCATCAAAGCCTAAAGCATCATGGGATGATGATGACAAGAAAAAAGTTCTCTTTGACAAAAAGGCAATCAATATTCTCCAAAGTTCTCTTAGTATGGATGAATTTTTCCGAGTATCGGCATGTACAACAACAAAGGAAATTTGGGATACTCTTGTAGAAACTCATGCAGGAACCTCCGAAGTCAAAAGGTCTAGATTGAACACTTTGAGTCAAGAATATGAATTATTCAGAATGCTGCCCGGAGAATCCATCCTTGACTTGCAAAAGAGATTCGTTCACTTGACAAACCATTTGAAGGCACTTGGTAAGACTTTAACTAACGATGAATTAAATCTTAAAGTGCTTAGGTCTTTAACTAGGGAATGGCAACCAAAAGTGACGGCAATATCCGAAAAGAGAAGCCTAGCAACTATGACTTCTGCAACACTTTTCGGAAAGCTTCAAGAATATGAGACGGAACTTGGAAGGCTTGAAAAACATGAGAATCATGAGAAGAAATCCAAAGGCATTGCTTTTAAAGTTGATTCAAAAGAAAGTCAAGATAAAGATGCATCGGAGGAAGATGAAAACCTCTTGCTTCTTGTAAAAAGGTTAGGAAAATATTTTGGTCATAAAAATAATCTTCATAATGCTAACTTTGTCAAAAGAAAGAAATTTTATAAGCATAAAGATAAAGAAGCCTCCACATCAACACAAGATGTCACATGCTATGAATGTGGAAAGCAAGGTCACATAAAGCCGGATTATCCAAAACTCTCCAAGAAAAATGGATTCAAAGGCAAAAAGGAGTTCAAGAACAAAAGGGCTTATGTTGCATGGGAAGATAATGAGATAAGTTCTTCATCCGATTCGGAAAGCGACGAATGTGCAAACTTAGCCTTAATGGCATCGCATCACTCCAACGATGAAGAAGAGGTTAGTAATGAATTTAATCTTTTTGATGATGATGTTCAAGGTGCAATTGATGAACTCTTGAAAGAATGCAAAAGTTTATACAAAAAGGTGTCAAAACAAGAAAAAGAACTTCTAGTTTGTCTAGAAAAAATTGACACCATGACTAAAGATTTTGATCTTCAAAAACAAAATTTTATTAAAGAAAAGGAAAACTTTGCATGCTCCAAGTATGAATCAAATGTCTTTCAAATTGTTCAATTGAAAAGAGTCATTGAACAATATGAAAAAGGACAAATAGGATTGGAAGGATTACTAAGCCAACAACGTTATCCAAATGATAAAAGAGGTCTTGGTTATGTGAATACTAAGAAACCAAGTAACAATCCCACTGTTTTTGTAAAGGCTAGTAATAGTTCCAATCCCAAGAAAGTAGAAAAGAAGCAAGTTGTTCATAATCATCAAAAGAAAAAGGCTAATATATCCAAAAAGAAAACATTTCCTAAGAAGAAATATTATCCTTCTAGATATAGAAGTAACTTTGAACATACTTGTTTTTATTGTGGTATTAAAGGCCATACACCTAATGCTTGCTATGTTAGAAACTTTAGTATGGCAAGTGGGAATTATGTGTGGGTGAAAAAGGGAACTAACTATGAAGGACCCAAGGCAACTTGGGTACCTAACAAGAAATAATTTGTTTTTGTAGGTATGCTTGAAATCCACATCAAAAGTTTGGTATCTTGATAGTGGATGTTCAAAGCATATGAAAGGAGATGTACACCAATTTTCATATCTAGTACATAAAGCCAAAGGGTATGTCACCTATGGAGACAACGCCAAAGGAAAGATTCTTGGCGTTGGAATAGTTGGCACACCTCCATCCATTCAAATTGAGGATGTTATCTATGTTGAAGGATTAAAGCACAACCTTCTTAGCATAAGTCAACTTTGCGATAGAGGGTTCAAGATCAAATTCAACAAAGAAGAATTCCTTATTATGGATGAGGCAACCAATGAGGTAAAACTCAAAGGTATAAGATCTAACAATATTTTTATGATTACTTTAGATGATTTGTCTATGAAGGTACAATGTCTTATGGTAAACAACAATGACGCTTGGTTATGGCACAAGAGGATTGCTCACATTCACATGGAGCACTTGAACAAATTGGTTAAGCATGACTTAGTTATTGGTCTACCAAAGATGAAGTTCATCAAAGACAAATTATGTAGTTCATGCCAAAAGGGAAAACAGACCAAATCAACTTTCAAATCTAAGAATGTGGTGTCTACTACAAGGCCACTACAATTGTTACACATGGATCTCTTTGGTCCATCAAGAACAAAAAGCTTCGGAGGTAATGTATACGCTTTGGTCATTATTGATGATTTTTCTAGATATTCTTGGACTTTGTTTCTTGTGCGGAAAAGTGATGCTTTTAAAGCTTTTAAGAAGTATGCTAAGCAAATCCAAAATGAAAAATCACTAAAGATCGTATCCATAAGAAGTGATCATGGTGGAGAATTCCAAAATGCACAATTTGAAGAATTTTGTGAAGAACATGGTATCTCTCATAATTTTTCAGCACCTAGAACTCCACAACAAAATGGAGTAGTTGAAAGAAAGAATAGGTTTCTAGTGGAACTTGCAATAACAATGCTTAGTGATGCAAATCTTCCTAAATATTTTTGGGCGGATGCGGTTAGTACGCCATGTTATGTTGGAAATCGAGTTATCATTAGACCTATAATAAAGAAGACTCCATATGAACTCTTCAAAGGAAGAAAGCCAAATATTGCTCACTTCCACATTTTTGGATGCAAGTGTTTTGTTCTTAACAATAACAAAGACAATATCGGTAAGTTTGACGAGAAATCTGACGAAGGTATATTTATTGGTTATTCTCTTTCTAGTAAAGCATATAGAATTTATAATAAAAGAACTTTAACTATTGAAGAATCTATGCATGTATCTTTTGATGAAACTAACACCTCCAAAGAGGAAGTAGTTGTGTGTGATGATGATGATGCTATAGATTTACCCCCGGAAGAACTTTCAAATGATCAAGTTGTGAAATCACCGGAAAATCAAGAAAACATTGTACAACAAGATTCAAACATCAATGATCTACCAAAAGAATGGAGAACTCATAGAGACCATCCTATTGACAAAATTATTGGTGACATTAGCCAAGGTGTATCAACAAGATTAAATCTAAAAGATGCTTGCTTAAACATGGCGTTTGTTTCTCAAATTGAACCTACCAAAGTTGATGAAGCCTTAGGAGATGATCAATGGATTATTGCTATGCAAGAAGAATTAAATCAATTCGAGAGAAATCAAGTTTGGGAACTTGTTCCTAGACCAAGTGATAAACACATCATAGGTACCCGATGGGTGTTTAAGAACAAACTTGATGAGAATGGTCTAATTGTTCGAAACAAAGCAAGGTTGGTTGCCCAAGGCTACAATCAAGAGGAAGGAATCGACTTTGAAGAAACATTTTCTCCGGTTGCAAGGTTAGAAGCTATACGTCTTTTACTTGCTTATGCTTGTTCATTAAATTTTCAGCTTTTTCAAATGGACGTCAAAAGCGCATTCTTGAATGGATACATCAATGAAGAAGTCTATGTCAAACAACCTCCGGGGTTTGAAGACTTCAAACATCCTACACATGTCTTTAAGTTGAGAAAGGCTCTTTATGGTTTAAAGCAGGCACCAAGAGCATGGTATGATAGACTTAGCAATTTTTTGTGTGAAAAAGGTTTCGAAAAGGGTAAGGTTGATAAAACTTTGTTCATTAAGAAAATAAAAAGTAACACTTTATTGGTTCAAGTCTATGTTGATGTTATCATTTTTGGATCGACTAACAAAGAAATGTGTGAGGAATTCTCATTGATGATGCAAGGGGAATTCGAGATGTCTATGATGGGAAAGATGAACTACTTTCTTGGACTAAAAATCAAGCAACTAAAAGATGGAATCTTCATCAACCAATCTAAGTATTGCAAAGAATTATTGAAAAAGTTTGATATGGACAATTGTAAAGCAATGAATACTCCAAGGAGATGTCGAAGTCACTTTTGTGGATACTCATAACCAACTCGCAGATATCTTCACAAAACCGCTTGCTCGAGAACCATTCTTCAAAATCCGAAGAGAACTTGGTATTTTGGATGAAGTTGATCTCTAAATGTTTCTCATAAGGTGCACGTCTTAATTTTTCTTCAAAAAATTTTATGTTTCAGTACACTCTGCTTCTACTCCTTCTTTTATATGTTTTTATTTGATAAAATATGTGTGTATATATTGTTTGTGTTTTTTAAATGAATTTGTTTCACTCTTTTTCCCCATCCTTTTTGATGTTAACAAAGGGGGAGAAGAATATGCATATGTGTTGTTTTGTTTCAAAGAAATTGCAGGCCAACTCACTCCAAAATTCAAAGAATCATGGACTTAGGGGGAGCATACAATTTAGGGGGAGCCTTGCATTTGCTCAACATTATTGCTACACAAAACAACATAAACATTTCAAGAATTGTTTTCAAGACTTGGTAGTCATCATCAAAAAGGGGGAGAATGTAATTGCAAGCTTCTCAAGTCATGTTTAAAGCATTGGTTTTGATGAAGACAACATGGATATCAACATTCAAAGGATGTGCAAAAAGCTTATCAATATCATATAGAAGTCTTGAAGATTAGAAGAAGAATTATTAAAGAAACAACAAATGTAAAAAGGTATAAATAATTCTTAAACTTGAATATAGATGTTCACAAATTTGCATTCATAATCATATACATATCCCACATTTTTAACAATAAGAAAAACCTTGTTTGAGATCTTTTTCAAAAAGATTTTTTGAAAATAAACTTTCAGGAACCGGTTCCTACCTAACAGGGAACCGGGTTCCAAACTTGTTCAAAAAACACGTCCCTGGAATTTGTACCAGGAACCGGGTTGTACCTATAGGGGAACCGGTTCCTGCGTGTTATTTTTTGAATTCTGAGTTATAACGTTCACTAAGAACCGGGTTCTACCTGTGTCGGAACCGGTTCCCAGCGAACCAGTGCAGATTTTCTTTTGGTTTTTGAACATATTTCAAATGGTATTCTTTCATGAATGAATTGCATCTTTTCATATTAAATGGCATGAATGAAGAGGTATTTGTGACATTATAAAATGTGCAGATTTTCAGATTAAAAAAAAACACCTTCTTCAAAAAACAATTTTCATCATTCAAATTTGCATACAAACTTTCAAGTGTTCATAAATTTTGTGAAACTTGCCATATACATTTTCATTAAGAAATCATTACAAGTTTCATACATTCATTGTGAACATTTATAATCATTGCTTGAGAATTGTTTCTATATTGAAGAAGAAGATCAATTGAACATTGATAGTGCTCTCTATCTCTTTCAAATAAATCATTGTATTACAAAAAGAAAGTATTCCCTTACTATCCAGGATTGTTGGAAGTAAGTGTTGTGATTTGAAGAGGATTGTTCTTCATTCACATTAGTGTTTGTTTGATCTTAAAGGTGTTAAGAACCTTTGGTCACCCTATAGGTTAGATAGTAAGCATAGGCTGTACAATCATTCTAAACTATAGTGAAATCTCTTTCGTGTTGGAAAGGGGACTGGAGTACTCTCGGATTGTGAGGGGAACAAGGATATATCGCCGTGTTCTTTACTTTTCCGCTTTTATCGCTTTCATCACCATAATCAAGAAAAGATAAGATATAGTCAAAAACCTTCAAACACTTAACAAAATTACTACAAGTATTCTCATAAAACCGAATAAATTTTTATATACCTAATTCACGCCCCCCCCCCCCCCCCCCTCTTAGGCACTTTAGACTTACAGAAGCAGGAAACAAGCTTGTTCCGAGGAAAACAAATGCCCCAATCGAAGAAAGAATTAACCTTGCTCCAAAGAGACCAAATGCCTAAACGAAGCAGGAATCCAGCTTGCATGCAAGTAGAAAATGGTGCAATCGAAGGAGCACTAACAAGAGGCACTTCCCCTTTGGATCGAAGGAGGATATTTCAAAGGAAACACATGCCTGGTCAAAGCTTGTATACAGCAAACAAGCAGAAGGCGAAGGCTTCAACGGAAGCTTTGTATTTTGAGGCAAGCTTGGAGAAGGTTAGGTGCTTCATCGAAGCCTGTCCAAATATCAATCAAAAGGCCTTTTAACATGCCAATCGAAATACTTTGTCAAAATGCCAAACGAAGACTCCTTGTTTATCTTCAAAAAAAATTATTTTTTCTTTAATCAAATATTTGTAATCACCATGTAAGATAAAAATCATGGGAAAATATGAGAGGGAAAATTTTGGGGTGCAACAGCTGCTACTGTTCAATCTTCTTAAACCTGAGGATTTAGATTGGCTTGTCTACCTTTCGTGATCTAAAGGTGGAAGATGATTGAACACTAGAGTGCCCAAAAATTTGAACTCGCTTGAAATAACACTGATGATTGATGGTGTAGGGAGTGGGCTTACAGATACCATTTGGAAGAGATGACAGAGAGTCATCAGAGATGGGCTTAAAGATGCCATCCAAAGTATATGCTGATTTCACATATGGTCCCTTTGGGGGTTCCTGTTCCTGCTGTCGGAGGAGGAGTCCGTTGGGGAATATGGGTTTACGTTATTCTCTTGTTTGAGGAAAACTTTGTAGGGAATAGGGCCTAGGAACTTCAGTTGTCCAAGGCTATGCTAAAGAGTTATCTCTGGAGAGATGACAATTTGCTATATTCTGGTTGAAGTCCAGGTTTCTAGTTATTTGCTGGGGATAATGGAATTAACCGTTATCTATAAATGTATCATAAGAAACATGTGTAGGGTTATTTCACCTGGGCGTGTAGATAGTTTTCCTGTCTGGTTTCAGGTATTGATCTACAAGTTAGCTATTCACAGATAGTTTTCCTGTCTGGTTTCAGGTATTAATCTGGAATTTGAAACTTGCTGGTTATTGAGATCATTGTCCTGGCTTGTTACAGGTATTAATCTCTGACCCAAGAAATAAAGATAGTTTTCCCGTCTGGTTTCGGGTGTTAATCTTCAACCTCCTTTTGTAGATATTTTTCCTGGCTTGTTGCAGTTATTAATCTTACAGTTGGTCGTCCAAAAATGGTTCTCCTAGCTTGTTACAGGTGTTAATCTGGATCTTGAAAATTGTTGGTCACTGAGATAGTTGTCCTGGCTTGTTACAGGTATTAATCTCTGACCTGAGAAATAAAGATACCTTTCCTTTACAGGTATTAATCGTCAATCTCTTCCTATAGATAGTTCTCCTGGCATGTTACAGGTATTAATCTGGAACTTTTTCGAGATTATTCTGAGTAAGAGGGGTAGATTATGGAAAGGGAAGGTGTTAGCACCCTTTCCATCCGTAGTTATCTACGGGCTCTTAGATGTTTGCTCATTTTAAAATACCTTTGTGCTATGTGTGTTTGAAAAATGTTTTGAAATGCCTTAGTGCAGCGATTTGCTTTGCGTTTAACTCTTGTATCAGTCCTCAAGAGTGTTAACAAAGCATATGTTTTTGAAATTTTTTTTTTTGAAAAGTAGTATTTGTGTAAGTGCAAAAATGTTTTTGAGGAAACTTCTAACAGCTATCTACTTTGTACTTGAAAAGGTAGTTCTTTTCCTCCTATCCTTTGGACAGTGCTATCCTACTATTAGCGAGTAGGTAGCCCTATCGTTGGATGTATGAGGGACATTCGAAGGGACGTTACAGTCACGAAGGCAACTTGTGGAGACGCTTTAGCAATTTTGTTTAGGGACTAGATCATTTACCGAAAGGCAACTGTAGGGTCATCGTGGGACTATGATCTTTTGATTTATGGGTCTTTGCTAAAGCGTTCCTGCCTCATGACTATTTTATTTATGAAGGCAACCAAAGTGGGGTACCCTAGAGGTGGATATGTGCAATTATGTTCAATTCAGTTATTTTTTTTTATCTTTTGTGTTAGGTTTGCTAACGTTTTGTTAATAGTCTTTCCATACATGCCTAGTTACTAGCAGTAATATATATTGCAGAATATAAAATGCAGAAGGTACAAACCTAGACTATTACATAGCTTCGGGGATTGGATTTACAATGTACAAGAATTAGGGGAAAGAAAATAAAGAAAGCAGATAAAAGTCTTATTTAGCTATTACATACCAGTATGCAATTACAATAATGTAAAAATGCGAAAACAAAATAATGCGCGCGAAACGAATATTATGTCTAAAACAAACGTAGGGAATTGCTAAGTAAAAATCATTTTGATTGTTTTTGTTTATTTAGGAAAATACTAAATTAAATTAAATCTAAATTAAATTAATTAAAATAAAATAAATTTATTGATCAAAATTAAATTCTAAACAAAAATCTAACATTTTTTGTATTTGTTTTATTTAAGAAAATAATTAAATTATCCTAAAATTTATTTAGAAAAATAAATTTAATTAAGAAATTATCTAAGTTTTTTTATAGTTTTTTTTATTATGTCATGAAAACTACTTTAAAATATAAAATTAAACCTAAGTCTAATTTATTTTAAATTTTAAAAAAAATGAAAATGTTAAAGTTAATTAATTAGTTAATTTTAGAAATTAATTTAATTAATTAAAAGAAAAAAGCTAATCCTAACTTTTTGTGATTTTTTTAGTATTTGATTAATGATAAACAAAATAAAAGAAATAAATAATAAAACAAAAATAAAGAAAAATTAAATGGGTCAGGATAGTAAAATTAAAATGGGGCGTGCTGATTTGAAAAACGCTAGGCCCAAGGGTGAGGGAACCCAGAGGTTGTATTGGGACCCAGTGAAGAGAAGCTTTGAGGGCGCATGGTGAATCTCATATTAAAGCTCCTGAATCTGACTGCATTGACATTGGAAAGTGTAGATCTGATGCTACTTGGTGCACGTATATGACCTGATTGTATTGGATCTGTAAAAAGAAAATGGAAAAAGTAATCTGCAAGTGTTGGACAACTTTAAGAATTTTAATTTTGCAATTTGGTAGTGTTCTCTCTAGGCTGTATAGGCGTGTAAATGTGTGTTTGGCTTGCAAGCACGCTGCTTATATAGAGTAGAAGGGAGGGGACAAAAAGGCAATGGTTTAAACAACCTTGATTATGTGTTTGAATGCCATGAATGAAAATTTGTAAATGTGGTCAAAAACATGGAATCTTATCCTTTTTTGAAATTTGAATGAATGTGGACATTTTGGCTCCTTCGAATGCCCTCTAGTTCCTGCCCTTCGATTGACCCGGTGTTGCTTCCTTCGATAGGATCCAATTTTGTACCTTTCGAATGGCTCATTGTTGTACCCCAAAATTTTCCCTCTCATTTATCAATACTTTTCTTACAAGATCTCTTTGACTTAAGACTGGATTAAGGTTTGGTCAACTCAAGACATCTCATCTTGCACTGATGACCCAAAACTAGGGTTTGGAATTGCACAAAGGTTTTTGGACTATCAATGTTTCATATGACTCTCAAGTATCAATATGGACCCCTAAGATTACTCATGTCAAGTTTCAAGCCTTGAATCACATTTTTGATCAGTTAATTAGACAATTGACCCAAAAATCAACTGTATTGGGGAAAAAGTCAACCATGGCCAATTTACAGTCAAACTTCATAGTTTTTGATCCACATAAATATTTTAGACTCATATGTATCATTTGATCAAGTTTGGACCACAATTCCTCAAGAAATTTGATCAAATCATCAAAAGGGCAAAATGGTCAAAATTAGGGTTTTGACTGAGAAAGGGCAATTTCTGATTTTTGACCTAGCAAATGACCAATTGGTTTGAAGCATGATTCCAAGGGCTCAATTTCATCATCATGACCTAGTGACATGGTTCAAAACATTGCAAATCCATTGGATTGACAGATGAAATTTGCAGTCAAATGATCAAAAGTCAACTGTATACTGAAAAGTCAAACTTTGACTTTTTGGTCAAAATCAAATGCCAAGGATCACAATTCATCAAAACATGTCAAAATGTGAAACTTGTTCATCAAGAAATCAAAGATTGAAGATTTGGTTTTGAAATTTGAAATTTTCTTAACTTAGAAATTTTTCTAAGTTTAGAAAATTTCTTATTTTTTCCTAACTTTAAGCCGATTTTTCACCATGATACAAGATAATTAATAGAAAGTTCCCAACATGAAAGTTGTAGATCTACATGAAATCTACAACTTTGCTTCACACATTTGATCCTAAAGATGCTTAGATCTCAAGATATAACTTTGTGAATACATGCCCATGAACTAAAATAACTTAGTGAAATTTTGCCCTAATTTAGGCAGTTTTTTTACCTAACTTCATGGCAAATTTTCACCTAGTTTCAAAAGGAATATTGAAATGAATTTCAAATATGAGTTATAGAGAACATTGCAAGATTTCCAAAATGTCCAAGAACTCCTTGAGATCATTTTTGTTTAAGGAGAATCGAAGAGATGAAGTTGGCAATTTCTCACTTTGATTTCAAGCCATTCCATGAAGAACAAAATTCAAATCTGAACCTATACTGCCTAATCCTTGCTTTACATGTCTCAAACTTGTTTCTCACTTCATAATTTAATGCTTACACAGTTGATAAAGCCTTAACCCAAGCATAATAGTCTTTGTCCAAGCTTTAATTCGATAAATGGCACAAAGTTGCCATTGCCATTTTAGTAAAGCATAACTTTTGCAACTTTTCATTTCTTGAGCTTTGCACCTGTTCTCTCTACACACACAACTCCAAGCAGGCCTGTACAAGCATGTAGAGAGTTGTCTCCTCATTTTACTTAAAGGACAAGCAATAGATCAAAAAGCCTACATTTGAGAAATTTGTTGTGGAGCTGACTTGAAACCTTCTCTATACTTATACACAAACACATTGCAACCTAACACACGATTGCTCAAGGCCAGAAACTCTCCAAAACTCCCTATCACCAAAAACCTGTCATAACTTGCAGTTTGAGACCAAGCATAGCAATCCAAAAATCTACTCGTGCGTTTCAAAATCTAATCACTCAAACACTTAACCTACCTCATATCTAAGTGTTCTAGACCATCACCCCTTCACTGTAACTCCTCCTTCTCCACTTTCCATTTTTGCATTTCAAGCTTGCAGGTTGACTTGGATAGAGAGATTCAGGCACTTTCAAAGCAAGGCAAGGATTGGAACACACTCAGGGAGGTTCAGGCAAGCTAAAGGAATCTTTAGGCCTTCATAAAACTCACTCAAACTCCATTCACGATCTCAGCTGAAGGAGGTAAGAACTCTAACTTCTATCTCTTCATACAGACATCCATTGGTCTCGATTTGTTAAAGGAAAATGTAGATATTATTGTGCTAAAGCCAACCATATGCATAGATTTCATTTATGTTCATTATGTGTAGAGAATTTTAGATTTCAAACTTTTGTAAAAATTAGGTTTAAAATTAGGGCCATTGAAATTAACTTTGATCTTTGACTGTTAGTTTACATGAGTTACATGGTTGAAATCATGGGAAAAGGTACTACCATTTTCATGTTTGAAGTTTCCATTTTCATGGAGAAATGAGAAAGATACAGAGGTTCTGGCTAGCTTGAGGAAGAAGATGAAGTACAGGGCAAGGAGGCATTATGTGTTATGTATTTTTTGTTTCATATGAACTAACAGATGTACAGCCACCCCAGTGGCAAGGTAGCGTGCTGAAAATTCATAGGTCATGGGTTCAAACCTTGGCGCTACCTTTTGCATTTTTCAGCTTCATTTTTGACATTTTTGGCAGCGTGGGCTCAGCTTATGGGCCTCTCATTTTTTTTCTAACACTTACCTTCCTTTTCTCTTACAGCACCCCTGGCCCAATTTATTTTTATTCACTTATTTTATTTTTGTTTATTTCATTAAATATTTTTCTTTTGCATAAAAAATCATAAAAAATATAAAACATGATAAATATTGCAATTTTTATTTATTTTATTTTCACATAAAAAATATTTTTATTAAATTATATACTAACTATTTTTCTTAATAAACTTATAAAATAAAAATAGCGTTAGTTTAAATATTTATTATTTTTCTCACACTTGTAAATATTTATTTAAACATGTAATGGTACCAAAATATTTCATAATTATTATTTATTATTTTAAGACAAAATACACAAAAAAATAATACTTAAAGAACTTTATTTTCCTTTAATAAACTAAAATTAGGGTTAATCAATGTATATAAATAATTTCCTTTTTTAATTTATTAGGTTTAATTCAAAATTCTTCTTTATATGAAAAACAAAACAAAAATCTTTTTCTTGCATACATACCATTGCATATTTATATTGTATATTATTTATTCAAATATTTGTACAAATTTGATTTGGTTGTAATAGCTTAATTAGATTTACATTATTGCAAATCCCCATTCATAATTTGTATACCCCCCCTCCCATAAAATGTTGTAATAGCGTAGTAAACTTTAAATTACGCAATTTATCGCTTTTATATACCATGCTAGTAATTAGGGTTTGAATGACAAGATAAAAGCAAATCAAATAGAAAACCCTAATCCAAGATAAAACCAAGCATGAAAATAACACAATTGCCCACAAGCATCCTTAGGGTTTCTCCACTTGGTTGCCTTATACAAAAATGGCCATATTACGCATGCGAAGTATCTTGGCAAAAACAAACAAGTATAAGATCATAGTCCCTCGATGATACTATTCAAAGTTATCTTACAAAGTGATCTTAGTCCCTCAAAAAAATGCCAAGATACTTTGCAACATTGCTAATCATGGTTATACGATGACCCACGCTCGTCCCGTTTACATCCAAAGATAGGGTTGCTTACCAAGTCAATGTTAAGACAACAATATCAAAGGAAAAGAAAATGAACAAGAAAGACATTTTGAGTAGGTAGATTACTTCTAGTTGCTTGCTTCATTTCAAAACAAATATCCTTGCTATTTTCAAAACAAAACACACACATTTCCAAACATCTTACAAAGATTGGAAAACATTTTCAAAAAGACAAACATCTTTGCATACATTCTTACGAACGAGAATCATTACAAAGGTTGCCTAAACAATGGCCTCTTTTACAAAATACTTTCAAAACCACACAGAGCACAATTTCAAAACAAAAAAAGCAAGTGATCTAGCAAGTAACTAAGAGCCCATGGAAAACCATGGATGAAAAGGGTGTTAATACCTTCCCTTTTCATAATCTACCCCCCGAACTCAAGAAACAATCTCAAAGGTCTTTTTTGTGCTTTTTCACCTTTCCTTTTTAGATAAAAGAAAAGTCAGTGACGACTCTTGCTAACCGCAACATTTGCGATAAAACACAAAACCCTCAAGTCAGTTCTCCCACTGTATCATAGAACTGGCGACTTTGTTGGGGAGAATTTTAAAAGTGGGGTTACCTTAGGGCTAGATTACATTTATTTGCTTACATTGTTTGACTTGTATGCTTTATATTATGGTTCTTTGTTTGGGTTTGAAATCCTCTACCCGGATTTGGGATACATTATAGGTAAATAGCAATACGTTATGGAAACTGTGCGGGGTATACCGACATGGTCTAAGCAATAGCTATGTTAGTGTGACATATTTGTGGTTACCGGTAGCCTTTGAATTAATCAAAGAGAATACGGGGCCGTTGAGTGATGTCGTGAAGCACTAATGAACTTCTAGAACTCTTTACTTGACCAACTTGACCTTTAGGATGTAGTGAGATGACTGGCTTTGGTGCAGTCTGAAGTTGGTAGATACTCTATACTACACTCATTGAGGTTTGGTTTCTTGGGATATTTCGGTCGCCATTAAAGAGGCTTGAGCTGAAACAGTGACCAAGGAAACAATCCGGTGATATTGAGCTCCTTAGAACCCGGTTACTATTATTAGGACAGGTTTAAGCCAACTAAATTTCAAGAGGGTACTTACCTATAAAACCCCATGCAAGCCTAAACTAAGAACTTGTTTGCTTTACTTGTATATGCATACTTGTACATAACATCATGGACATCCTGAACATAACATGCATCCACTAACCATTTCAAGGATTCTGGATATTCATCTTTGTTCTTGTTTTGTAGGATATGGATTCACTTCGCAGGAAAACTATCCAAGTCAACCTTGTAAGAATTCCTCCACAACTTAAGAAGCTAGCTTCAAAGATCCCTGAGAACTCTCCATTCACCGAGAGACATGGTCATCTACTCAACTTGGTCACCTCTAACACAGATGAGGATATGATGAAGGTGCTCTTCCAGTTCTTTGATCCTTTACACCATTGCTTCACATTTCCCGACTATTAGCTTGTGCCTACTTTGGAAGAATTCTCCCAACTCTTGAGGATTCCCATTCTCAATCAACTACCTTTCAACGGTACGGAAAGAGACCCAAAGCCAGAAGAGATTTCTCAAGCTCTGCACTTGCACTCATCTGATGTCATAACTCATTGGGAAATTATAAGTGGTGTCAAAGGCTTCTTAGCAAAGTTCTTGTTTGAGAAAGCCCAAAGTTGTTGGAATTCCTTAGACTTGCAAGCCTTTGAGGAAATTGTGGCTCTTCTTATCTATGGGATGGTCTTATTTCCCAATCCTGACCAACTCATAGATGTGAGCACCGTCAAAATCTTCATATCACACAATCCGGTGCCTACATTGCTAGGGGATATCCTACACTCTTTTCACACCCACACAATGAGGAAAAGAGGTATCCTTATGTGTTGCACTCCTCTCCTGGCAAGATGGTTTATTTCTCATCTTCCCCAATCAGTCTTAAAGAATGAGAAAGGTTCAAGGTAGTCACAAAGGTTAATGACGCTCAAACATTCAGATATTCATTGGTGCTCCCGATCCAAAGAGAATGTTATCATTTTTGACCGTTGTGGGGAATTCCATAATGTCCCCCTACTTGGCATTAGGGGAGGCATCACCTACAACCCATGCTTAGCTTTAAGATAGTTTGGTTACGCCCGAAGGGATGGCCCGCACGAGATGCTGATTCAAGGTTTGGTATTCGACTATGACAACGATGGTCAAGGTCTTCGCCAAAGATTCATCCGAGCTTGGAGGATGCTAAACAAGGTGGATAGTAAGACTTTAGGACACAATAATTCCATCCCTCTCGAGCCTTACCTCAAATGGGTACGAACCCGCGCTCAAAGTCTTATGATGCCTTATCCTTCCATTCTTCCGGTAATTATTGAGCCTATTAAGGAGGGAGATGTTCCATACACTATCCTACATCCTGACATGCCCACATCTCTTGAAGACCTACAAAAGGATTGGATACAGCTCAAAGGAGAACAAGATACTTTCGAAGCCCAATTCTACGCAAGCAAGAAGAAGGTTTTGGAACTCACTAGGCTACTTCATGAGGAGAAGACTCTAAATCCGTACATAGCACCCAAGAGGATACACACTACTTTTTTATCTTAGAGTTTCATATTATTTTGCCCAAGGGGCATTGATGTACTCAAACTTTATCTTATTAATATAACGTGTGTTTCTTTTTGTCTAAAACGAACTTGAATCTTTGAAATCCTTGAAAACATTGCATATGCACATATCATTCATCATAACATAAACAGGTATTTTGCAATAAGTTTCCTCATCTCTCTACTGTTTATTTTAGTAAGATGGATCTCAAACAGACAGTCAAAGATCTCCAAGCTCAGAACACACAGTTTCAACAGTTGCTCATGACCCTAGCCAAGGGGCAAGAAGAGTTGAAGACTCTGCTGACCGAGGAAAGGAAAAAGAAAACAAAGAAAGTCACCGGGGTTTTAAACACAGGGAGAAGATTTCAGGGGCAGACTAGAAGAACCTTGAATTTTGCAACAACATCCAGTGAAGGAGAGGGGAAAGGAAAGGAAACAACGGTTCCATCAGAATCTGAAGAGGAGGAAGAAGAGGAAGACTACTCTGAGGAACAATATCCTCCAACTGATGATAAGTACAGACATCTTGAAGAGCGTTTGAGCGCTATGGAAATACAAAAGGTGCCAGGTCTAGACTTTGAAGAATTGGGACTAGTGTCAGGAATTGTGATTCCTCCAAAATTCAAAGTGCCTTTGTTTGCAAAATATGATGGGGTGTCATGTCCTAAGATGCATCTCCGATTATATGTGAGAAAGATCCAGCCACACTCCGCTGATAAAGACTTGTGGGTGCATTTTTTCCAAGATAGTCTATCTGGAACACAACTCGACTGGGTTTACCAACTGGAAATGGCCAACGTCCATAATTAGGAAGATCTTTCCGCATCTTTCTACAAGCAATATCAATATAATATTGATTTGGAACCTACCCATACTCAACTTCAGAGTATGCCTATGGCTTCCAATGAGGGTTTCAAGGATTACGCGCAGAAGTGGAGAGATCTGGCTGGGAGAGTGCAACCCCCACTGTCTGAAAGGGAATTGGTGGACATGTTCTTAGGCACTTTATCAGGCCCCTTCTTTAACCATTTAATTGGAAGCTCATCTGCAGGATTTAGTGAGTTAATACTGACTGGAGAGAGGGTGGAAGCTAGCATAAAAAATGGAAAGATTCAAAAGGATTCATCTTCTTCTACAGCTGTGAGGAAGCCTTTTATTAGGAAAAAAGAAGTAGCTGCTATATATCCACAAAGGAACCAAGGGAGAGCCAAACGCCGACCAATGGTAGGGGCTGTTATAATTCCAAAGCCTACATCTGATCAACAAAGAAGTAATCAACCGAGGGTGGAAAGGCCGGCCCGGCAATTCACCAGAATCAATATGACTTTGTCCCAAGTATTACCGCATCTTTTGAAATCCAATTTGGCAACTTTGAATGAAGCTCCAAAAAACCCCAACACAGCATCCCATCATTATCACCCAAATGCCCGTTGCGCATATCATTCCGAAAGTCCGGGTCATGACACTAACAACTGTTGGGCCTTGAAAAACAAAATTCAAGACCTTATAGAGGCGAAATAAATTGAGTTTGATGCGCCCGAGAAGCCAAACGTCATTTTTGCTCCTATGCCCAGACATGTTCACAACACCAATGCTATTGAAGAAGATTTGTTTGTTACCACAGTTGATGAACTCGTAACTCCACTCCTAATCATTAAGATAAACTTGTTGAAAGCCGGTGTATTCTCGGTTGTAATGAAGACTGCCACCTCTGCTTATCCTCACCAACTGATTGCCCTTTGTTGAAAACAAGCATTCAACGCTTGATAGACAACAAAGAGATTCTGTTTGAAAGTACTCCTATTTCACCTGTTTCTGTTGAAGACATTTCAATCATTACCATCTCCACCAATTCTTCCAGGGTCCCCAAAAGACCCATTAGAATTACATCGGTTCCAAAAACTACTCCTCTTATAATCACAATGCCTGGGCCAGTCCCATATGAATCAGACAAAATTGTGCCGTGGAATTACGGTGGAGACATTTACTACCATGGCATCAAACAAAATGGGTCGGCCGCCGAAGAGATAAACTCCGAAGAAGAAGATTCCGACATTAGCAATATTTCCGGTACTAGTAAGATTACCCGAAGCGGTAGGATCTTTTCTCTAGAGATTGCCCCCCCAAAGGCAGTTTTTGGACCCGTGGCTGCTCCAAAGGTTACTCCTGTACCAATAATCATCTCTGCAAGTGCTCCTATTGACAAAGACGATACAACCCCTGTTGTCATTCCTACCAACACTCCTGCTGATGAAATTCGAGGAAAAAGTATTCAAGTGGATCCTGTCCAGACGAAGGCTCAATCACTGACTATCCCCAAGACCTCCAAGTAAGAAATGGAGGAGATCCTAAAAATAATAAAAAGGAGCGACTACGACGTAGTTGAACAGTTGGGCAAACTCCCTCCAAAATCTCCATGCTGGCATTGCTACTGTGTTCTGAGGCACATGAGAAAGCCTTGGTGAAATTCCTATAGACAGCCCATGTGCCTCAAGAGACGTCTGCTGATCAATTTCAAAATTATGTGGCCAGCTTGACAAAGGATAACGGCCTAGGCTTCTCAGATGCTGATCTGACACCAAGGGGAAGAAAACACAACGAGGAATTACATGTCTCTGTCGAATGTAGAGGCACAACTCTGGCCCATGTCTTGGTGGACACTGGCTCATCTTTGAATGTTCTACCGAAGAAATCTCTCGACAGACTGGACTGAAAAGGACTGACGTTAAAGCCAAGTAACATAGTCGTAAGGGAATTTGATGGCTCGAAGAGGATGGTACAGGGGGAGGTGGATATCCCCATAAAGGTTGGGACTCAAACTTTCAATTCAACCTTTTATGTAATGGACATCCGCCCCTCTTACTCCTGTCTGCTAGGACGGCTGTGGATCCATAATGCTGGCGCTGTCACCTCTACACTGCACCAGATGCTAAAATATCCGGTCCAAGGAAAGATTATCACTGTCCACGGAGAGGAAGATTATATGATTAGCCACCTCAACTCCTTCAGGTATGTGGAATTGGACAACGAGTTCATTGAAACTCCTTTTCAACATTTCGAAGAGGTCCCCCAAGAGGTAGCAGTGACCAAGACTGTGTCCCAGATTCCCAAGATTACAAGACCTCCACTCTGGATGTCATCTCTGAAGGACGCCAAAGCAGTAGTAGAGGAAGATGGATGCACCATATGGGGGCAACTTCCAGATATTCCGCATAAATCTGACAAGTTTGGCTTAGGTTTCACTTCAAGTTCTCAGAAGGTTGTACGCCATGCCCGTGCTGGAGGGCCACCCTTGAAGATTAGCAACTGAGAGGTCAATGCGGTAGAAGATGGTGAAGAGTATTGCAGCTTGGAGGATTGGATCTTTCTGACTATCAATGGAGGACTCTGCAATTGGGAGGCCAGAGACTTCATCCCAATAACTTTCATCCCTCAGTAATTTATCTTTTACATTTTGTTGGATATGTAATATTCAAAAACAATTTGCACTCTTAAAACCTTGTGTCTTTCCCGAGGCACAATGGTCCATTTGTAAGGGTTATTATTTCATCTTCATATGACATTCAATGAATCATGGACGTTTTTCGGATACAAACTTTTGTGCTCATTGTTTTTCTTTTACATTTTATTTTTAAGGATGGTTATACCCTTACACAAACCCACACTCAGAAATGCAGGTACCCCTCCATTCTGGATCCCATGGGTAACGATACTGCTATGACCTTTTGTGACTCCGAGAATCTAATCTACCAAGCCGAAGACGAAGGTGAGGAAGATTGTGAAGTACCACAGGAACTTGCCAGACTACTACAACAAGAGGAAAGAGCCATTTAGCCTCACGAGGAACCTGTGGATACAATCAATCTGGGTACCGAGGAGGATAAAAAAGAGGTCAAGGTGGGTGCTAATCTGGAGCCCAGTGTCAAGGAGTGTCTGATTCAGCTGTTGCATGATTATGTTGAGATCTTTGCCTGGTCATATGAAGACATGCCAGGACTTGATACGGACATCGTGGTACATCGTCCGCCTACAAGAGAAGATTGTCCCCAGTAAAATAAAAAGTTCGCCGCATGAGACCTGATATGTCAGAAAAGATTAAAGCAGAGGTCATGAAGCAATTCAATGCTGGATTCTTGGTTGTCACTTCCTACCCTCAATGGGTGGCCAACATTGTTCCCGTACCTAAAAAAGACGGCAAAGTACGAATGTGTGTGGGCTATAGAGATTTGAATAGGGCAAGCCCTAAAGATGATTTTCCACTTCCCCAGATTGATATCCTGGTTGACAATACGGCCCAACACAAAGTGTTTTCCTTCATGGACGGATTCTCAGGTTACAACTAAATCAAAATGGCACCTGAGGACATGGGGAAAACAACATTTCTCACACAGTGGGGCACATTCTGCTACAAGGTGATGACATTCGAATTGAAGAATGTTGGGGCAACCTATCAGCGTGCCATGGTAGATATATTTCACGACATGATGCATCACGAAATAGAGGTCTATGTGGACGACATGATAGCCAGATCTCAAACAGAAGAAGAGCATCTTGATCACTTACAAAAACTGTTTGAGAGACTAAAGAAGTATAAGCTGAGGTTGAATTCAAGCAAGTGCACATTTGGAGTGCGGTCCGATAAACTCCTAGGCTTTTTTGTCAGTAACAAAGGTATTAAGGTCGGTCCTGCCAAAGTTAAAGCAATACAAGAGATGCCTGCTCCTTGTACTGAGAAGGAAGTCAGAGGATTCTTGGGACACTTGAACTATATTGCCAAATTCATTTCTCATCTAACAGCTACTTGTGAGCCAATCTTCAAACTATTGAAGAAAGATCAAGTAGTCAAATGGAATGATGAATGCCAGGTTGCTTTTGACAAAATCAAAGAGTACTTACAAGAGCCTCCTGTGTTGATGCCACCAGTCGAGGGAAGACCACTTATCATGTATCTAACTGTTTTAGAAAACTCAATGGGGTGTGTATTAGGGCAGCATGACGAGTCTGGCCGAAAAGAGCATGTTATTTATTACCTGAGCAAAAAGTTTACCGACTGTGAAACCAGATATTCACTGCTCGAGAAAACTTGTTGCGCTGTGGCATGCGCTGCTCGCTGGCTAAGACAATATATGCTGACTCATACTACCTTGTTGATATCTAAGATGGATCTGATAAAATACATCTTCGAGAAGCCTGCTCTCTCTGGGAGAATAGCTAGATGGCAAATGATCCTAACATAATACGACATACAATATACTACCCAGAAAGCTATAAAGGGAAGTGTGCTAGCTGATCATCTTGCTCATCAAGCTGTAGAAGACTATCAGTCCATGAAGTTTGAATTCTCGGATGAAGACATCATGACATTAGACAACTGTGAAGAAATCAGGCCATATGATGGACCTGAACAAGGATCCCGATGGACCCTGTTCTTTGATGGGGCATCCAATGCACTTGGTAATGGTGTCGGCGCTGTACTCATATCTCCGGAAGGGTGTCATACTCCCTTTACTTCCAGACTTTACTTCAACTGTACAAAAAACATGGCAGAATACGAAGCGTGCATCTTTGGTCTCAGAGCTGCCATAGACTTGGGAATCAAATCTTTAGATGTGTTTGGAGATTAAGCTTTGGTCATCAGTCATATCAAAGGGGAATGAGACATTAAGTATCCAAACCTTATCCCTTATAACATGTTTTGACATTGCTACCACATTTTGAGAAGATTACCTTCGAGCATTTCCCGCGAGATGAAAATCAGCTAGCAGACGCTCTAGCCACAATGTCATCTATGTTTAAACATAATTGGGATAACAAGGCTCCCCAGATCACCGTCGAACAAATGGATGAACCAACGCATTGCCACGAGATTAATACTGAAGAGGTAGTGGACCAGCCTTGGTTTCATGAGGTCAAGAGGTATCTCGAGGCTCAAGAATATCCAGAAGGAGCTTCAATCAATGATAAGAAGTTCTTAAGGAGATTCTCTGCTAAGTTCTTCCTTAGTAGTGGCATCCTGTACAAACGCAATTATGACTCCATTTTGCTTCGGTGCATGGATAAGGTTGAAGATGAAAAGATCATGGCTGAATTACATGAAGGTACTTTTCGCACCCACTCCAAAGGGCATACGATGGCAAAGAAAATCCTACGGGTAGGCTATTATTGGTCTACCATGGAAGCAGATTGCTATCAACATTCTTGAACCTGTCATAAATGCCAAATTTATACTGACAAGGTGCACGTACCTCCGGTTCCTCTGAATGTCTTGATGGCTCCTTGGCCTTTTGCTATGTGGGGGATTGATATGATTGGAGAGATCAAGCATACAGCCTCCAATGGAAACCGCTTCATCCTAGTGGCCATTGATTATTTTACAAAGTGGGTTGAAGCAGATTCCTTCGCTTCCGTTACCAAGAACGTTGTTGCCCGCTTCATCAAGCAAAACCTCATTTGCCGGTATGGTATCCCGGAAAGGATCATCACTGACAATGGTACAAATCTTAACAACACTATGATCACCATATTATGCGAGCAATTCAAGATCCAGCATCACAATTCTTCTCCCTATCGGCCAAAGATGAATGGTGTTGTCGAAGATGCAAATAAAAACATTAAGAAGATCATATAGAAAATGACAGTCACATACAAAGACTGGCATGAGATGCTACCATTCGCTCTCCACGGTTATCTTACCACGGCTCGTACATCAACCAGGGCAACACCCTATTCTTTGGTTTACGGCATAGAGGTTATCTTGCCTATTGAGGTTCAGATCCCCTCTCTGAGAATTATGAAGGATGCAGGATTGAATGAAAACATTGGATCCAGACTCGACTTGATCAATTGAACTTAATTGATGAAAAGAGACTTACTGGTGTTTGCCATGGTCAGATGTATCAAAAACAGATGATCAAGGCTTTCAACAAGAAAGTCAGATGCCAAGTATATCAAGTTGGGGACTTAGTGATCAAACGTATCATTTTGCCACAAAGTGATCCTAGGGGAAAATCGAATCCTACCTATGAAGGACCATTTGTAATCAAGAACATATTCTCCGGTGAGGAAATGATCTTGACCATCATGGATGGCGACGACCTGCCACACACTGCAAACACGGACATAGTCAAAAGTTACTACGCATAAGAGACCCTCTAGGTTGACACACCTAGGCAAAACAAGGGGCATCCCAGCGAACCAAAAGGTTCGAGCAAAAATTAGGGATAAAATTTTAAAAAAAAATTTGTACACCCGGAAAGTTGAAAACCCGAAAGGGCGACTTGGGCAAAAAAGGGTTTCCCGGTGGACTGAAAACCCAAAAGGGAGGTCCAGGCAAAAGTTAGGGAATTAAAGCGTATGACTATGTCCCGTCGGATCACTTGACAGACAACCTTTGGCTTCCATTGACAAACTCAGAGTTTTTGATCAATTCAATCATCTTCAGACAAGGCAAATAGACAAGATACTCGGAGAATGCGAAGGCTATAGCAGAATGGGAACCCCATGGTATTATTACATATAGCTATCCTTCCCTGTATAAATTTTTCTTGTTTTACGACATCATTCTCTTACTAGAATGTTTGTTCCCTCTGTACAAAATATTTATTCAAAGTCAATACAAAGATAGCCCTTTGAAAGTGCAAAAACTATTTGTCTTTTTCTTTACGCTTGTGTTTTGTTTACAAAAAACGTCCAATGATTCATTGATGAACATATGCATTTGAACATAATTACTGTGTACAAATAAAACAAATGGGAGAGACAATTACTAATGGGTTGAAAGAAAAGGAAAATGTCTCTAGGCTACTCCATAAGTAATCCCCTGCAGTACATCATTTAAATCCCCAGCGGAACAAAACTTCAAGTTTTTAATCCCCAATAGAAATCGTCAAATTTCTCAGGATTCCCCAAGCAGATCTTACAAGCAGTACATGGCACTGCCCTCACAACATGATTTACTTCTCTCAACAAGAGTTCATCAGTACTTCAACTTCAAGACATAAAAATTCAACATATCCTCAGCAGCATTCAGGAATTTATTTTCCTCAAACGGACAGCAATACAACAAATCATCTCACATGCGCATACATTGCATCCACATATCATAAAAATTAATGAAGCAAATACATTGCATCATACATTTCATGCAAACATAACTTTGTGTTTCAGCTAACATTTTACCCTTTTCAGGATAAGATTAACAGCTACCATTAACAATATGCAATCATGATACAGTTCAGATACGCTACAGACACGGATGCCATTCTGATACTCATTCAGATTCAACTTTTAGATACAGTACGGATACGCTCCAGACACGGATGCCATTCTGATACTCATTCAGATTCAACTTTCAAATACAGTACAGATACGCTCCAGACACGGGTGCCATTCAGATACTCATTCAGATTCAACTTTCAGATACAATACAGATACGCTCCAGACACGGATGCCATTCTGATACTCATTCAGATTCAACTTTCAGATATAGTAGAGATACGCTCCAGACACGGATGCCATTCTGATACTCATTCAGATTCAACTTTTAGATACAGTACGGATACGCTCCAGACACGGATGCCATTCTGATACTCATTCAGATTCAACTTTTAGATACAGTATGGATACGCTCCAGACACGGATGCCATTCTGATACTCATCCAGATTCAACTTTCAGATACAGTACAGATACGCTCCAGACACGGATGCCATTATGATACTCATTCAGATTTAACTTTTAGATATAGTACGGATATGCTCCAGACATGGACACCATTCTGATACTTATTCTTTCAGTTTACAACTTACAATTCAATAAACATTCATGGATGGAATCTACAAGCCCATATCCAACAAGACTCTATCACCTCTCCAAATGGCATCTTTAAGCCCATTCCTTCAACTACACACCGTCGAGTGCAAATTTTTGGGCACTCTAGTGTCCAATCATCTTTCACCTTCGAGTCACGAATGGCAAAACTCGTCAATCTAACTCTTCAGGTTTAAGAAGATTGAACAAGGGCAGCTGTTGTACCCCAAAATTTTCCCTCTCATTTATCAAGACTTTTCTCACAAGATCTCTTTGACTCAAGACTGGATTAGGGTTTGATCAGCTCAAGACATCTCATCTTGCATTGATGACCCAAAACTAGGGTTTGGAATTGCACAAAGATTTTTAGACTATCAATGTTTCATATGACTTTCAAGTATCAATATGGACCCCTAAGATTACTCATGTCAAGTTTCAAGCCTTGAATCACATTTTTGATCAGTCAATTGGACAGTTGACCCAAAAATCAGCTGTATTGGGGAAAAAGTCAACCATGGCCAATTTACAGTCAAAATTCATAATTTTTGATCCACATCAACATTTTAGACTCATATGTATCATTTAATCAAGTTTGGACCATAATTCCTCAAGAAATTTGATCAAATCATCAAAAGAGAAATTTCTGATTTTTGACCTAGCAAATGACAAATTGGTTTGAAGCATGATTCCAATGGCTAAATTGCATCATCATGACCTAGTGACATGGTTCAAAACATTGCAAATCCATTGGATTGACAAATGAAATTTGCAGTCAACTGATCAAAAGTCAACTGTATACTGAAAAGTCAAACTTTGACGTTTTGGTCAAAATCAAATGCCAAGGATCACAATTCATCAAAACATGTCAAAATGTGAAACTTGTTCATCAAGAAATCAAAGATTGAAGATTTGGTTTCGAAATTTGAAATTTTCTTAACTTAGAAATTTTTCTAAGTATAGAAAATTTCTTATTTTTTCTCAACTTTAAGCCAATTTTTCACCATGATACAAGATGATTCAAAGAAAGTTCCCAACATGAAAGTTGTAGATTTCTATGAAATCTACAACTTTTCTTCACACATTTTCTCCCAAAGATTCTTAGATATCAAGATATAATTTTGTGAATACATGCCCATGAACTAAAATAACTTAGTGTAATTTTGCCCTAATTTAGGCAGGTTTTTGACCTAACTTCATGGCAACTTTTCACCTAGTTCCAAAAGTAATATTGAAATGCATTTCAAATATGAGTTATAGATCATATTGCAAGCTTTCCAAAATGTCCAAGAAATCCTTGAGATCATTTTTGATTAAGGAGAATCGAAGAGATGAATTTGGCAATTTCTCACTTTGATTTCAAGCCATTCCATAAGGAACAAAATTCAAATTTGAACCTGTGTTGCCTAATGCTTGCTTTACAGGTCTCAAACTTGTTTCTAACTTCATAATTTAATGCTTACACAGTTGATAAAGCCTTAACCCAAGCATAAGAGTCTTTGTCCAAGCTTTAATTCCATAAATGGCACAAAGTTGCCATTGCCATTTTAGTAAAGCATAAATTTTGCAACTTTTCATTTCTTGAGCGTTGCACTTGTTCTCTCTACACACACAAGTCCTATAAACCAAAAACAAGTTGTCTAGGACTTGTACCAACTCTAAGCAGGCCTGTACAAGCATGTAGAGAGTTGTCTCCTCACTTTTCTTAAAGGACAAGCAATAGAGCAAAAAGCCTACATTTGAGAAATCTGTTGTGGAGCTGACTTGAAACCTTCTCTATACTTATACACAAACACATTGCAACCTAACACACGATTTCTCAAGGCCAGAAACTCTCCAAAACTCCTTATCACCAAAAACCTGTCATAACTTGCAGTTTGAGACTAAGCATAGAAATCCAAAAATCTACTCGTGCGTTTCAAGTTCTAATCACTCAAACACTAACCTACCTCATATCTAAGTGTTCCAGACCATCACCCCTTCACTATAACTCCTCCTTCTCCATCTTCCATTTTTGCATTTCAAGCTTGTAGGTTGACTTGGATAGAGAGATTCCGACACTTTCAAAGCAAGGCAAGTATTGGAACACACTCAGGGAGGTTCAGGCAAGCTAAAGGAATCTTCAGGCCTTCATAAAACTCACTCAAACCCCATTCACGATCTCAACTGAAGGAGGTAAGAACTCTAACTTCTATCTCTTTATACAGACATCCATTGGTCTCGATTTATGAAAGGAAAATGTAGATATTATTGTGCTAAAGCCAACCATATGCATAGATTTCATTTATGTTCATTATGTATAGAGAATTTTAGATTTCAAACTTCTGTAAAAATTAGGTTTAAAATTAGGGCCATTGAAATTAACTTTGATCTTTGACTGTTAGTTTACATGTGTTACATGGTTGAAATAGTGGGAAAAAGTACTACCATTTTCATGTTTGAAGTTTCCATTTTCATGGAGAAATGAGAAAGATACAGAGGTTCTAGCTAGCTTGAGGAAGAAGATGAAGTACAGGGTAAGGAGGCATTATGTGTTATGTATTTTTTGTTTCATATGAACTAACGGATGTACAGTCACCCCAGTGGCAAGGTAGCGCGCTGAAAATGCATAGGTCATGGGTTCGAACCTTGGCGCTACCTTTTGCATTTTTCTCATTTTTCAGCTTCATTTTTGACATTTTTGGCAGCGTGGGCTCAGCTTATGGGCCTCTCATTTTTTTCCTAACACTTACCTTCCTTTTCTCTTACAGCACCCCTGGCCCAATTTATTTTCATTCACTTATTTTATTTTTGTTTATTTCTTTAAATATTTTTCTTTTGCATAAAAAATCATTAAAAAAAATATAAAACATGATAAATATTGCAATTTTAATTTTTTTTATTTTATTTTCACATAAAAATATTTTTATTAAATTATATACTAACTATTTTTCTTAATAAACTTATAAAATAAAAATAGAGTTAGTTTAAATATTTATTATTTTTCTCACACTTGTAAATATTTATTTAAACATGTAATGGTACTAAAATATTTCATAATTATTATTTATTATTTTAAGACAAAATACACAAAAGAATAATACTTAAAGAACTTTATTTTCTTTTAATAAACTAAAATTAGTGTTAATCAATGTATAAAAATAATTTCCTTTTTTAATTTATTAGGTTTAATTCAGAACTCTTCTTTATATGAAAAACAAAACAAAAATCTTTTTCTTGCGTACATACCATTGCATATTTATATTGTATATTATTTATTCAAATATTTGTACAAATTCGATTTGGTTGTAATAGCTTAATTAGATTTACATTATTGCAAATCCGCATTCATAATTTGTATACCCCCTCCCATAAAATGTTGTAATAGCGTAGTAATCTTTAAATTATGCAATTTACCGCTTTTATATACCATGCTAGTAATTAGGGTTTGAATGGCAAGATAAAAGCAAATCAAATAGAAAACCCTAATCCAAGACAAAACCAAGGATCAAAACAACACACTTGCACACAAGCATACTCAGGGTTTCTCCACTTGGTTGCCTTATACAAAGATGGTCATATTACGCATGCGACGTATCTTGGCAAAAACAAACAAGTATAAGATCATATTCCCTCGATGACGCTATTCAAAGTTGCCTTACAAAGTGATTTTAGTCCCTCAAAAAAATGCCAAGATACTTTGTAACATTGCTAATCATGGTTATACGATGACCCACGTCCGTCCCGTTTACATCTAAAGATAGGGTTGCTTACCAAATCAATGGTAAGACAACAATATCAAAGGAAAAGAAAATGAACAATAAATACATTTGAGTAGGTAGAATACTTCTAGTTGCTTGCTTCATTTCAAAACAACTATCCTTGCTATTTTCAAAACAAAACACACACATTTCCAAACATCTTACAAAGATTGGAAAATATTTTCAAAAAGACAAACATCTTTGTATACATTCTTACGAACGAGAATCATTACAAAGGTTGCCTAATCAATGGCCTCTTTTACAAAATACTTTCAAAACTACACAAAGCACAATTTCAAAACAAAAAAAAGCAAGTGATCTAGCAAGTAACTAAGAGCCCATGGAAAACCATGGATGAAAATGGTGCTAATACCTTCCCTTTTCATAATCTACCCCTGAACTCAAGAAACAATCTCAAAGGTCTTTTCTGTGCTTTTTCACCTTTCCTTTTTGGATAAAAGAAAAGTCGGTGGTGACTCTTGCTAACCGCAACATTTGCGATAAAATGCAAAACCCTCAAGTCAGTTTTCCCACTGTATCACACTCATATTCTCATCACTGGGGCTTCTTCGTTTGAACCTTTATCCAGCTAGCCCAAACAAACACTCTTTTCTAGCCAATGAATGTACTTGTGCACATTGGCTTTAAATTGGGAGTATGTTGGCTTTTGGGCCAGAATGCCTCTTTGGATATTTTTCTTTCGTTTTGGCTAGCAATATCCTTCGTTTTGACCCAATGTGTATGCTCTTTTGAATGAGACCCATGCATCACTTGTATACATCACTTGCCATTCCTTCGAATGGGCCAACAAAGTAAGTCCTTCGAATGGAACACCCACATATGCCCCTTTAATTCCATAAATACATGTCTTTCGAATGGGGAAAATATATGTCCTTCGAATGGACCATGTGCCTTTCCTTCGAATGCGCCAGTACTAGATGTCAAATTGTGGAAAACTTATGGGCGCTGGCATGAAGGGAAACTATTGCCTTGCGCATTGGAGACAATCCCAAAGGAATTCATTTTCTTATGGGTCGAAAGTAAACACAAAGGAAATTTGAAGGGGCCTTGGCCTTGTGGATCGAAAGCAAGTCTGAGGCCTTTTGCCTTGTGAGTTGAAGGCATGCTGATGGGTCTTTTCCTTGTGAAACCAAGGCAAGCGTGAAGAGGCATACATGCGCTGGTGACAAGCTGAGGGGACCTTTTTCCCATTGGAACATTGTGAATCGAAGGCCACTTAAAAGTAGCCTTTTTCCCTGTGGATCGAAGGGATCTTACAGGAGATTCTTTCTTTGTACGCTGAAGGCATACACAGAAGGAGAATTGGCCTAGTAGAAGCAGGAAACAAGCTTTCTCCAAGGAAAACAAATGCCCCAATCGAAGCAAGAATTAAGCTTGCTCCAAAGAGACCAAATTCCTAAACGAAGCAGGAATCCAGCTTGCATGTAGGTAGCCAATGGTGCAATTGAAGGAGCACTAACAAGAGGCCCTTCCCCTTTGGATCGAAGGAGGTTGTTTCAAAGGAAACACATGCCCAGTCGAAGCTTGTATACAACAAACAAGTATAAGGCCAAGGCTTCAATCGAAGCTTGGAAATTTGAGGCAATCTTGGATGAAGTTAGGCGCTCAATCGAAGCCTGTCCAAATATCAATCGAAAGGCCTGTTAACATGCCAATCGAAAGACTTTGTCAAAATGCCAATCAAAGACTTCTTGTTTATTTTCAAAAAAAATATATTTTTTCTTTAATCAAATGTTTGTAATCACCATGTAAGAGAAAAATATTGGGAAAATATGAGAGGGAAAATTTTGGGGTACAACAGACCAGATGTCCTGTACTTCTGGTTAGGATGTCACATTTGACATGTCAAATCTGCAAGTTGAAACACCTTGTTCAACATGTTGCTGTAAAGTTAGTTTTACCAAAGTTCATGCCAATCATAATTTAAGATAAATAACTATCTCCCCCTTTGGAAAATTTTGGCTAAAACAACCAAATAACCCTTTCACAAGAAAACACCATAATCATGCACATCGGAGACACACAGCAGCAGAAAATACATTAGTAGGGTTAGCAACAAATCAGCAAAACAATCAGAGACATAGTTAGTAGTAAGTTGATCTACTAACACAACTGTAGTAAATAGAGAAACTAAATTCTCAACACCGTGATGTCAACATATCATGTTTGACATATCTTCAGTGCCCTCCAATCCAGATCACCAGGGACTCCCTCCCAACACCTGCTAAGCACTTTAGAGAATACAAATTCTCCCTCTTAATAGTAGCCAGCAATCACAGCCAGCAATCACAGCCAGCAATCACAACAATAATCATAGTGGTTAGTTACACACACACACACACACACATATTTCTCCCCATTTTTAGCCATAATATGACAAAAGAAACAACTAACCAAAAACAAACTACAATAGCATATTAGCACATTAAGTTAATACTACTGCAGAAACAAAAATAACATAGATGCAACATTCATGCATCAGTATCATCAACATCATCAACTTCCTAGTTTTTCCCTTCTTCATCCTCCAAGACATCCATTTAGTCTTACTTCTCCCATTCACAAACATTGTCTCTCAGGGTACACCTAAGAGGCTTGTGTACACCTGATTTAGTCATCCAGCTTCTCATGGCTAGAACCAAGCATGCCTTGTCAAGAACACAAACAACTACATCCAGTAGCCTAATATCATATTGTCTATCATCATATAGAATATGCACCACTGCAGCAACAATCCACAGACAAGTAATATACTCCCCCTGCTGAACACATTTGTACCATAAAGACACAATCCTGGATACTCTAGCTCCTTGAGGATACACACAAAATATCATGACTATTTGTATAGAAAGAAGTCATACTCACTCGTTTTGAAGTTTCTCACATACTCCCAAATAAACTGTATTCAGATAGCTTGCTCCATAAGATCCAGATTCACACACACTCTTCTTGTAGTAGAAGACGCCACCTCCCTAACAAGAATTATGATCTGATTACACTATCTAACACCCTTTTCCTTCTTTATCAGCCTCAACACAAAGCATATTCAATATCTTATGCAACAAGATTAACAACATCCTTACCCTAGTCAGTAAGGTCTTCACCTGGGATGATGTCACAACAATGTTTAGAACATGTTTCCCTCCAAACTAATAGTAATGAAAAGACAATTAGATTCCCTTTTCTTAACAATAGTCAATAAAATACCACGATGTAGATGGTATGATGAAGAATTTATTGACAATAATAACAATATCAATGATTGCTATAAGTCCTCATAGATATACATTCAAGGACTCTTCAAATGATAGCCACCAACAAGAATGATGTTACAACATAATGTAGGACATCAAATTCTTATCACAAAACATGATCACTTTGGCCATCATCCAATAATAGAACTCCCTCTTGAGCTCTACTTCTGCAGAGAAAAATAAACTCTTTCAGAAAACAACCAGCACAATTTCTCAAGACATTCCCAAGACATAAGCGAAACTCTGACACACTGTAGAACATAGATTAAAGGTAGAATCAAATTTCTCCAAAAACCAACACTTCCACTGAATTCTAAGCCTACTACCTTCATCCAGGTTCAGAAAACAAACTGAACATAATATCAAGACATTTTTGCTTGATACCACAAATTCATCCGAGGTATACTAGCACAAGATGTATGAGACCATGCAACCTTTATTCAGAATTCAATACTGCAGCAACACATCAGACAAATACCCAGCTCCCGTCAAGGTATTTGTAATCAGTCGCATACACAAAATCATCAATGGAAAAATTTCCTTACATTCCTATCTTCACAACCTCCTTTAGTGGTACATGTTGCAGATAGAAATCCCTTCTCACAAATGGTTGAGTAACAAAAGCACAAGTGGATCCTTCATCATAAAATGCAGACATGAAAGATATCCACACCACATACCACACCAGATTTGGTCAGTGACTCAACTCTACACTCCACCATGATGAAAACATGCCACTTCTGAATATCATGGTGAGCAATAAACTCTCACACCTTCTCTGAAGCAAAGAGTTTAGATTGCTTATTTGCATACTCACATCCGATACATACTCAACTCCCATCAGAGTATTTATCATCAGTTAGATAAGGCTTCCTTCTCACACAAGGTAAGTCATTTGGTCTAACCTCTTTCTTCTGCACACATCTGGCACCAGCTAATTCATCTTTATAACACACAGTCATGATATCCATTTACACCACATACTACTTTAAATTAGGTCAATGGATTGACCTTATACTCCACTCTTGACAAAACAAACTTCCTTAGCTGAGGAAGCAAAGCCCTGAAATGATATTCCAATATCAATTGCGACATCAGTCTAAATCGCATGGATTTAAACATTTACTATAGCTTTAGAGACAACATCCATAGAAGTCCATATACAACTCTTGCAAGGGACACAAGAGGATCAACCATCTGTAGCTAATCAACCTTCAAGATCATGCCATAGAAACATGCAGTAGCCTGCATATTACACACCTAAAGATGCCTCTTCAAATAAGCACAATGTTCAGACCTCATATCTGACTTAGAGGTGTTTGATGCCATCCTTATGCATCTAAAGAGGATATTCCCTCTAACAATAATTAGGGTATATCACAAATATGTTGTTGATTAAGCCTTCTCCTCCTAAATCTTCAGACACAAGGATTCCCTTTAATCCTTGCAGACACAATTGTTCCATCATGTGAGACCACCACATAATGAACCCTATCTCAATATGAACCTTCCTATACCGATAAAAGGGAAAGAAAAACAAGGAAGTATAATCCTTTGGTCCAAAGATGTGCCAGCTCCTCCTTATTCCAGATAAATTTTTAAATGCTCATCCAATGTGGTTTGGATGACACTCCAAAAGTGAAGACAACAATCAACCCCTTAGATCAGGTTGATATATCTCCAATGCTCATAATCCCTTGAAGTTCTCTTCCATAACAATAGAACAAGAGTTCAATGCTCTCATAGACTTGATAATATCAAGTTAGAGTAAACAACCTCCATCATATTTAAGAGAAACATTAGTCTGACATGTTGAGAAAAATAAATTCATAGCACTAAGATGTCAAGACATTACGTCTGACATATCTTCAAGGTCTTCCAACTCTAGAGTAGCAAGGACTCCCTCTCAAACTGAATATGTTCCATGGCCACAAACAAGATTCCATGGAATCTGACTACTTTGATCAGAAGGGTCTGCCAAATGACAGAGACAAGGTCCTTGACATTTGAGCTTGACCTCTATATAGAGTCTGGTTGGCATAATAGATCTCCAAAGATAAATCAGCCTCTGTACTCCTATATACTATGATCATAAATAAACCGATCAAAGGAGAAAATAACATGTTGATCATCGACCAAGATCTGCATAATTATCTAAGAAATGTTTCCTGGATAAAACATTTTAGATACACATCCCATATGCCTCCTCTTCCAAATCAGGAGTAGGTTCTAAAAATATGTGATCAACACCCATTTCTTTAGAACCAAGAGCATCTTCTAAGTAATAAGAATATTGAACACCCTGTTGATGAGATGTTCCAACATTTGGTAGAACATATTTACAAGGAACACACCAAAATATCTTTTATTAAAGGCTGGAGATAGGCCTTTTATGGTTGGAAGCAAAAATAAAATGCTTCTAACTTTATTCAGAACTCTTTTCAACAAACTCCCATAAAAAGTGACTTTATGAGTGGACTTGAGATAAACCTCAATTATCTCTGGCCACTTTAATAGGTTTGTTAAAGTTATCATCTGCACCATCACATGATAGACTTTGAGAGGAGAACAAATGCAATGGAACACAAATAAAGACCTCCTCAACAACCTTCAGGGAAAAATATAATATCCTTGCACTCACACCACACAATAGGATAACATGGGTTTGAAAATAAGTCAAACCTAAAACATCAGCTCTCTCACAAAAGATGCATGCCCAACAACAACATACATGTCCAATACACACCATGTCACGAATACTCCATCCTCCACTTCAAGGAACCATTCAAACAACAATATTAACTAACCAAGTTCAAACAACTTTTTTAGTAAATACTTCCTTCCTTTCCCACGACCATAAAGTATCTTCCCAAGATCTCACCCAGAAACATAACAGGATGCCTGCTCTGATACAAATTGAAATTCTGGTATATCAAATCTCAGATGTCCTATAGGATGTCGAGACATTTGATCTCTGAACATAACATCATGGAAAGGTATAAACAATAAAACAATATTGAAAAGATAAACAACATGGATAATTGTTAACCCAATTTGGTGTACAACAACACCTACTCTAAGGGCTACCAAGCCAGGAAGGAAACCCATTAGACAGTATCAATTCAAAGCTAAACTAATCCCAAGTTTACAACTTATCACTTAATCACTACCCTATGCAACTTCTACCTAGGTCCTCCCTAGATATGAGAATTCTCATATCACCTCCAATCACTACAATGATGTCTAGCAGTCTCAATCCCAATTATTGTATCGACGATTTTTCACCTAAATAAAGATCACACTTCACATACAAAAACACATTAATCAAGACACCCCTTTATTAAGAATAACATACTTGATCTTGCTTCACAACTTTGATTAAGAACAATACTTAGAGTTTCTTAACAACTTCCTTCAAGAATAATACTACCTCTTTCTTAAAAGCTTCGACGTGAACAATAACAAAGATTACAACTATGTAACACAATCTAACTCACAACTTGAATTGATCACACAAACCAACTCTCCAAGAGAGAGACACAATGACAGAGCCCTAATGATTCTACATCCTTGACCTGTACCAACTTTAAGTTTATAACCTTCTATTTATAAACCTTTTCCCAACTGGATTTGGGCTTCAAAAATGCGGCAGAGGGGCTGCACAAAGTCTGCAAAATCTTCTCTAAGAAAATAGGTCTTCAATCATAACTTTCCTAAAATGTCTCTATATTTAGAAAGTTTGAATATCTTGAAAAACCAACATAATATCTCTAATTTATCAATCTTGGACGCCACATAGGATTAGTAAATATTCCCAGAATATTCATTAATTAAATCATAACAACTGGATCCAAATTGTCAATTGTAGCAGACCTGATGTCCTATAATTTTGGTTAGGACATCCCATTCGACATGTTCAAACAACAAGTTGAAACAACTTCCAAACTACAAAGCTATAACAACCCAGATGTTCTGCTCTTCTGGTTAGGACATCGTATTCGACATGTTGAAACTGCAAGTTGAAATATTTTCCAAACTGCAAAATTGTAACCGACCAGATGTCCTATACTTCTGGTTAGGACATCACATTCGACATGTTGAATCTACAAGTTGAAACATCTTGTTCAACATGTTGCTACAAGGTTAGTTTTACCAAAATCCATGCCAATCATACTTTCATAGAAATAACAAGGTCTTTTTCAAACCCTAAAGGTTTGATGTCATGTATACAGTCGAGCCTCCAGCTTTTTGAAGTTGTTGTTTGGCCAAATTAGCCATTTTTGTATTTCAACATTTTTTGCTAAAATGGCTTTGAAAGCCATATTTTAAGAAGTTTTAGCCTCGAGGGCCGAGTTTAATCTATTTTCGACCATATAGGCCGACATTTGCGCCAAAGCATTCGACTTAAGCATCATCATCTTTGTTTGTTCCCCACCCAGTGGATGCAATCTTTCCTTTTTTAACAAGTAATGTCGACATGTTCTCCTATCCCAAGTAAATCCATATGTGGGTTGTAGGTTCAAGGAGTACATTGCACCTTTATGAGGGTATAGGTCGTCTCCGCAGGATAGCAAGGAGGTATTTTGGCTAAGTTTATATAAAAAAATTCGTATTCACTTGATTAACATCAACCATGAAATAACTTTGGCCAGCCTCGATGTTTTCCACGACGCCATCAGGCTGCCAAATAGTAGTCCTTTGGTGTAGATTTAAGGGGATTACACCAATACCATGTATCCATTCCGAACTAGAAAAAGGTTGTAGTTATCTTTGGATGAGATTACCATAAAAAGTGTCGGCCTAGTCAAAGTTCCAACTGAGAAGTCCACTTGAAGCACCCCTAAAATGTGACTGGTCTTACCTTCATAGTTCGACAACACCATATTATGTGGTCGAAGGTCAGTTTTGTACTTCCATATCTTCCTTAGTAAAGATTGGGGCATGAGATTCACAATTGTACCTCTATATACATATACTTTATTGACTCTCACATTGTCCTTTTTCGCCCTAATGAAGAGTTGCTTTAGGTGATACATCATGGCAGTGTTGGGTTTCTGGAAAACAACCTATTTCTCTTTGACTACACAGTTGTTCATAACATTATAACATAACGGATTTTGGTTTGTTGCATCATTGTACGCAAATTATTCTTCTACTTTAGATACATATGACACACAATCGTGCTCTACCTGTAAAATAAACACAATGTTACAAGTTACTTGAAAATCATCTGATGAACCTGTATCAAAGTTGTGTGACACTATTTCATCATCTTGGTCTCCAACAGCATTGATAGAATCTTCTTCTATAAGCTTTGTTGGGGTTGGAGCTAGAGTTAGCCTCTCTTTCACAGGTTTCTTAGTAGCTTTCTTTTTCTCTTCCCCAGACCATCCTTTAGCCTTTGATCCTTAAGCTTCACGAGCTGCTTTCTTGTTTCTTTAGTGACGCCTCCATTCAGTTCACGTATTTGGATTTTTTTTCCTTCGTAATTCTGAGGGACGTAGGGCTGCCTCTTTGTCACATTGGAATTTCCTTGAGATGAATCGATCCATGTCTCAACTACTCTCGATTTCTGATGATTTGGACCATTCTAATTCACTAGTCGCACCTATTTTCCTTTGGGAGAATTTATCAAAGGGACATAAGTTCTTTGATAGTATGGCATGAGTCTTCCTTAGAACTGTTGATTTCTATAAGGGACTCCTCACTTGTCAAAAACGAACCTTGGTGTAGGTTCAGTACTTCGACCTCTCCTTGGGTCTAAAGCTCTGGCATCTTCGACAATTTTCGCAGCTTTCTCGTCATACATTACACTGCATCTGGGGCATAACATAGTATTCGAGTTGTTAAGCTTATAGTGATTTAGGAAATCTATCAATCCTTCCTCCTCTTGAGGAAAAACAACCTTCACTATTTCAGACGCAGTTTTCTTAGATATCTCCTTTTCCTGTTCAACCTTTTCGACATCCATGTTTGGACCATCAGAAGTCTCAACCATTAGGATCTCTATAGGTTCAACATAATGGACTTCTTCCACCTGGAGTTATTCCACATCCACCTGTATTGATGGTTTTTTCTTCTCACTAAATTACAGCCTTCCTTTGTTCAGCACCTTTTGCACCAAATCCTTGAAAATCCCATATTGAGAAGTTTTATAATCCAAAAAATTATGGTACTTACAAAACCTCTCTTTTTCCTTTTGTCCAATGGGGGAGTGTGATACGGTAGATGAATCGACTGTTATACTGGTTTTGGGTTTGTATTCGTAAATGTTGCGGTAAGCAAGAGTTGCCACCGACTTTTCTTTTATCCTAAATTAAGGAAAGGGTGAAAAGAACAGAAAAAGACCTTTTCGAGAATTTTCTGAGTAAGGGGGTAGATTAAAGAAAGGGAAGGTGTTAGAATCCTTTTCATCTGTAGTTATCTACGGGCTCTTAGATGCTAGCTCATTTGAAAAGTACCTTGTGTTTTGTGCTTTCAAAAAAGTAGTTTTGAAAATACCTTAGTGCGACGATTTTCTTCATGATAACTCTTGTATCAGTCCTCAAGAGTGTTGATAAATCAAATTTTTTGAAAGTTGTTTTTGAAATGTGTAAGTGTAAAAACTTTGTTTTGAGAATAGCATCTAAGAACTATCTACTTATACTCGAAAATGTTCATTCCTTTCCTCATATCCTTTAGACAGTTCTATCTTACTATTAGTGAGTAGGTAGCCCTATCGTTGGATGTATGAGGGACATTCGAAGGGACGTACAGTCATAAAGGAAACATATGGAGACACTTTAGGAATTTTATTCAAGGAATGAGATCATTTACTGAAAGGCAACATTGTAGGGTCATTAAGGGACTATGATCTTTTGATTTATGGGTCTTTGTTAAAGCGTCTCCGTTTCGAGGGACATGACTGTTTTTCCGAAGGAAACCGAAGTGGGCGTACCTTAGAGGTGTATATGTGCAAGTGATTCAGTTCAGTTCATTTATCTTTGTTATTAGGTTCTCTAATGTTTGATTTCAGTCTTTCCATACAATCCTATTAGGCATACATCTAACAGTTCAATATTAGTGCGGGAAATTAAAGTACGGAAATTAAAACCTAACTATTACACGGCTTTGAGGAGGGGTAATTTACATGTCCAAAACTGGGGGAAAGAAAATAAAGAAAACAGTAATATGAAAAACGCGAAAATAAATAAATGCGAGCGAATTGAGAAAAAAACGTCTAAAAATCCTAGGGAAAGGAAAATCTTTTGTTTGTTTTTATTTATTTTAAGAAAATAAAGTCTAAGTATATTTAATTTTAATTTTAAGAAAGATGTTACATCAATTAAATTAATTAGTTAACAAAAATAATTTTAATTAAAAAAAACTAGACCTAAATTTTTTGTGATTTTGTTTTAATGTTAATAAAAAAAGGAGGCAAAAAATGAAAGAAATAAAAAAAAAATAATAAGAAAAATGGATAGAGGTATTTCGATCCAGGGAAGGAACTGTCTTCTTTGATCCAGAGAAGGAACTGTCTCTTTTGATCCAGCGTAGGAGCTGTCTCCTTCGATCTAGGGAAGGAATTTGTCTTCTTTGATCCAGGGAAAGAATATGTCTTCTTCGATCCAAAGAAGGAAGTTATTCCTTTTGATCTGGGGGAGGAATTGATTTTCGATCTAGGCCTGGTACCGAATCCAGGCTCTCCAAACTTACACACACATTCTTCACCACTGAGCCATCTGTTCAGTTATTAAAATAACAAGAAAAAAATATATCTGAAACATCATAAAATATTGAGGTGTTAAAACCATGGCATTGGCTTGGACTGAAGGTGTTTGTATAGGGAGATACGACCAAAATGTTGCAGGCTACCCTAACAATGGTGTTTCTTGATTCCTGCCTTAACCTAACATGTGCTACGTCAAAACAAATCTAAACAACAACATGAGTATGGATCTGTGCATCGAATCTATTTAAATTGCATGAACTTAAATATTAGAGCATGAGAATTTTACCCTACCGGAGCAACGAGATCTGCTTGTTTTAAGATGGTTTAAGCTTCAAGGAGGGCTGGTACGCACTCCTGGGATCCTTAAGATAATGATGCAACGCCTGGAACGGACTGAGTGTGGCTGGAATTGGTTGTTCGAATTTCACAACTTTGCTGGATTTTTGGCAATTTTCCGTGGCTCTCTAGGAAGTGTATATGCGTGTATAAGGCAGTATGTTCGTCCTTTGCATCTAAGATTGTTGGGTTTATATAGGCAAAGATTTAGGTCAACATTTGTGTACCAAATCTTTGTTCATCATGAGGGAGAGATTTGATTTGATTTTTGCATGAAAACTTGCCATATCTGATCCAATCATGCGTTTCTGCCAGCTTGATCTGAGTTGTTTTGGACCTCCAACTTGATGGGAATCAAAAGCAAGGGATGCCTTTTGCCTTTTTTAGTTAGCCATTCGAAGTTACTTTGGGGATGGTCGAAGCTTCATTCTTCCTTCTTCGATTTCCTTAAATTTGAGCCAATCGAAATGTCAACTTATTGATATGCTTATCAAAAAACATCTTGTTCTGATATGCCAATCGAAGGATATGGTTGACATGCCAATCGAAGGACACTGTTCAGATGCCAATCGAAGGACACTGTTGACATGCCAATTGAAAGACACTTAACCTTCATTCAAAAAATTTCATTTTCTTTAGGCAAGTGTTTGTAACCATCCATGTAAGAGAAAACCTTGGGGAACATGAGAGGGCAAATTTTGGGGTACAACAGGGAGTTTTTAGGTCCGGAGGCCCTATAATCTGCTCACCAGTAACTAATAAATCAAAGATTTCGTCACACTTCATCATGTCAAAAGTATATGTTTTATGAAAAAAATTTCATTCTTATTATGTTCAACATGATTTTTCCTGTTTGATGGTTTTAATAGTTTACACACATATGGAAGTCCTTGTTTTAGTTCAACGACATGGAGTTAACTTTCTTCGACATACTCATTGACCAAGTCAGAGAGATACTCATATTTATCTATGTATGTAACTTTTTCTTATTTATTAAACTTACTTGTTCTGGCTTTTTCAGCTTTCAAGTGTTCAATCTGGAAAACCATAATTGCCAATTGGGACATATCCATAAGGTATTGAGTGTTTAGTAACTTCCTAATGGAATAGTCTAGGCCGATTGAAGCTATTTTGACCAACTTATGCTCAGGGATTTGTGTAAAACACCTTGCTTTAAAGAGCCTAACCTATTCAGATAATCGTCAATCGACTCAGGTATTTTACGTCTAACACTAGCCAATTCCTTAAGGCTTATTTTCGACTGGCCCGTGTAGAATTACTCATGAAACACTCTCTCTAATTGACTCCAAGTGTGTATGGACTGTGCAAGGAGTATGGTGAAGCAAGTAAAAGCATTTTTCATAAGAGAAATAGGAAAATATTTCATTTTCATATTCTCGTTATTTGCGATATCACCAGCCTCAATCTGGTACCTGGCAATATGTTCCACTGTCGACTCATTAGTCTCTCTAGCAAACTTGGTAAATTTTTGGATTTTCCAACCCTTGGGAGTTTTGTCTGTCGAACATACTGATAAGTGCTAAAATGTAGTTATTTTGTATATATGTTTTGTGGCACTTATCAGTTCTTTTGTTGATATTCGTTGAATAATTCGCCTCTTTGTGTATAAATATGTATACTTTGTGCTTAATTGAGTTTTTGTGTATATATTGGATCGTTTGATAGTTTTTATATCTTTTATAGGTATTCATGCATGGTTGGAGCATTGAGTAATAAAGGCCAAAGGCTAAGCTTTAAGAATGCAATTTTTAGCAATTCATCAAAGAAGAAGGCTCAAAATAAAGATGAGAAAAATCATCAATTTGGTTGATATTTATGAATTGTTAGATAGATCATTGAATAAGCTTTAAGTTTGTGAGGAGTGAATTATATGCATGCTTGATAAGTCTCTTCTCGTAAGAATGAATTCTTTTTATGTTCATACTTTTTAATTCCTACATTTACTTCAAACTCATTCTAAACTCCAAACTCATAAACGCGAGAAATTGTCGAATGACAATTCAGTAGCACTAATCCATGTGGAGACGATATGATATAACCTATAAAAATACTTACTTTTGCTTGCCGCTTTACCGCTTCAGCAAAATGGCGCAGTTGTCAGGGCATGGTGTTTCTATTGGATCACATTGCGATTGTTTTTTTGTTTTTGAGTTTTGTAGATATTGTATATATTGTCTATCTTCAGTTGTTTATATTGATACTTGTATATGTTTACCATAATTGTAAATTTTACATGTTTTGTATACTTGTAAATTTAGTGTATATGTTTGTTTCTCTTCACGTTTGCTACGTGTTTGGTTAGGTTTCACCGTCGGTGAGCACTAACCGTGTAAAGAGGAAACTTAGAGAAGTGTGTATAAATAATAGGCGTCGAGATAACATAAAACAAGCATGTTTTATCATTTTTTGTTGTTTTATTTTTTTCATTATATTAATTTAGGAAGTGTGGTGAATGTTAGTTAAACAAGTTGCAATCAGACTAGTTCTTAAAATTCTCAAATCTTCACTTTTCAACTTGTTTATTCACTTTTGCATAGTTTTTCCATAAGCTTGCTTTTATTAGCTTGAGGAAGTGTGTATGTGTTATAAATTGTGTTCAGTTGTATAGTTGAGATAGTGTAGGTGATTGTGGAGGTTGCATTAGAACTATTGTTGTTGTCTCTAATAATTTTTTTGTTTGTTGTTTGTCGTGTAACTTTGATTGATTACTTTTGGTTTTTTGACTTGTTTGGACTTGTTTGAGGACAAACAAGTTTAAGTTGGGGAGAGTTTGATAAGTTCCAAAATGTAGTTATTTTGTATATATGTTTTGTGGCACTTATTGATTCTTTTGTTGATATTCGTTGAATAATTCCCCGCTTTGTGTATAAATACATATACTTTGTGTTTAATCGAGTTTTTGTGTATATATTGTATCGTTTGATAGTTTTTATGTCATTTTATAGGTATTCATGCATGGTTGGAGCCTTGAGTAATAAAGGCCAAAGGCTAAGCTTCAAGAATGAAATTTTTAGCAATTCATCAAAGAATAAGGCTGAATACGAAGATGAGAAAAATCATCAATTTGGTTGATATTTAAGAATTGTTAGATACATCATTGAATAAGCTTCCCAACACTTTGAATCAGGCGTAAATCAGAGTTACGGTTCTCAAGTTATGGAAAAAACAAAATATGGTTTTTTCTGCTACCGCTTAGCGGGCTCTGTGCTGCTAAGCACGGTCTGCTGGGTAGAAACAAGTTAAAAGGAGCAAACCACACATTTTTTGGGTTATGTTTTGGGGTATTTTTTCCCAACTCATCAAACCTTCATTCTTGGTGGTTTAGTGCTTAGAAAACAACATTGGAGCTTGCACACGGATGATCCAGAATGGATTTCTCATCTTCCGACACTGATAAACCAAGAGATTCTTGGTTCATTTTTCTTCCTCTATGTGTATTCTTCATTTGTTGGGTTTTATATATTTATTTACTTTGAACATATGTACATGTATTGATCACGGTGTTTCATAAAGCTTGCTTTCCAAATCATTGTTGATGTCTTTCTTGATCTTTTTTCTTTATGTTTGGATTTGGATTGTTATAAACATATACCTTACAAATCGTGACTAGGGATGAATATCTATTACTTTCTAGATTCTAGAGATAGATTTAGAGCTAATAATCACTATGGGTATCAGAGCTTAATTCCTCCATGTTGTTTGTGTTGTGCAGAGAGATTGCCGACGCGAGTAGTACAATTGACTTATGTGTTGTTGAGGTTGGTTGAAAGGTTGCCTCCGAGATGATACAGTGGGTGTTATAGTTGATACATGATGACATTGACGAGTATAGTACGTTGAGTATGATTGGTCGATAGGTTTAAATTTGTGAGGAGTGGATTATATGCATGCTTGATAAGTCTCTTCTCCTAAGAATGAATTGTTTTTCAGTTCATAGGTTTTAATTCCCGCAATTACTTTAAACCCATTTAAAACCAAACTCATAAATGTGAGAAATTTTCGAACGGAAATTCAGTAGCACTAATCCCTGTGGAGACGATATGATAAAACTAAAAATACTTACTTTTGCTTACCGCTTTACCGCTTCAACACATACTCATTCAAACGTGACATAAAATTAGGCATGTGCAAGCCCAAATTAAAGCCATTCTGGGCCAAAATTTGTTCGACCATGTTTGCTATGTTGTTATGCCCCCCTTAGTTATTTTGTTGGACATTTTGAAGCACCTGGTCAGCATCTTGATTTCGTTGTACAACTATTGGCCTGGGGTTATACTGTCCTAGTATTCTTCATCCTCTCTATGAGGGGTTAGTTATGGGGATCACACTCCCTCTAAGGGCCCATTGTAATATGTTTCGACTAGCCTTGCATTTGATATTTAAGGCGTTGGTTGTGCCTGAATCGGTGGAGCACCAAAAAATCGATTATTCGATCCATTTAATTTTCCAACACTTTATAACTTTGATTAGTGTTTGTAATCAGATGGTTAAATATGATACTTATTTATTGGGTCAAAGTATTCACCATTTCGAGATTACTTCCATCCATTTGATGCCTCATAGTCATCATGGATGTTATATTCAATGATGACGTGGTTTTGGGAATATAACTTATTCCTGTTGGTTGAACCATATTATTTATGGTCAAAGTTGAGGCATTTTGGGGATTAAAGGGTGGCTATGTGGCCATAGCATTATCTGCGTATGTCGATGTGGTATTGTGAATACTTTCCATCATCAAAGTTGGCATTCCATATATATATATATATATATATATATATATATATATATATATATATATATATATATATATATATATATATATATATATATATATATATATATTCTCTTGTGCCTATAAGCCTTGAGAAAATGGGTTGAAATGGTGATCCAGGATTCCCAAATACAAGTCTTGAAACCCTAGGGTTAAAATGGGAACTACTTGGCAGTGGTGGGATTACTTCCCCAGGGACGGTATCGACGAAACTCTCGCCGCCAGTGAAGCAGCGGTAAATGTCCCAACAGGATACAAAACCAATGCATTTTATGTCGTCGAACCGACTAGTGTTTCTTCTACATTTTGTGCATTGTTCTGAGGTGGATTATAAGTGTTATTGTTATCCATAGTCGAACAAGTCATTTCAGGTAGAAATATTCCACTTCTTAAATGCATGCATAAGAAAACATTGCAACAATTGTATGCACGTCGAACAAGTCACAACAGATAAATAGAAAATTTGTAAGAAAAATATCTTTGAAACAATCTTTAGCACAAGGTCCCATCGAGTGTGAAAATTTGCTTACCATGAAATTTGGCAAACAACCTCTAGTCTCTTATAAAAAGTTACTTGTAGGATTGACTACTGAATTCTAGAGTGTAGTGCTTAAAGTTTTCTAACGAAAATGGTACAAGTTTGTGTAAAAGTAAAAGATTTCTACGAAGACAAAATCCGGGTTCTTTAGTGCAAGAAGTAAAAGTAAAGTTTGCTAGAAAAGTAAGGACTTCGACAAGACTGGAAGTAAATGAATATGGAATGTAAAAAAGAATAAATTTAAAGTAAAAGATTTTGCATTGAATGAAAATGGTGTTTGAATACATATATTGCACTTGATCAACTTGTTTCTCGCTTCGCTTGGGTACTTTGAATAAAGTTAATTTTTATAGTAAATTCAACACCCTAAATTCTAAGAGTAAAATTTTTATTTATACTAATGTCTTAATAACTATCACAAACAGTCTTCTTTCCACTGAATGACACGTCTACATTTGCGCACTTCACCCTCAATCTTGCTTTCACGCGTCCTACTAATGCAGATAAGGCCAAAAGGTAATTACTTAGGCACGATTCGCATTCCAACTGACTCCATCAAACTTTTTCGGATGTCACTCAGAAAATCACTAAGTCCTAAATACTTTTGTGTACACACACTAGTACAAAAACACTTGTTAAGTCAATTAACTGAACTAACTTAAAAATACGTGACTTAAGTCGAATAGAACTGAACTAACTTAAAAATACGTGACTTAAGTCGAATAGAACTGTAACTGACCTAATAGATATTATTCCAATTTTAATATAAAAAATTTAGCCTAAATATTAAAAAATCAATCGAGAAGTTAGAGAATTTTGCATTAAGCATGTTGAAAACGTTAGATCATAGTGCATTTGAATCTTCATAAACTAACAATAATACAATAAACTATTTAGACGAGCTTATATAAAAATAAGACACATTATAAAATGTTTTATTAAGCTTTTCAATAGAAAAAAAGAGTAAAATAATCAGATAACATCAGTGTGGTATGGGTTTGAATTTAGTGTGGGGTGATTTTCTTGAATACACTCGACTTGTTTAGAAACTCATCTTCGTTGTTTTTAATTTATATCATATAGATCGAATATGGTTTGCGTTTGGGACGAATTCCAAATTTCTTCACCAGAAAGAATGCTATTTTCCCCCCAACAAGTATGATAGAGATCACCATTCTAGTAATGGCACCACCTTCTATACTTGATATTTTGATTGATGTCACAATGGAGATTAAGCATTGATGGAAGTTTTGTTGTTAACAACACATAAGAAGATTGGAATGAGTGTTGCTCATTAGTGTCATGAATCCAATATCATAAGTTCTCTAGTGAAGTGATAGATACCCTTATTTTAAACACAAAACATGTTCAAGATGTTCTTGTTCCTAAACAAATAAGACTCTTCTCCAGGTGAGATCTCAGATACATGTCTCTCCACCAAGAAGAGTGTCTGATGAAGCTATTAATGTTACATGTATCTCACTACCAACACCTCTTAGATATAGTTAACATGAATTAGTTTTTAGAATCATGTTAACTTGTACAAATTAAAGTGGATAAAATTAAAAATTTGCATTGAAAATGATAAATTTTAAACTATACAGAAGTTAAATGCACAATTTTCTACTAACTTGTGACTATAGAGCACATGTTAGTGTTTTATGTTTATAGTGCTTACTAGTTAAGCTCTTTCATTTAAATTAAATGAATAATGTATACTCTTGTGAATAAATATATATATATATATATATATATATATATATATATATATATATATATATATATATATATATATATATATATATATATATATATATATATATATATATATATATACTAAAGTCTAAAGTACAAAATAATAAGATAGAAGAAGATATAAGGTGTACTTAACCGCCAACCACCAATACATGTGAAAAGCAAATACAAACTCCAAACAAAAAGAAAAGATACTCCAAAGCAAGGTAAAAAACAAAAGTGCTTAACAAAGAACGGTTTAGAATTTTTGAGAGAAGAACCGGATAGGAGCAGTATTGAATTCCACCAAAACAACAAGAACACACCAAATGAAGGAAGAAGACACTCTAGTCGCTTTTGGCTCAGATGCAAGATAGAATTCTCAAGATAGACTGAAAAATCACAACAGTTGTCCACAGACTTATCAAAATATCATTTCCAAGACAAAATAATATTCATGTCTTGCACGCTCTTAGTTGTCACTAATTGACCTAAAAATACTATATCATTCTAAGATTTTCAAATCGATCAAATTGTTGCATACCAAATCATAAGCAAACACCCCCTCTCTTAATCCAAGATAAACCACCAAATAGAATGAACATTTGAACGATTGTAGCGAGTCTCTTGAGAAAATTATGCTCCAATTCAACCACCGTAAAATCATGTATCATACAACCACTACTATCTCACAAGTTAAAAATAAAATAAAAAGACAATTCAATATTCTTCGAACATAAAGGCAAAAAGTACTCTTCCAAAACTAGAGTAATCCCCTCTTTAAAAATCCCCTCTAATAGAAATCTTTGTGAATAGATTGAGTGAGTATTATTTATAGTTAATTTGTTTATCAATCTTTGATATAGTGTTTTAATTTAATTTATAGATATTTTTCCTCATTTAATAGTTAACAAAAAGCATAAAACCATAAACTGTTGGGACTTAAGTCCATAAAGAGACTTTCACCCCAAAAAATAAGAGTTGACTTAAGTCCATAAAGAGATTTAAAAAAAAAAAGAAGAGTTTAGTAGGTGAGAAAGCCTCATAAATTAAATACCACACATAAATATTTTTATCTTATTCAACACGAGACTCCTAACACTTAATAAAGTCTCATCTTGATCATGACACCTAGCTTATTAAAAGCAAAACACTATGACAAAGTTTAATAAGTACTAGTAGTATTTAAAAGGTAATGGAAAGTCGATTTCGTGGGAGTCGTTGTTACTCTATCTCTGGCTGAAACTTTGACAAAATTAAGATAACACTATGGTTTTGTTGAAATTTCAAAGTCCAATTTTGTCGCAAAATTGTTGTAATTCATAATGATTTTGCATTCTCATTGTAAATCCAAACATGTTCTTAGATCTAAAGTATGAACCTAGTTAAATATTCCATTTCTTGGATTCCTAGGTGTGTTTTCAATTTTATGCTATTATTACTTCCATTTTAAAGGATTCCCTTTGACTAATGACTACTTTAGGGAATAATAATAATATAATTAACATGATTATTATAACCAAACAATAGAAGAAAGCTATGCTTAAGTATTAAAAATACTACTGTCGGCTTCACTATTGATTCTTAGAAATTTGGTGATGCTACTCCTTTATTAATCTTTATTTTAGTTGAAAGTTTATTGCTTTGCTACTAACTTATTTTATGGGTTTGAATTAAAGAAAGACCAGACATTTCATATATGAAAAGTCATTTGTTTTTCTTTCGGTTGGAATTAGAATGTTTTTTTTAATATCGTATGTTTTTTTATGTTTGACCATTTTATTTGAAGTGATTTTAAGAATTATTTGTCTCATAATAAAACGTTCGGTCATTAATTCTATCTTTGAGGAAATCACAGTCAAGTCTACGTATGTATGTTTCCCTCTTGCCTATATTATACCATAATAATTGACGGTCTAAGTATCGATATCTCTTCTTGTGAGTTTAATAAAAAAATTCATAAATGTCTCTTCTTCAAAATACATCTACACACCAAAATATATCAAATAAAACATTATTAACAAAGTCATGTCGATATTTAAAATATAATAGCTTAAAATTATTTGATTTAAAATCGAAAATAGATTGAAAGACTGCATTAGAAACTTTGTATAACCAGACAATATTAATACAAGAAAACTTGTCATTCTTTTTTAGGAAAAAATTTACACTTCTTATTTCTCTCGATGGACTTTCTGTTGATGGACTTGGTGCTTTGGTCTAAAAAAATTCAAGAGCATTAATAAAATAAAATTTCCCACACTTGGCTTAAACATGATCCGGCCAATGAACAACGAACCATTATACTTAAAAGTATACACTTTAATAACAAACAACATGTTAAACATCAGATGCCTTCTTCAATTTGGTTTGGTTTTATAGCATGTTTGGAATGATTTGAAAATTATAATATTGAACAAGTATCTCCAAATATAAAAGATGAGTGAATTATGATATTTGAATTTTAAAAATTTCTTCACAAAAATAATTGATTTAAAATAAAGAAATAAATAATATTGGAAAAGATAAAAATAAAAATATAAAGAGATAGGGTAAGAAAAATCACATCAGAGATTATTCTTGTTCGGTCTTAAACACGCTGTCAGCTTTCAATTTCCACTTCACATTTTTACTTCATATTTCAACTAAAATCAACATGGCCTTTTACACACGTTCAACCCAACCTTAAACAACTTAAACTTTTGCACAAGATCAACCCAACAACCTTAAACTACTTGAAAAAGATCAGCTTAACAATCTTACACAATAACTTAAATTTTTGCATATGATCAATCCAATAACATTACACAAACAATTTGATCTTTTGCACTGAATCGTTCCAACACCCTTATACAAGTATTTGAGCTTTTGCAAAGTTCCGTCCAACAACATTAAACAAAGTTTTCTAAAACGTTTTAGCTTGTAACCTTCAAATGTATTATAAATCACAAGAGGACTATGCTCTTGAATAAACAATTTCAATAGAATAGAAAGACACCAGAACTCTTAGATAAATTTTTTCACTCTCTTAACACTAATTTAGAAAATTGATGTGTTGAGAAGTGAGAAAAGACCTTCTTTATATAGGAAACAATTTGGCCGAATAAGACAACACCCACAAGTTTTGGCTCCTCCTAATCATTTAAAATGCCTACCTAATTGATAAGGTTTTGACAAAATAGGAAAACTTAATTTTTGACGTCAATTAATCAATTAATAAGCCTAGCTAATTGATTAGGAGGCGTTAGTCTTGTTCTAATCGATTAGATGAAGGTCTTAATTGAGTAGATAATTGAGTTTTTCTTCTTTAGTTGATTAGAAAGCTTATTAGTTAATTAACTACTTGCATGGATTGGTTTTTGATCGTACCTCATCAGGAGGGATTGTCAAGGTCCACGAGCTTCAAGTCGAGTAGTGGTTGAATGTGAAGTGGAGGGGGGATACATGTAAGACACTCTGATGCCAAAATAAGGTTCAGAGTAAGTGCAATTAAGTGTGAGAGTATGGGTAAATTAATGAATACATGACCCTCTCAAGTGAGAGGATATTCATATCCCCCAGTGCTGGGTCAAGGTCCCCATTGTTGGGCTAGCCAAGCAGGCCCAAAATGGAGACAACCAGGTCTTACGTGTGTACTCACTATGCCAAACAAGTACATAGACATCACTTTTTTTTACCATAGACAGCGCTTTAAAGCGTTGCATAAACTAGCGTTGCTATAAGTAAATGCAGCGCTTTGGATTAATGTAAAAGCGTTGTTATATGTCCCCTTTAGGCAACACTTTTACTTTAAAAGCGCTTTCTTATGCACCTCTTTAGCAGCGCTTTCTCTTTAGAGAGCGCTTTGGTAAGTACCCCTTTAGCAGCGCTTTTGGTTATCTTTTAGGCATCGCTTTAGACAACGCTTTTCTTTAAAAGCGCTGTCTGTTCCCCACTTTAGGCAGCGCTTTCCCATTTTAGGCAGTGTTTTTCCCCACTTTAGGTAGCGCTTTTTCCCCACTTTAGACAACACTTTTCTCATTAAGCACTGTCTAATGTTCACAAAAATTTTTAAATATTAGACTTATTTTCACTTACAGAAAGCATTGTCCAATATCTACAATAAATTTTCACCATATTTTGTATCAGGTTTTCACCATATTTTACACCAGATTTGATAGCTTCAATCCAATAAATATGCACCAAATTTGCATATACAAAAAACTCACATATATATAATTGATGATATATACAACAACAACTTGAAAATTGATGATACAACTTGAAAATTCTAAAATTCTAAATTGATGTTTAATCTACATATTACTATCTTCGAGAATTTCTAAAAAACAACAACAATGAACTTGTTAGGTCTATCTTCTACATCTGCACCTATAACATGAATCAAAACCAAAATATAGAAATTCATACCATATAAAATAAAACTTTATTCAAATTTATACTCAAAACTCGAAAGTTATACTCAAAATTCTCATCAATTAAAGAAAGACAATAGACCTTATAAAATTCTCAACTCCATAATGAATTGACACCATTCCTCCATAAGTTCATCCAATTGATCTTTTGAGTAATGAGCACAATTGAATTCGTCAAAGTACTACATAGTAATATAACATAGTATGTGATTTAGTTAAAACACTATGCCATTTATAAGAAATATTAAAATAATTCCTAAGTTAGAAATGCATACCGTGGATGGAATCTCTATTCTGTCCAAAAGAAGTGTTTCTTTCATAAACATCAAGATGAAATAACCGCAATCTATACCATTAAGTTGATGAGGACACTACACATGAAAATAAAATACAGATATATATTAGGATATACCCCTTAACTTGTTTTATCAAGTTTCATCACTAATATAACCAACACTGTGAAAATATACATGCACTTTGATCCACATAATATTGTTGGCTCTACTCTTTGGTACTTAAATACCTCTTTGTGATCGAAAAGCTTGTAGAACTCTATAATAAAATATAAATGACTATTTAGAACAAACTCACATAGATAAATAAATATACACACAAATATTCAGAACTATTCTCCTCTTTTAACTATACATTAAGACAAAAAATAAGATCAATTATAACTCGTGTTAAACAAGTATATCATTTCAATTTATAGATACTTACTATTTTTTGTTGTAAGCGTGCATATCCCGTACGCCCTTTTCTGTATGGATACGCGGGACCTGATACTTGTTGACGATTTATGATACTCGTATTTTGAAATTTTTCGGTTCTTCATTTGTCTTTAGAAGTGTCCCATTCTTCCGGTGAAATCAAGTCTACGTATTTACTTGGACGCTCGACATCAACATAATTTTTTTCGGCATCTCTTAGATACTTGTTTGTTAAATAAGATCTAAACCCTCTTATGTCTTTTTCCGGAAAATTGAAAACAATAATCTCTTTTGGTATCATCAATGTTGAAAGACCTCTACGAAAAACATACACAGAGTGCGTTAGTATAAGTAATTTAAAGACATAATCGTAATAAAAAACAAATAACATCACATATGGTACTTGTATCTCACTCCAAATTTTGTCTTTAGAGGTATCCAACTGCTTGTTTCTCCAATTATCACAAGTAATTGGAACTTCTCTCCTTACAAGTGAACCAATGTAACTTGTTAATTTAGAACCGTTAGATTCAATTAGTTGCTCATTTGAATTCCAATGTACATCATATTTTATTCCTCTATTTATATCATGAATGATTTTCTTCATAATAGTTATTCCTCTTCTAATTTACCTTTTCTCTACATTAACGAATTTCTCTCCATCATTAATAGAATCATCATATGTGTGATCCTCGTTACTAGCCATCTAACCTGTAATAAAGAAAAATATAAGTATCTAATGACAAATATATAATTCCAAATATATAATTCCAAATATATAATTCCAAATATTTATCTTGAAGGTTTTTGTTAGAAATATACTATATAAAACCATACCCATTTGTGTTTCTTCATCTAATAACTAAAGCTTCTTGAATTGTTGGTTTATGACATTGTATGCCTCTGAATGATCAAAATCAATTCCTGTTACTCCTATACTTGTAGTAAAAAGTTTTACTCAAGCACACAGTAAAAGAGTTTGGGTATTGTTCACTTATCAATACAGAAGATTCCTAAAATATGTATTATGTATGTGTATGAAACTAATATCTATTGAATTAAATTAAAAATAAACATTCATGGTAATGAAATTTGAGGAATAAATTTACCAAACAACAGCGTCGAGAAGTCCGAAGACCATGATGGTGAAGGTCGAGAAGATGAAGACGATGATGGTGAAGGTGGAGAAGATGAAGACGATGTGAAATCGCTGAGAACGGTGGTGAACGCAGGTGAATATCGTGAAATCACTGAGAACTGTTGAGAGACAGAGGTGAGTAGCAGAAAGAATCGTGTTTTGTTATTCTAGGGTTTAAGAGTTTTAATTTTAGAATTTTGAAAAGGCAACATTTTTAGAAAGCGTTGCCTAAAGTATAGGCATTACCAGCGCTTTTAATGACAAAAGCGCTTTCTAATATATTCCCTATAGCAGCACTTTCAGAACACGCTTTCGTATATATGCCCTATAGTAGCGCTTTCAAGAAAGCATTTTCTTTCCCATGCCCTTTAGCAGCGCTTTTTATTAATTTTAACTTTTTAACTTATAGTAGCACTTCCTGAAATGAGCGATGTCTATGGTGCGCTGTTATTTTTTATTTTTGCAGCGCTTTCTGAAAGCGCTTTCTTATCTGTGCCCTATAACAATGCTTTCAGAAAGTGATTTCGTATCTATTCCCTATAGCAGCGCTTTCAAGGAAGTGCTTTCTTTTCTATGCCCTTTAGCAGAGCTTTTTATTAATTTAGTTTTTAATTTTAATTTTTTAACTTATAGCAGTGTTTCCGGAAATGAGCGCTGTCTATGGTGCACTTTTATTTTTAATTTATGGCGCAGGGAGTGGAGGCCAACATGTGGTCCCCAACCTGAATAAACTCCTCTGAATTATTAGGAGGACGTGGATGCGTTCCTTTTGGGGTCAAGAGGACTCCGTCATATTTGGGGATGTTGGGTGCCTGTTCTACGAGGAGGGAGCTCGTGAGGACCTCATGAGTGTCGCCGGTCCTTCTCGCTAGGCATGAAGTTGTCCCTGAAGGACATATCCTGGTTGATGAGAGGAGTGGAATCACTGCCCGACGTTGTCACGGGAAGACTCTCTCCTACTAGTTTTCTCTTGCAGCATAGTTGGATTGGGCCTCATATGATGTTTGGGCCAAGTGTAGGCTCAATCCAGAATATGAGCCCCCAAGTCGTTGCTCTTGAGGAAAGGAGTTATGACTTAAGATCAACTTCCCCGTATGGTGAGCATAGTTTCGTCGGGGTCCCCCATCACGTCGAAGGACGGGGTCGTTTTTATATGCGACTACTCGAAGAATTGTGATGCTTGATTTTGAACTGAGTACAAATTTCCATTTTCAGTGATGATCCTTTCGGGGATACCGTAACGACAAATGAGGTTATGCTTGATAAACCTGGCTACAACTTTCTTGGTAACTGAGCCATATGAGGCAGCTTCGACCCACTTGGTAAAGTAATCAATGGCAACAAGGATGAAACGATGTCCATTGGAGGCAGTAGGTTTGATCTCCCCGATCATGTCAATGCCCCACATTGCAAATGGTCACGGAGTAGTCATTACATTTAGAGGAATATGAGGTACATGGACTTTGTTAGCATAGATTTGACACTTGTGGCAAGTGCTTGAGTGATGATGACAATCAGTTTCCATTGTGGACCAATAGTAACCATCCCTCAGGATTTTCTTTGCGATAGTGTGTCCACTATAGTGGGTCCTAAGAGGCCATCATGCATTTCTTCCATAATTTTCTCTGCCTGCTTCTTTTCCACACATCGGAGTAGAGTAGTATCATGGTTGCGCTTGTACATGATTCCGTTGCTTAGAAAGAATTTGGCTGAAAATCTTCGCAAGAACTTCTTATCATTGATGGAAGCTCCTTCAGGATATTCTTGTTCCTCAAGATATCTCCTCACCTCATGGTAACATGGCTTCTCTTCGTCGGTGTCAAGCTCATAACAAAGCGCAAGTTCATCAAATATTTCAATTGTAATCATGGAAGCTTCGTTCTCCCATTTGACTTTGAACATGGAAGACATTGTTGCCAAGGCGTCAACCAACTGATTTTCTTCTCTAGGGAAATGTTCAAAGGTGATATCCTCGAAGTATGGTATTAGGGTTAATACGAGCTCCTTGTAAGGAATAAGGATAGGATGCTTAGTGTCCCATTCTCCTTTGATTTGACTGATTACTAGAGCAGAATCTCCGAATACGTTCAAGAACTTGATCCTTAAGTTAATGGCAACCTTTAGACCCAAGATGCATGCTTCATACCCAGCCATGTTGTTCGTATAATCTAGATGTGAAAGGAGTATGGAAACCCTCAGGAGAAATAATTACAGGACCAATTCCAATGCCCAAAGCATTGGAAGCCCAATCAAAAACCATAGTCCATCGGGATCCTTGTTCAGGTCCGTCATATGATCCAGGTTCTTCGCAGTCAGTTACTAGCATAATATTCTCATCCGGGAAGTCAAAGTTCATAGAATGGTAATCATTAACAGCTTGATGAGTCGAATGATCTTCCAATGCGCTTCCTTTCGTGGCCTTTTTAATTGTATATTGAATATCATATTCAGTCAGAATCATTTGCCATCTAGCTATCCATCCGGAGAGGGAGGGCTTCTCGAGATGTACTTGATAGGGTCCATCTTAGAAATCAATAAAGTGGTGTGAGTCAACATATATCGTCTTAGCCGGCGAGCAGCCCATTCCAGAGCGCAATAAGTTTTCTCGAGTAGTGAATATCTGGTTTCACAGTCGGTAAACTTTTTTCTCAGGTAGTATATCGCATGCTCTTTTTGGGCAGACTCGTCATGTTGGCCCAACGCACACCCTATTGAATTCTCTAATACAGTCAAGTACATAATCAAAGGTCTTCCTTCAACTGGAGGCATCAGGATGGGAGGTTCTTGTAAATATTCCTTGATCTTATCAAAGGCTTCTTGGCAGTCGTCGTTCCATTTGACTAATTGATCTTTCTTCAAGAGCTTGAAGGTTGGCTCACAAGTAGCAGTTAAGTGAGATATAAAGTGACTAATATAGTTAAGTCGGCCCAAGAACCCTCTAACTTCTTTCTTGGAATAGGGAACGGGCATTTCTTGAATGGCTTTAACCTTTACAGGCTCAACTTCAATGCCTTTACCACTGACCCCAAACCCTAGAAGTTTTCCAGGCCTCACCCCGAAGGTGCACTTGTTAGGATTCATCCTTAATTTGTACTTCTTCAACCTCTGAAACAGCTTGTGTAGGTGATCGAGGTGTTCTTCTTCAGTCTGCAATCTTGAAATCATATCATCCATATAGACCTCTGTTTCATGATGAATCATATCGTGAAATAAAGCTACCATAACTCTTTGATATGTTGCCCCTGCATTCTTCAATCTGAACGACATGACCTTGTAACAAAAGGTGCCCCATTGTGTAACAAAGGTGGTCTTTTCCATGTCTTCGGGAGCCATCTTGATTTAGTTGTAGCCAGAAAATCCATCCATGAAGGAGAAGACTTTATGTTGAGCGGTGTTGTCAACCAAGATGTCGATATGAGCTAGAGGGAAATCATCTTTGGGGCTTGCCTATTTAAATCCCTATAGTATACACACATATGAACCTTCTCATCTTTCTTTGGTACGGGGACCACATTTGCAACCCATTGAGGATAAGATGTCACAGCTAGGAAACCCGCATTGAATTTTTTCATCACTTCATCTTTTATCTTTTCAGACATGTCAGGCCGCATGCAACAAACTTTTTGCTTAACTGGAGGACAATCTTCCTTCGTTGGCAGACAATGAACCACAATGTCGGTATCCAACCCGGGCATATCTTCATACGACCAAGTAAACACTTTAACATAGTCATGTAACATCTGAACCAATCTTCTCTTGATACCATCTTCTAGGTTGGCGCCGATCTTGACTTCTTTACTGTCTGTCTTAGTGCCTAGGTTGATAACCTCGACTGGCTCTTCATGAGTTTGAATAGCTTTCTCCTCTTGCATCAGCAGCCTGGCTAGTTCTCCTGGTATTTCACAATCTTCCTCGCCTTCGTCTTCGGCTTGGTTAATTGGATGTTCGAAGTCATAACTGGTAATAGTAGAGTCGTTGGCCATGAGATCCAGAGTGGATGGGGATTTGCAAGTGTGTGTGTGCATGTAAGATACATGGCTATTGAAAAAATGCAATAAAGAAAAAGAAAGACGATGAACACAAAATTTGAAAGCAAAAGGTCCAATGGTTTATATTAAATGATCATATGATAAATGAACATGAACAAAACCCTTAACAAATGGACCATAGTGCCACGGGCAAGGCACATGGCTTAAAAGTCATTGCTTGGAATTAAGATTATAGATAAAAGTTCTTGAATTGACAGAAAATTGTAAATAGTAATTACTCATCAATGAAGGAGATGGGAGTGAAATCCTTTCCATGCCAGTTGTTGAGTTTTCCTTCGGCAGTAGGGTAGATCCATTCTTCAAAAACTCATTCATCATCAAAGTCTTCCATAATGTTTACTTCATGACTTCCGATGCGGAGAAGTGGCTTTCCCATGCGAGCGCGCCTGACTTCTTTATGAGCTTTGATGGTGAAACCCAATCTGAATTTGTCTGCTTTAAACGGAATGTCGGGGAGTTGTCCCTCGATAGTACATCCTCCATATTTGACCATGGCACGAGCATCTTTAAGAGAGACCATTCTTGGTACAACTTCGTCAGCTTTTGATATGTCAGAGGAGATTTTGGGGGCGGCAACCATAGGAGGAACAATTTCAAAATCCTGGCACGGAGTTTCTATGAATTCACCATCCATTTCCACATATTTGATGGAATTGAGGTGGCTTACCATAATTTCTTCTTTGCCGCAAATAGTAACGATCTTCCCTTTGACTGGACATTTTAATTTTTGGTGAAGGGTGAATGTTACTGCCCCAGCCCCATGGATCCAAGGGCGCCCAAGAAAACAAGAGAAGGCGGGACGTATGTCCATTATATAAAAGGTAGAGTTGAAAATTTGTGAGCCAACTTTAATTAGGAGATCCACCTCTCCATGAACCATCCTTTTAGACCCATCGAAAGCCCTTACAACAATATCGCTTGGCTTCAATACCAGTCCTTCACAATCTAGCCGGTCCAAAGCACCTTTGGGTAACACATTTAGAGATGAGCCAGTATCAATTAAGACATGTGCCAGGGTGGTTCCCTTGCATTCAATAGAGACATGCAAGACTTTGTTGTGGTTCCTTCCCATAGTAGTCAAATCAGCGTCGGAGAACCCTAATCCATTATCACCCGTTAAACTTGCTACACAGTTCTCGAACTGGTCAACTGTGGTTTCTTGGGGCACATGGGCTTTCTTCAAGAACTTGATTACAACCCGGGCATGAGCGTACGAACATAGTAACAATGATAGCATGGAGATTTTGGAGGGGGTTTGTCAAAGTTGCTCAACTATTTTGAAGTTACTATTCTTTATGATTTTCAGGATTTTCTCCATCTCTCGAGTGGAGGGTTCTTCAGCATCAGTATCTTTGGTAGGTGCCTTTATCCCAGCAGGCTCACCTTCTTTCTCTTTGCCTCTAGAATTGACACTAGACTTGTCATTGGTTATGCGGACGAGAGTTGTTGTAGTAGTGGGTGGTGAAATATCAGGGGGAAAGATCCTCCTTGTTCTTGTTACTTTACTAGAACCTGTAATATTAGTAACATCAACTTCATTTTCGTTGATCCAAGAATCTTGTTTTATCCCATGATAATAAACCTCGGTACCATAGTTCCACTGAACCGCTTTGTCAGAGGAGTAGGAAATATGCCCAACGACAGTGATTATTAAAAGAGCAATGGTTGGTTCATTTGAAATTCTAATAAGACCCTTTGAGGGGACCCTAAGAGGCTTGTTGGAGATAGTTATTATGGACAGGTCTTCAGCTTTGTTGGTTAAACTTTTGATGGTAGGAATCTTCTTAAACAGAATCTCGCGGCTATTTATTAGGCGTTGTACACCTTCCTTCAGCCGCTTGCACCCATTTACTTTTTGATCACAACAAACATAATCTTTAGAATAGCCAGGGAACACCCCGACTCTCGGCAAATTATCCTTCACAGTAGTTAATGGAGTTGTTAAATCTTCAATGGAGGAAACAAATGTAGTATAATCAATTGCATTAACACCTTTGCCATGGTTCGACATTGGTGCGGTTATCACATTTGGATTAGCAGGTGGATCAAATTCAATTGTTTTATTGTCTATCAGATCTTGAATATTATTCTTCAGAGCCCAACATTGATCAGTTTCATGCCCAGTGTTATTGGAATGATACCCGCACTTGGCATTTGGATTGTACTTAAGTGATGAAATGTTTGGATTGGATGGTGGATTACGCAATGTCACTAAGTTGGCCTTCAACAGATGTTGTAAGGCTTGGGACAGTGACATGCTTATTCTCGTGAACTATCTTCGAGGAGCTTCAGATTGTTGATTGTTGGATGATTGTCTTTGAGCAGATGGAGGGTTGGAGATTAATACAACATTAACAGCAGATTATGGATCCTTCTTGGTAAGGGCCCTTTGTTGCAGCCCAAAATTTACCATCTTGATTTCAGAATTTTTATTTGGCTTATATTTCATCTGCATATGCATACATACATTGGTTCTGTTGCTATAAGATCAAGGTATGCCAGTAAAGCATCGACTATTTATCAAAAGTGTCAAAGTCTTTGTGCAGGAAATTTAATCAGATGAGAAACGGGTTATCACCATGTTCTGTTCCCGTGTATTTTCTCATGTCTTGGGCAATATAAGGGAACCAGAGGTTTTGACCTGATTCAGAATAGTTTGGGTTAAAAATCTGTTTTGTTGCGTCAACTTCATAATTTTCTAACTGCGGGCCAAAGTACTATTTTGGGCTGAAATTTGATTACCAAGTCCGTGTTGATATTATTTTCATTTTTCTTGTTTGGTCCGGGAGCCAATTATGTGCAGAGGGTGGTCAAATAATTTTATTAATGAGTTTTTAGGTTATCGATCAACGGTGTTTCGAGCGTTCAGAAATCTCTAACTCTGATTTAATATACCATATCGAGATGATTCTTTCACCATTGAATTCGCCTCGACATCCTCTCCAACTTATGTGTCCGGGCCTAAAGCTACTTCTCGAAGGAAGGTCTCCGAATTAGCAAATCAGACAAAGCTGAATAGTGGAAAATACCGATAAATAGTTGGCTGAATCGTGTTTTGTGCGCACTAAAAAATTCATAACTCAAAGCTTGTGGCTCTTTTTGAACCCGTTAAGGTGGCCAAAATTCCGTTTCGACATCATCTACATTTTCATCTCTCACGGTCGAAAGCTAATTCTACTCAGGAAGGCACCGAAAATGTGGATTTATCAAGTATTTTCACACAGGAAAATTGTGGCAAATGTTTATCTGCACCACATCCAAAAAATCATAACTCGATTGAGTTTTAACGTATCGAGCCTGCTCTGGTGGAATTGTCTCACATTGAGTTAGCTAAATTTTGGTTTCCATTTTCAAGAGCCAATGGTACCCTGAAGGCTTCTGTTTTTAGCCCGAAACGTGTGCAACTCACTGAAAATTCTAAAGCTGGGAATTAAAGTTGTCTGAGGCAAAATTTCAAAAATTCATAACTAAATCACCGCTTATCCGATTGAGCCGATTTTCAGACAGGAGTTTGTTCACAATGTTGGCTACATTTTAGTTTCAAATTTCAACTTCAAAATTCGCACCGGAAATGCCATACTATATTCAAGCAACTTGCTCATTTTGTATTATACATAATCATGCTTACTTGTAATCATTGTTGCTTACTTACAATTTGTATTTCAATTGTGTTGTTATTTTCAAACCATTTTGGTGAGTTGTGCATGCCTTGAGAAGCAAATTTGGACATTGACCGCTTTGGTAACAGATGCGCTTGCTTGCACTTGTTGTGCTATATTTTTTATGCTTTCTCTTATCGATGCCAGCTTTTAGAGCTTTTGTGGAAGATTTCAGATATTTGTTGTAGAGTTTGCTGTATATGAATTTGTTTTAACCGTTTGGTACATATTCAGATCATTGTTGTTGTAAATATTGTAAATACTGCATTTTACCACTTTTTAGAGATCATGTATAGTAGATACGTTTATTGCTTTCTAGAAATCATGTGAAGTGGGAAGCAAGAAATAAAGAGTGTGCACTCGAAGTCGTTGTTTAAAGTCTTATAGCAGGCACCGTTTTCTGTATGCTAATTGTGTTTGTTTAAAATTCTACCTTGTAAGTAGGTATTATGCACGTGTGTTTATATTTGTGCATGCATTATATTACAGGTGATAAGTCCTCAAAAGGAGGCGAGCGGGGAAGGGTCCGTAATCGACCCCCACACATTCTAGTCCGTGTTGTTGCACCCCAAAACTTCCCCTCTCATTTCTCAAGGAATCACCTTGGATTCTCAAGTTTGTTTCCATCCAATTCCAAGCCTTGAACTGCAATTTTCCAAGAAAATCACTCACAAGGGCAAGATGGTCATTTACATATTGAGAAGTCAAACTTTGACTTTTGGATCAAAATCAAATCTCAAAAATCATATTTCATCAAGACATGTTGGAATATGAAGTTTGTTTCATCAAGAAGTTCAAAAGTCAAATTTTACCATGAAAAAGTCAAATTATAAATACTTAGAATTTTTCTAAGTATTTAAGAAAAATGACACTTCAGAACTTCTGAGCCAGCCTCCAGGTAGGTGCAATCAGAAGTTACAAACATGGTTCAGAACATAGCCTTCAGTCAGAACATGGCTCTTCAGCCTCTACGAAAGCTCAATCAGACTTTTCTAGAGTAATTCAAAGAAGGCTAAGAAGCGTGTTGCAAGCTTTCTGGAAAGTCTGAAAGCTCCTTCAGAACATGCTGGAGCCATAAGATAAGAGGATTAGAAGATGGGATGCCACGCTGAAGCAGAACTTCTGATCCAGAACTAAGCCTTGGTGTAGAGTTTCACGTTGCAGGATTTCTGGTTGTGATAAGTCGCATCATCATTTAGTGCTCATTTAATGCTCACAACCACCTTCTGAGTCTTTATCCAAAGGATCTTCACCACGTGTACCTCTATTGTCTTGGGATAGCAACTTTGCTTTGGCTTTTCCTTAAATCCTGCTAACAGCCACCATGGTTGCTTCAAAGACAAGGCAGCGCTTCAGCACATGAAGGCTATTTCAAAGCTTTGGTCAGAACTTGACCAAATCCCAAAACCTTGCTTATACAACTTGCTACAGACCTATGACCAACAGCTGGCTCAGCCTACGCCTGTATCTCATGATTACACCAAACTAGCATACGAAAACTGTGATGAAAAAGAAAAGGAACAGAATGCCAAAACGGGTTCAAATCTCATTTGTTTTTCCCCTCCTAAATCACAGCAAATTCATCTATAAATACTTGGCTTCATCACACGTTTAAGGGGCTGCCTTTTGGAAAGAGAAAACTATCAAGAGAGAGAAGGAAGTAGTGAAATCTTCATAAAAATCCAGATTTCTCATACACAAAAACAAACCTTTGTCCTTCCCTTTGAACCAAAGAACACATCCACTCTTCCGTCTCTCTTGCTGACTCAGTACATCCAAAGGCAGCCACTCAAAGCTCCAAGCACGCTCTAGGTAAGTCTTTCTGACTTTACTTGTTTTTCATTCTGAACATCATTAACATGTAAATATCATAGCATTAATGTTGTACATATCATTGCTTAAGTAGAAAAAACTATGGTCATAACTTCTAGAATAATGTTAGGCTCAGACTTAGGATTGTAACTTCTATGATTTGTTGTGCTGTGATCATTCTGATTTGATGAACTAAATAAATTATTGATGTGCTGATTAAGAGTTGAAATATTGCATAGAACTTCTAATGTTCACTCACTGTTTTAACACTTAGAACTTCTGATGTTCACTCATTGTTTTAATACTTAGAACTTCTGATGACTCACTCACTATTCTAATACAGCACAGAACTTCTGAGTTCTCCTTACATGACAAATACACTGAACTCCTGATTCTCATGCACTGATAACATGCTGAACTGCTGACTGTTTGTTCACTGTCTTAGCACCATACAGAACTTCTGAGTTCTTCCTACTGTTTTGACATGCACATAGTTTCTAAGGTTTTCTCACTGTTCTGACATTCAGAACTTCAGCACATAGCAATCCAGAACTTTTGTGTTTTTTTCCTCTAACATGTCTTGCAGGACCTCAGAGTTTACCAGTCCAGAACTTCTGATCCCACAGATGTCTCTTGCTGAGTCACAACGCTCTTGGCTTCAAAACTTCTGATCCTAGCTGTTCTGCTTACAGCAACACGTTGTTTCCACCTTGCATTTATTTTCCTTTTCATCTATTTAAATATTAACATAAAAAACATAAAAATATTTTCCTTTTAATTTATTTCCTTAAGAGAAAAACATTTTCTAAACAAGTCTATTTCTTTCTTATATTATACATTCCAATATGTTTGTAATAGTAACTTAGGACTTATTTTCACTTGCAACCCACATTCATAAATTTGTACCCCCATCCCCTAAATATTGTAATAGCATAGGACTTTACATTTATGCAATTTATCGCTTTCAAATGTAAATTCAAGTAATTAGGCGAGTATGGCAAGATAAAACCAACAAGTAGACCACTAAAAATCAAAGACAAATGCATGCAATCAAACACACTTGCACACATGCACCCTTAGGGTAATCTCACTTGTTGCCTAAAAAATGGACATGTTATGCACGTGGGGGTGTCTTAGCAAAAACAATCGAAATACAAGATTGTTGTACCCCAAAATTTTCCCTCTCATTTTATCAACATTTCTCATCACAAGGCTCTTTGAACTCAAGACCAAGCTAGGGTTTGCTTTGCTCAAGACATCTCCTTGCACTGTTGACCTAAATTAGGGTTTGAGTTTGCACATGGATTATTTGACTTCAAATTCCCAAAGTGACTTTCATACTTCATGTTGGACTCATAAGTTTTCCAATACCAAGTTTCAAGCCTTGAATCAAATTTTTGCCCAATCAATTGGACAGTTGACCTAGAAATCAACTGTATTGGGGAAAAAGTCAACTGTGGCCAATGTACAGTCAAACCTCATGAATTTTGACCCACATCAACATTATGAACTCATATGAACTATTTTATCAAGTTTGGATCACAGTTCCACAAGAAATTTGATCAGATCACCAAAAGGGCAAAATGGTCATTTTTAGGGTTTTGACTGCACAAAGGCAATTTTTGACTATTTGACCTAGACAATGGCAATTCAAGCTCAACCAAGGACTCAAGGTCTCAATGGCATCATCTTGACCTATTCAAAAAATTCAAAAGATCTCAAATGCATGGGATTGACAGATGAATATTTCAGTCAACTGATCAAAATTTGACTGTGCACTGAAAAGTCAAACTTTGACTTTTTGGTCAAAATAAAGTGCCAAGGGTCATTTTTCATCAAGATGTGTCAAATTATGAAACTTTTTCATCAAGAAACCCAAAATTTCAAATTAGGGTTTGAAATTGAAAAAATTTCATAACTTAGAATTTTTCTAAGTTATGAAATTTTCTTAATTTTTCCTAACTTTGTCCCACATTTTCACCATGATGCAAATGGATTCAAACAAAACTTACAACATGAAAGTTATATTCCTCCATAAAGTATACAATTTTTATTCACAAAGTTTTCTCAAAAGAAGCTTGGATCTCAAGTTATGATTTTTGGAACAAGGGTCCCTAAAATTTTTAACTTAGTGAAATTTTGCCCTAGTTTAGGCAGGATTTTGACCTATCTTCTTGTCCATTTTTCACATAGTTCCACTTGGAGTCTAAAGTTGCATTTCAAATATGGATTATATAGCATGTTGCAAGCTTTCCAAATTGACCAAGAATTCCTCAAACACATTTGTGGTTATGGAGAATCGAATGCTTGAAGTTGGCAAAAACTCACTTTGTATCCATGGCAAATTCATGTTCACTCAAGTGGCATTTTCAAACCAGCATGCTTTGTACTAGTTTGCAGGCCTCTAAACCAATTCACACTCCTTAATTAAATGCGAATCCATCAGTCTAAGCATTTGTTTTGGCCATTTGGGCATTGTACACAAAACTAAGCCCTAAGTAGAAAAAGGTACATTTCTATTTTTGAAAAGGTATGCTTTATGTCAAAACATGATCCTTGAAGCATAGGGACAAGATCTCAGAAGCCAAATCAAATCCAAAAATTCCAGCAACCAAGAGGATTGTATGCATCATATTTGATAGCTTGTGCAGGCCTGAAAACACAACTTCACATTCTTACTTCAAAAACAAGCAACTTGTCAAAATACTCGCAACTTAAAAACCAACAAAGAACAACTTACACAAACATTTCAAACAACTTTCACACAACCCTTTGAGTAAGATACATGAGTGTTTGAGCCCCAAAACCTCCCATAGCCAGAAATCACACTTCTTTGGCAAAACAGGGCAGGTGCTGCAACTTGAGTGCCATAGCTCATTTGGCTCGTGCATTTTTCTCCTTTTTGTTTCAAACACCTTCCATTCAACTCACTCAAGCTATCCCAAACCTCCATTGCCAACTGTAACTCCATTTACAGTGATCACCATTTTCATTTCAAGCTTATGCAGGTTGAGTTCTAGAGGCTGATTCAAGGACTTTCAAGGCAAGGTAGCTGTTGAAAAAGATCAAGTGGAGCTCAGGCAAGCTACCAGATACCTCAAAACTTGTTGAGAAGCACTGCATTGCCCTACACGAATCTAACTGAAACAGGTTTTTCTTCACTTTTTATCTCTCTATTTAGGAACATTTAGCCTTAGGTTTGTGAATAAAAAATGTAGTGTTCATTTCTAGGAAGCCATACATATGCTCAACTTTCATTTATATTAAGTGTGCTAGGAGAATTTCATCCATGAACATGCTGAAAAAACTAGGTCAGATTTTAGGGTCAGAGAAATTCTCTCTGGTCTTTGAGAGTTAGGATTAATGCTTTATATGGTTAGAATCGTATTGAAATTCTCTACAAGTTTGATGTTGTGAGTTTTGGCAAAGGATCACGTATACAGGATGTAGCATTTGAATAGGGCAAGCGCGCGTTTTTTTGTCTGGAGGAAGAAGATGAAGTTGGCTTGGGCTGGGCCTGGCCTGCTTGCTTCTAACACCTCCCATTTTCAGTTTCACACCCCCTGGCCCAATTTCTTGTATTTTCATATTTTTGCATTTCTATTTTCATTTATGATTTTCTTTATTTATTTTCAATTATAAAAAATGCTTAAAAAATATTTTCATAATTTTTTACATTTATTTGGCATTTTATTTAAATTTTTCTAACATAAAAACATTTTGAATACTTTTATATTATTTATTGAAAACTTGAAAATAATATGTAAATTATACTTTTATTTTTATTTCTTATTTTTATTCACACTGAAAATATTATTAAAAATATAATTTATTTTTGTACATATTTTATTTTATATTAAATATATTTAATATATTTAATATATATATATATATATATATATATATATATATATATATATATATATATATATATATATATATATATATATATATATATATATATATATATATATATATACATATATATATATATATATATATATATATATATATATATATATATATATATATATATATATATATATATATATATATATATATATATATATATATATATATATATATATATATATATATATATATATATATATATATATATATATATATATATATATATATATATATATATATATATATATATATATATATATATATATATATATATATACATATATACATATATACTTTTATTTTATTAAATACTTAGAATAAAAATATAAAAATATTACATTTTTATTTTTATTATTATTCATACTAAAAAATACCTTATTTAAGTATATTTTATTTTTATACATATTAATATATTTTTGTATATAAATAATATAATATATTATTTTCTTAAAGAAATTAGGGTTTACCCTTAAAACAAATAAAATTAATCTTTTTTTATTTCTTTATACCTTTTTACATTAAAAATACTTTTACATACATAAACAAATTAAAAAAAAACCTTTTTGCATAATTCATATTATTTGATATTTTATTTATCTTGTTTATTTAAATATTGTACATTTAAATATTGATGCATTTGAGATTCAATTTGGATGTAATAGTAATCTAGGGTTTATATTTCTTGTCAAATACCACCCATTCAAAATTGTACCCCCATTCCCATAATCATGTTGTAATAGCTTAGAATTTAAATTCTCGCACTTTACACTTTCAATTATGGCATGATTAGAGAATTAGGGTTTGTATGCAAAAATCCAAATTAACAAATAGTTTGACCTAATCAAAGATAAAAATGCAGAAAATCAAACACAATACACACTTGCACCCCTAGGATTTATAATCCACTTGTTGCCTTCAAAAATGGGCCATGGTATGGATGTTGGGTACTTTGGCACAACAAAAACAAAACAAAAGATCATAGTCCCTTGATGACGCTATCTTGGTTGCCTAAACAAAAATGATAAAGTCCCTCAAGAAAATTGCCAAAGACACCTAACATAATTGCTATCATGGTCTATACGATGACCCACGCCTGTCCCGTTTAACATCCTAACACAAGGTTGTTCACTAAATACAATGATGAAGCAACACTGTCAAAAGGGTTAAAAACATAAGAAAGATCTTTGGGTAAAATAGGGTAGATAGCTCTTAGTTACTTGATCAAAAGCTTGCAAAACATCCTTGCTATTTTCAAACACACTTCACAACAAAATTTCAAAACATTATCCAAATCAAACTTTCAAAACATTGAAATCTTTTTCAAAAGACAAAAACCCCTTTGTATATGTTGTACCCCAAAATTTGCCCTCCCATATTTCTCAAAATATTCCAAGAAAAATTCACAAGTCCAACCCGGCGCGTCATATTCAGGTATTCTTTCGCCAAGATATCTCTGATAACATATTCTCAAATTCAGGTTCGGCTCAAGAGATAATTCTTTAAAGAAGGTATTCGAATGTGCGAGTTTTCTTGAAGAAATATGGTGAAAAAGTGTGCTGAAAGTGCAGTTTTTACGCGCTAAAAAATTCATAACTTGAAGATCGTGACTCATTTTGAACCTGTTCCGGTGGCCAAAATTCCGTCTTGACATTATCTACGTTTTCATCTCTCACGGCTGGAAGCCAATTTCGATCAGAAGGTCTTCAAAAATGTGGATTTATCAAGTATTTTCGTGCAGAAAATTTGTGACAGAAGTTTATTTGCGTCATGTTCAAAAAATCATAACTTGGTCGATTTTCATCGTATCGAGCTGGTTCCGGTGCCAAAATTTCACAAATTGAGTCGGCTACATTTTCACAGAAGGTATTGAGTTCAAACGGTATTCAAAAGGCCTTCGTTTTTTGCTCAGAGTGCGTGACACGCTGAAAATCCTGAATGCTGAATATTATTTCATCTGGGCCGAAACTTCGAAAATTCATAACTCGATCAATTTTTATCGGATTGGACTCATATTTTTACACAAGGTCCCTGACTTGTAGATCTACAACTTTGCTTCAAAAGTCGAGACCAAATTATGCACCGATCAATACCAGTTTTTTATTGAAGAACGTGTCAGAGTCGACACTGGAGCCCAAAATAAGTTTGTCTGAGCTGAAACTTCAAAAATTCATAACTAATTCACCGTTTATCCGATTGAGTCGATTTTCGGACAGGAGTTAGTTCTCGATGCCGGCTACATTTTGTTTTCACATTTCAACTTCAAAAAATGCACTTAAGCCCCTGCGATTTAGCCTGGAAAGTGACGAATTCAAGTGAATATTGGAGGCCCAATTGCACATTCAAAGCCCATTTTCTTTACCCTAATTTCCACTATATAATCACCTTCTAGTCACACAAACCAAAGGGGAGAAAAAAAAGAAAAAAAGGAGGAGGAAAAGAGAGAAAAAACCTTGTCACAATACTGTTAGAATATCAAACTCTTTCAAAAACCCTAAAACCTTGAAATCCTTATTACAAATCCCTCTCTCACTACAAACAAAGCCATCTCAGCTACAAACCAACATCTTATTACTTCTTCAGTAAGGGTAAGGCTGACTTGATCTCCATGATCCAAAGGGCATAAAAGCATTCATGTCACTACTTTTCCAGTAAGGGTAAGGTTGATTTGATCTCCATGATCAAAAGAGTATAATCATTCATACATGCCATATTGTGCCTAAACATTAAATTTCTTCATATATTGGCTTTATTTGCATTTTATGATTTTATTTGATGTGTTTGTGAGATTCAACACTGCAGATTTAGACAGGATCCCAGGCAGGTTCATTAAGGAACATTGAGGCCAAAAGCCAAATGGCCAAAAGCCAAAAGCCAAATGGCCAGACTAGAAAAACTTATGCATGACACCAATACATGGCGAGGCAGACATTAAGCCAGACATTAAGGGACGTTGAAGCCAGAACACAAATGGCCAAAAGCCAAAAGCCAAATGGCCAAAGTAGAACAACTTATGCATGAAACTCAATCCAATGGCCAAAGAATACAGACCACTGTACTCAGGAGTCAATACTTCAAAAAACCTCCCCTTGGGCCAGACACCCCCTATGGTTTGCTCAATTTTTAATTTTTATTTGTTTTTCCTTTTTATTCTTTTAATTGTTTTTTAATTGTTTTCTTTTAATTCCATAAAATAATTTTCATAATAAATATAAAATACAAAAAAATCAAAAAAATGTTTATTTTATTAATATTAATTTTACTATTATTATTTTTGTAAATAAACTTTAAACAATTAATTAGATTAATTTAGGTTTCAAAACTTTAATATTTTTCTTAATAAATTAAATATGTAGAAATTAGGTTTTTTGACTTTTTCATCATTTTTTTAATAAATAATTTTCTCATCATTATTATTATTATTAACTACTAATTTATTTTGTAAATAAACATGTACATAAATTCTTTAGTAAATTAAGTTAAACTTTAACATTTCTCTCAAATAATTAAAAATAACTTAGAATTAGGGTTTCTTTTAATTTTAATTTTAATTTTCTTATTTCATAAATACAAAAAACCTAAAAAAACACTTCTTTTATTTCAATAAATAATTAATTAATTTTTAATTTCATTTAATTTCTTTAAAGGGTCCAACGCCCTCGAACGTTCTATTTTTATTTCTTTCGCACATTTATTTTCTTTCAAATATTAATGTAATTCTCCCAAAGCCTTGTAAACTCGGACATTTTATATTTTTCGCACTTTATCTTATTTTATGTCAAATCGGGTCCTGGATTTTAATTTGGCGATGTGGACCCGCGCCTTTGTAATAGTTTAGGAACTTTTAATTTCCGCATCTTTTTAACTGTTAATAATTGCATGCAAGAATGAATGTCTAAATAAAAACAAACGCATAGATCACCTTGACATGAATAAGACAAAATAACTGAACATGACACACAAATCACACACCACCCCTAGGGTACGCCTCACTGTTGCCTTACCTCGAAAGGTGATCGTCGAGTAGAGGATGTCTTAGTAAGTCCTCATGATCTGGGAACCTGGCATGAGGGTAGCTTCTAAGGTGTCTTCCTATTGCTCTGGTGATCACCATGTCCCGAACCTCGAATTGACCCGAACACCTCCAACGGTGGTGCTACCTACCTCTCAATGGTGGGATGGCACTACTTTAAAGGACATCTACACAGACGAATTCTTTAGGGTAGGTAGACGACTCTAGATACTTGCTCTAATTTCAAAAACAAATCAAAAAATACTTTTCACACCGACACCTTTTCAAAAAGCTTTCGAAAGCAATTTTTCAAACACTCTTGAGGACCGATACAAGAGTCGAACTGGAATTTTCAAAGAAACTTTTTAAAAAAAACCACAGTTGAAAAGCAAACAAACAATTTTGAAAACACATTGAGCAAGTACCTAAGAGCCCATGGATAACCATGGATAGAAAGGGTGCTAACACCTTCCCTTTCTATAATCTACCTCCCGAACCGAGAGCAATCTCTTTAAGGAATTTTTCTGTGCTTTTGTCCTTTCCATTTGGAGAAAATAAAAGACGGTGGCGACTCTTGCTTCCGCGACATTTCGCGAACCAGCGTTAAATAGTCAGTTCCAGATCCACCGATCACAGAACTGGCGACTCTGCTGGGGACTACTTTAAAAGTGAGGTGTACCTTAGGACTAAGATCACTTGTGTTTTCAATTGTATGCTCTGCTTGCTTTAAATTGTGGGTTGCTTGGGAGTTCTATAGATCCTAACCCGGATCTGGGGGATACCTTCTTAGAAAGTAGCAACAAGGCTGTGAGGGAACTGTGCGGGGTATACCGACATGGTTGAAACAGTCTGCTACGTTGATGTGGCACTTTGGTGTGTACCGGTAACCCTTGAGTTCAGTCAAGGAGAGTACGGGGCCTCCGCGTGGTGTCATGAAGCATCAACAGACCTTAGGAACCTTAATTGAACTATCTTGGCCTCTTTAGGGTAGTGAGATAACTGACTTTGGTGCAGTCCGAGGTTGGTTGATACTCGATACTACACTCAATTGAGGGTTGCTTTCCTGGAATATTTCGGTCGCCAGTTCAGTGGCTAAATCGAAACGATGAACAATGAAAATAATTCCGTGATATTGGGACACTTAGAACCCGGTTACTTCTAATAGGACAGGTTGAGCCCACCAACTTCAAGAGGGTAATACCCAGACCCCATGCTGGCCTAAACTCTAAGGGCTTCTCTTGTGTGACTTGTGTGCCTTCGTACTTGACTACTTACATGTTTTATCTGACACATGAACCACTTGCAGGTTTTGTTTAGTCCTTAATTGGGACCCATGACAGAGCTTACTAACTTTCTTGCAGGTTTTGTTTATAGTCCTTAATCAGGAATCATAACATGGTTTACTAAGTTCTTTGCAGGTTTTGGTTTGCAGTCCTTAATTAGGACTCATAACAGAGTTTACCAAATTTCTTGCAGGTTTTGTTTATGGTCCTTAATTGGGACTTATAACAGGGTGTACTGAGTTTCTTGAAGGTTTTGCCTATAGTCCTTAGTGGGGACTCAAAACAGGGTTACTTACATCACCCCATTCATACCATAACATCATACCATTGCATACATACTAACCCATTTCAAGGATCTCAAGGGCTTGTGTTGCAGGTCATGATAAATCAAACATCTAGCAATGGGCAAAGAGGATTTATTTTCCTCTAGCCAAAGTTGTCAGGGGCTATGACCCACTAGATATGGTGAGCCTTTGACTCTTGAAGAAGGACTCTCAACAATATGAAGTGCCTTCAATCAAGTCACCAGCTTCCAATGCTAACAATTTTCTTGTTTATCCCGCAAGGTCCTTGAAAACATTACATGCATGTCATACATATCATTGCATTACAGGTATCCCTTTTGCATGTCACTTACCTTTCCCGCTGTTTATTTCAGCAATGGCTTTCCAACCAGACAACCAGGATCTTCTTGCTCAAGAGACTCGGTTCGGGGAAATCCTCCTGAATTTATCTAAGGGGCAGGAGGAACTAAGGACACTTCTCAGGGGGACCTTTGTCAGGAACAGTGCTGAGGATGAAAGGCTGAAACACCTACAAGCTGAGATGGATGCTATGAAAGCCCAAATGCTGGGGCAGAGGAATGCCATTCAAGGTTTAACTCAAAGACAAGATGAGCTCCGGTTTCTCTTCAACCAACTGCTTCAAGGTAACCAACTGGGGCAAACGTCTAAGGGTGAAGGGCCAGTCATCATTCAACCACCTTTGAAACAAGGAGATAAGGGGAGAGCTCCTCAAGTGGCTTCAGGGTCACAAACTCAGCAGCAACCTCACCAGCGTCAACCAGACAAGCCTAAAAGGCAGTTCACCAAGATCAACATGTCGCTGGATCAAGCACTACAACAAATGTTGAAGGCAGGGCTGATCACCTTAAAGGCTCCTCTCCGGAATCCAAACACTTCTGCTCCTAACTATCATCCCAACGATAGGTGCGCATATCATTCTAATAGCCCGGGGCATACTACGGACAACTGCTGGCCTCTCAAAAACAAGATTCAAGACATGATCGACGCTGGAGAGATTCAGTTTAAAATACCCAAGACTCCCCACGTGATCACTGCTCCCTTGCCAAAACATGGCTAGGATTGAGAAATTTTTTGTTCATTCGAATGTTCAAGTTGCAATTTTCTTTTGTTCAGACATTTATTCATGTTAAACATTGTTATCACATTAATGCATCGCTTATGTCTATTTTGAAACAATATATTCGTATTCACTAAATGCAAATTATTTTTATATTTTTTCTGATGTCAACTCTTGATCTAAAATTCTAAGCCTCTTGAGGGAGGATGACGAAAACGATACCACAATCTACAGTATGCTTTTGAACAGACCCCGCTGATGAGGTACAGGCATTGTTTCAATCCCTAAACACTGGAGTTATAAGGATGATAATCCCTCGTCAACCCCTCTGAGCCAAAGAAGTAGGAGTTTTTCTTTTCGAAATTCAAAACCCTTCATCATAACCTGGGGCAGGGTAGTTCTCTCAGTTGATCCAAGTGCATAACGAATGGCACCAAAAAGATCCTTACAAAACAAAGAAAGACAGTGATGGTTCCGAATAATCAATAAAGAAAGGCAGTCATTATCTTTCAAAATAAAAAAAAAACCCATTAAGTCAAAACCCATGAAGGAGACTTACAAAACTGGGGCATCCCGCTGACTGTAATTCCAAAAAAGGAAACAGTTCAGGCAAAAAAAGAAAGGGATAACAAAAATCAAAAGAAAGAGGTCTCACAAACCCTCAACAAAAACAAAAATGACTTCCTAGTCAGAATAAATCATCAATGTCCGAACCATCACTGGAAAATCAGAGCAAAGACTCAAACAAGGTCTAACGTATGATCAACTGAGTTTAGGTTTGGAGAACATCACGAAGAGCGGGTGGGTACAAATAATTTGAGCCTTTATCCTTTGTTTCTTAAACCGTGAACCAGGCCACGTTATAACCCTTAAAAGTCCTAGCGGAAGCATGGGTTAGTTCGAAAGCATACTGTTACGAAAGGTATCCTGACTCCTGAAGGCCTACGGTAAAATACGGAGTTGACATCACGTTTTACAAACAATCACCTGTTTTATGAAAAAGAATGCATTTTTAAAATCTTCAAGACAGACATAGGCTTTGCATTTTTAACATAACTTTGTTTGCGTATGACTTTTTGTTTGAACAGCAGGGAAATTCGCACAATGGAAGTCTAATGAACAAAAGTACTTCCAATCAAGGGGATGACATGATCATGGTCCATTATCTGGGGCAACCCAATCAAGATTCGGAGAATCTCTCAAAGGCCAAATAGCCTGGGGCAAATCTCTGCCTAAGTCACTTGGGGCACTCCAGCAACGAATCTTGCACGATCAGGCACCTTCTGGTAATATGGCAACACAAGCAGCCAGGGGCACCTACCTGCATTCTAAGAAGCGTGGACATAGTCGAAAAAATACTACGCCTAATCGAAGACCCGCTAGGTTGACATACCTAGGCAAAAATCAGGGCTTCCCGGCGAACCAAAAGGGTTCGGGCAAAAATAAGGGATGAAAATGAAAATCTGTACACCCGGCAAGTCGAAAACCTGAAAAGGCGGCTTGGGCAAAAATGGGTATCCCGGTGGACTGAAAACCCAAAAGGGCGGTCCAGGCAAAAGTTAGGGATCAAAGCGTATGACTATGTCCTGTCATCTTGTCACTTGCCAACCAGAAGACAGTTGGTCCATCAAACAACTATCAGCACCTCACAGGGCTCCCTCTCCAATATCAGAAACAGGGGCAATGATGAGCTGTCCCAGCAAGCTAATTGTTCTGTCCTCCCAGGTACCAAGGTAGGTTCAGCTAAAGAACATGACCAGTACATCTTAAATTCCCCAGAGAGCCAGCAGTCAGTGCATTCTTCTCCAAGCTATTATCAAACCTCAAGGAAGTTGGGTACCCTCCCGATATCAAACATTCCCCAGCAGCATATATTCTTAACAAGCATCCCCGGCAGTCTTGGTCTAAAGATTGTTCCCCGGCGGTATCTCAATATTCAAAGGAATCACTTCCCCAGCATATCAAAACTTCCCCAGAAAAATCCAGTTTCCCCAGGAAAGTTGGAATTCATATCCCCAAGCAGTAAGCTTATCCCCAGTAGATTCTGGAAGCTTATCCCCTCGCAGAACACGAACGCGTCGCCCGGCTTTATTTAAAGAGTTATTTCCTTAACAGGATATAACTGGGTTATCCTCATCCAAAAGCCACGGAAAGAGCGTCGTCGACAAAGTCTTCATATCCCCAGCAAACTATTATCAACACTCGGCAAGGCATCCCTCTTCCCACAGAGTATTGCTTCCCAGCATGGTCGCTAAAGTATCTTTTCTCCCCGCAGAATCTTCCATTTGCCAAGTTTATTCCTCAACGGAGTCATCTTCTCCTACCGATATTCTTGCAGCTATCATCCCCAACGGAAACGAAGAATCTCACTCTTCAACATCAGCCCAGGATACGACTTCCCGGCACCCGTCAAGGATTCACTTTCCTAGACAAAAACATACATAAAGCATCACATACATCATTATAGCATGCATAGACGCATTATATCATACAAATCTCATTTATGTTGAGAACATCATTGCTTGATCCATATCATGCATTGCATATGACTGACCTTTACCTTTCAGGAAAGATGCAGTTGAAATTCTCAATCATATTTCAAGACCTAGACCGGTTCAGTTAAATCGACCCTAAGATTTTCCTGATGCTTATCCAGTCAAAGGCCTTCTCTGGTTCAGTCAGATCGACCCTAAGATCTCCCTGATGCTTATCCAGTTGAAGATATTTCAAGACCTTGTCCGGTTCAGTTAAATCGACCCTAAGATTTTCCTGATGCTTATCCAGTCAAAGGCCTTCTCTGGTTCAGTCAGATCGACCCTAAGATCTCCCTGATGCTTACCCAGTTGAAGATATTTCAAGACCTTGTCCGGTTCAGTTAAATCGACCCTAAGATTTTCCTGATGCTTATCCAGTCAAAGGCCTTCTCTGGTTCAGTCAGATCGACCCTAAGATCTCCCTGATGCTTATCCAGTTGAAGATATTTCAAGACCTTGTCCGGTTCAGTTAAATCGACCCTAAGATTTTCCTGATGCTTATCCAGTCAAAGGCCTTCTCTGGTTCAGTCAGATCGACCCTAAGATCTCCCTGATGCTTATCCAGTTGAAGATATTCCAAGACCTTGTCCGGTTCAGTTAAATCGACCCTAAGATTTTCCTGATGCTTATCCAGTCAAAGGCCTTCTCTGGTTCAGTCAGATCGACCCTAAGATCTCCCTGATGCTTATCCAGTTGAAGATATTCCAAGACCTTGTCCGGTTCAGTTAAATCGACCCTAAGATTTTCCTGATGCTTATCCAGTCAAAGGCCTTCTCTGGTTCAGTCAGATCGACCCTAAGATCTCCCTGATGCTTATCCAGTTGAAGATTTCAAGACCTTGTCCGGTTCAGTTAAATCGACCCTAAGATTTTCCTGATGCTTATCCAGTCAAAGGCCTTCTCTGGTTCAGTCAGATCGACCCTAAGATCTCCCTGATGCTTATCCAGTTGAAGATATTCCAAGACCTTGTCCGGTTCAGTTAAATCGACCCTAAGATTTTCCTGATACTTATCCAGTCAAAGGCCTTCTCTGGTTCAGTCAGATCGACCCTAAGATCTCCCTGATACTTATCCAGTTGAAGATATTCCAAGACCTTGTCCGGTTCAGTTAAATCGACCCTAAGATTTTCCTGATGCTTATCCAGTCAAAGGCCTTCTCTGGTTCAGTCAGATCGACCCTAAGATCTCCCTGATGCTTATCCAGTTGAAGATATTTCAAGACCTTGTCCGGTTCAGTTAAATCGACCCTAAGATTTTCCTGATGCTTATCCAGTCAAAGGCCTTCTCTGGTTCAGTCAGATCGACCCTAAGATCTCCCTGATGCTTATCCAGTTGAAGATATTCCAAGACCTTGTCCGGTTCAGTTAAATCGACCCTAAGATTTTCCTGATGCTTATCCAGTCAAAGGCCTTCTCTGGTTCAGTCAGATCGACCCTAAGATCTCCCTGATGCTTATCCAGTTGAAGATATTCCAAGACCTTGTCCGGTTCAGTTAAATCGACCCTAAGATTTTCCTGATGCTTATCCAGTCAAAGGCCTTCTCTGGTTCAGTCAGATCGACCCTAAGATCTCCCTGATGCTTATCCAGTTGAAGATATTCCAAGACCTTGTTCGGTTCAGTTAAATCGACCCTAAGATTTTCCTGATGCTTATCCAGTCAAAGGCCTTCTCTGGTTCAGTCAGATCGACCCTAAGATCTCCCTGATGCTTATCCAGTTGAAGAGATTTCAAGACCTAGACCGGTTCAGTTAAATCGACCCTAAGATTTTCCTGATGCTTATCCAGTCAAAGGCCTTCTCTGGTTCAGTCAGATCGACCCTAAGATCTCCCTGATGCTTATCCAGTTGAAGATATTCCAAGACCTTGTCCGGTTCAGTTAAATCGACCCTAAGATTTTCCTGATTCTTAGCCAGTCAAAGGCCTTCTCTGGTTCAGACAGATCGACCCTAAGATCTCCCTGATGCTTATCCAGTTGAAGATATTCCAAGACCTTGTTCGGTTCAGTTAAATCGACCCTAAGATTTTCCTGATGCTTATCCAGTCAAAGGCCTTCTCTGGTTCAGTCAGATCGACCCTAAGATCTCCCTGATGCTTATCCAGTTGAAGATATTCCAAGACCTTGTCCGGTTCAGTTAAATCGACCCTAAGATTTTCTTGATGCTTATCCAGTCAAAGGCCTTCTCTGGTTCAGTCAGATCGACCCTAAGATCTCCCTAATGCTTATCCAGTTGAAGATATTTCAAGACCTTGTCCGGTTCAGTTAAATCGACCCTAAGATTTTCCTGATGCTTATCCAGTCAAAGGCCTTCTCTGGTTCAGTCAGATCGACCCTAAGATCTCCCTGATGCTTATCCAGTTGAAGATATTCCAAGACCTTGTCCGGTTCAGTTAAATCGACCCTAAGATTTTCCTGATGCTTATCCAGTCAAAGGCCTCCTCTGGTTCAGTCAGATCGACCCTAAGATCTCCCTGATTCTTATCCCAGTAGAAGACACCCAAGATTTTTCTCAACGAGTATTGTTGAAGTTAAAGTCGCCCAAGGTTCTCTTACCGTTCATACTAAGATGGTAACCATCCCTGGTTCATTCACCATCTTTTGAAGCTCCAAACTCAGCTCCTGTAACCAATCAGGACATATCTATGCCAAGCATCTAAAATCAGCTCCTGCAACATGTCAGGTACCCATTTTTTCTTTTGCAGGTACGCAGGTTCTCGCTAAGGAATCTCTTACGCAATCAACATCCAGATGGCATCTATAAGCCCATCATCCTATCCAGCAACCTCTAAATGGCATCTATAAGCCCATTCCCACCATCACACTACTATGTGAGCGCAAATTTCTGGGCACTCTAGTGTTCAATCATCTTCCACCCTCGGATTACGAAAGGCACGTCAGTCAATCTGCATCCTCAGGTCTAAGAAGATTGAACAGGGGCAACTGTTGTACCCCAAAATTTGCCCTCCCATATTTCTCAAAATATTCCAAGAAAAATTCACAAGTCCAACCCGGCGCGTCATATTCAGGTATTCTTTCGCCAAGATATCTCTGATAACATATTCTCAAATTCAGGTTCGGCTCAAGAGATAATTCTTTAAAGAAGGTATCCGAATGTGCGAGTTTTCTTGAAGAAATATGGTGAAAAAGTGTGCTGAAAGTGCAGTTTTTACGCGCTAAAAAATTCATAACTTGAAGATCGTGACTCATTTTGAACCTGTTCCGGTGGCCAAAATTCCGTCTTGACATTATCTACGTTTTCATCTCTCACGGCTGGAAGCCAATTTCGATCAGAAGGTCTTCAAAAATGTGGATTTATCAAGTATTTTCGTTCAGAAAATTTGTGACAGAAGTTTATTTGCGTCATGTTCAAAAAATCATAACTTGGTCGATTTTCATCGTATCGAGCTGGTTCCGGTGCCAAAATTTCACAAATTGAGTCGGCTACATTTTCACAGAAGGTATTGAGTTCAAACGGTATTCAAAAGGCCTTCGTTTTTTGCTCAGAGTGCGTGACACGCTGAAAATCCTGAATGCTGAATATTATTTCATCTGGGCCGAAACTTCGAAAATTCATAACTCGGTCAATTTTTATCGGATTGGACTCATATTTTTACACAAGGTCCCTGACTTGTAGATCTACAACTTTGCTTCAAAAGTCGAGACCAAATTATGCACCGATCAATACCAGTTTTTTATTGAAGAACGTGTCAAAGTCGACACTGGAGCCCAAAATAAGTTTGTCTGAGCTGAAACTTCAAAAATTCATAACTAATTCACCGTTTATCCGATTGAGTCGATTTTCGGACAGGAGTTAGTTCTCGATGCCGGCTACATTTTGTTTTCACATTTCAACTTCAAAAAATGCACTTAAGCCCCTGCGATTTAGCCTGGAAAGTGACGAATTCAAGTGAATATTGGAGGCCCAATTGCACATTCAAAGCCCATTTTCTTTACCCTAATTTCCACTATATAATCACCTTCTAGTCACACAAACCAAAGGGGAGAAAAAAAAGAAAAAAAGGAGGAGGAAAAGAGAGAAAAAACCTTGTCACAATACTGTTAGAATATCAAACTCTTTCAAAAACCCTAAAACCTTGAAATCCTTATTACAAATCCCTCTCTCACTACAAACAAAGCCATCTCAGCTACAAACCAACATCTTATTACTTCTTCAGTAAGGGTAAGGCTGGCTTGATCTCCATGATCCAAAGGGCATAAAAGCATTCATGTCACTACTTTTCCAGTAAGGGTAAGGTTGATTTGATCTCCATGATCAAAAGAGTATAATCATTCATACATGCCATATTGTGCCTAAACATTAAATTTCTTCATATATTGGCTTTATTTGCATTTTATGATTTTATTTGATGTGTTTGTGAGATTCAACACTGCAGATTTAGACAGGATCCCAGGCAGGTTCATTAAGGAACATTGAGGCCAAAAGCCAAATGGCCAAAAGCCAAAAGCCAAATGGCCAGACTAGAAAAACTTATGCATGACACCAATACATGGCGAGGCAGACATTAAGCCAGACATTAAGGGACGTTGAAGCCAGAACACAAATGGCCAAAAGCCAAAAGCCAAATGGCCAAAGTAGAACAACTTATGCATGAAACTCAATCCAATGGCCAAAGAATACAGACCACTGTACTCAGGAGTCAATACTTCAAAAAACCTCCCCTTGGGCCAGACACCCCCTATGGTTTGCTCAATTTTTAATTTTTATTTGTTTTTCCTTTTTATTCTTTTAATTGTTTTTTAATTGTTTTCTTTTAATTCCATAAAATAATTTTCATAATAAATATAAAATACAAAAAAATCAAAAAAATGTTTATTTTATTAATATTAATTTTACTATTATTATTTTTGTAAATAAACTTTAAACAATTAATTAGATTAATTTAGGTTTCAAAACTTTAATATTTTTCTTAATAAATTAAATATGTAGAAATTAGGTTTTTTGACTTTTTCATCATTTTTTTAATAAATAATTTTCTCATTATTATTATTATTATTAACTACTAATTTATTTTGTAAATAAACATGTACATAAATTCTTTAGTAAATTAAGTTAAACTTTAACATTTCTCTCAAATAATTAAAAATAACTTAGAATTAGGGTTTCTTTTAATTTTAATTTTAATTTTCTTATTTCATAAATACAAAAACCTAAAAAAACACTTCTTTTATTTCAATAAATAATTAATTAATTTTTAATTTCATTTAATTTCTTTAAAGGGTCCAACGCCCTCGAACGTTCTATTTTTATTTCTTTCGCACATTTATTTTCTTTCAAATATTAATGTAATTCTCCCAAAGCCTTGTAAACTCGGACATTTTATAATTTTCGCACTTTATCTTATTTTATGTCAAATCGGGTCCTGGATTTTAATTTGGCGATGTGGACCCGCGCCTTTGTAATAGTTTAGGAACTTTTAATTTCCGCATCTTTTTAACTGTTAATAATTGCATGCAAGAATGAATGTCTAAATAAAAACAAACGCATAGATCACCTTGACATGAATAAGACAAAATAACTGAACATGACACACAAATCACACACCACCCCTAGGGTACGCCTCACTGTTGCCTTGCCTCGAAAGGTGATCGTCGAGTAGAGGATGTCTTAGTAAGTCCTCATGATCCGGGAACCTGGCATGAGGGTAGCTTCTAAGGTGTCTTCCTATTGCTCTGGTGATCACCATGTCCCGAACCTCGAATTGACCCGAACACCTCCAACGGTGGTGCTACCTACCTCTCAATGGTGGGATGGCACTACTTTAAAGGACATCTACACAGACGAATTCTTTAGGGTAGGTAGACGACTCTAGATACTTGCTCTAATTTCAAAAACAAATCAAAAAATACTTTTCACACCGACACCTTTTCAAAAAGCTTTCGAAAGCAATTTTTCAAACACTCTTGAGGACCGATACAAGAGTCGAACTGGAATTTTCAAAGAAACTTTTTAAAAAAAACCACAGTTGAAAAGCAAACAAACAATTTTGAAAACACATTGAGCAAGTACCTAAGAGCCCATGGATAACCATGGATAGAAAGGGTGCTAACACCTTCCCTTTCTATAATCTACCTCCCGAACCGAGAGCAATCTCTTTAAGGAATTTTTCTGTGCTTTTGTCCTTTCCATTTGGAGAAAATAAAAGACGGTGGCGACTCTTGCTTCCGCGACATTTCGCGAACCAGCGTTAAATAGTCAGTTCCAGATCCACCGATCACAGTATACATTCAAACAAGAATCATTACAAAGGTAGCCACAACGATGGACTCTTTTCAAAACATCTTTCAAAACCACACACAAAGCACCATTTTAAACAATTGAAAAGCACCATTTTAAACAATTGGAAAAGCACAACAAGTGATCTAAACAAGTAACTAAGAGCCCATGGATAACCATGGATGAAAAGGATGCTTGCACCTTCCCTTTTCATAATCTACTCCCCGAACCCAAGAAAACATCTCAAAGGTCTTTCCTGTGCTTTTTGACCTTTCCTTAGGATAAAATAAAAAGTCGGTGGCGACTCTTGCTAAACCGAAACATTTGCAAACACAAACGCAAAACCTCAAGTCAGTTCTCCCACCGTATCACAGAACTGGCGACTCTGCTGGGGAATATTTCTAAAAGTGGAGTGACCTTAGGGTTTAGATCACCTTTTGCATGCTTATCTTGTTTGCTTTGATTGCTTTACATTTGGTTCTCTTGTTTGGGCTTGAAATCCTCTACCCGGATTTGTGAAACATTCATAGGTAAATAGCAATACATTGTGGAAACTGTGCGGGGTATACCGACATGGTTGAAGCAATAGCTATATTAGTGTGACATATTTGTGAGTACCGGTAGCCTTTGAGTCAATCAAAGAGAATACAGGGCCGCTGAGTGATGTCATGAATCACTAATGAACTCTTAGAACCTTACTTGACCATCTTGGCCTTATTAGGGGTAATGAGATGACTGACTTTGGTGCAGTCCAAAGTTGGTAGATACTTGATACTACACTCATTGAGGGTTGTTTTCTTGGAATATTTTGGTCGCCAGTTAAGTGGCTAAACCAAAACAATGAACACAAAATAATCCAGTGATATTCAGCTCCTTAGAGCCCGATTACTATTTATAGCACAAGTTGAGCCAACTAACTTCAAGAGGGTACTTACCTATGAAACCTCATGCAAGCCTAAAACTAGGAACTTGTGTGACTTGCTTGTACATGTGCTTGTGCATACATCATGAACATCATAAAGCATCATATGCATCCACTAACCATTTCAAGGGTTTGGATCTTCATCTTTGTTCTTGTTTTGTAGGTCATGGAATCTCTTCGCAGGAAAACAATTCAAGTCAACCTTGTGAGAATCCCTCCTCAACTCAAGGAGCTTACTTCCAAGATTCCAGAGAATTCTCTCTTCAGTGAAAGACATGGTAGAATTCTCAACTTGGTCAACTCCAACATTGAAGAAGACATGGTGAAAGTTCTCTTCTAGTTCTTTGACCCCCTACACCACTGTTTCACATTCCCTGATTACCAACTAGTACCTACTTTGGAGGAATTTTCTCAACTCCTGAGGATTCCTATTCTTCATCAACTAACCTACAACGGTACAAAAATAGAACCAAAGCTTGAAGATGTTGCTCAAGCATTGCACTTGCAACCATCTGATATCAAAGGTCATTGGGAAACCAGAAGTGGTGTCAAGGGTTTCTTGGCAAAGTTTCTGTTTGAGAAGGCACAAGACTGCTGGAATTCTTTAGATCTACAAGCTTTTGAAGAGATTGTGGCACTCCTCATCTATGGGTTGGTCTTGTTCCCAAACCCTGACCAGCTTATAGATGTGAACGCTGTCAAGATTTTCATATCTCGGAATCCTGTGCCTACATTGCTTGGGGACATCCTACACTCATTTTACACACGAATAATGAGGAAAAGAGGTGTTCGCATGTGCTGTACCCCTCTGCTAGTAAGGTGGTTTATTTCTCACCTTCCCCAAACAATTTTGAAGAATGAGCAGGGTTTAAGGTGGTCACAACGGTTGATGACCCTCACACATTCTGATGTTCATTGGTGTTCTCGATCCAGAGAAAATGTCATCATCATTAATCGTTATGGAGAATTCCCTAATGTCCCATTACTTGGCATTAGGGGAGGCATTACCTACAACCCCTGTTTAGCTCTAAGACAATTTGGGTATGCCCGGAGGGATGGCCCTCATGATATGCTGATCCCTGACCTAGTTTTTGACTTCGACAATGACACTCAAGGACTTCGACAAAGGTTTATCAGAGCTTGGACGATGACCAACAAAGTGGATAGTAAGACACTGGGGCACAAGAATTCCATCCCCCTTGAGCCTTATCTGGCGTGGGTACGAACCTGCGCCCAAAATCTTATGATGCCATACCCCCACATTCTCCCCGTGATCAAAGAGCATGTTATGGAAGGAGAGGTTCCATACACCCTCCTACATCCAGACATGCCAACATCATTGGAAGAATTACAAGAGAGTTGGATCCAGCTCAAGGAAGAACGAAATACTTTTGAAGCCAGCTTCTATGCCAGTGAGAAGAAGGTTTTGGAGCTTACCCGCCGACTTCATGAGGAGGAAACTCTCAACACTTACATCGCGCCAAAGAGGATGTGCAATATCTTTTTACATTAAGAATTTTGTAATATTTTTCTCATGGGGCATTTATGTACTAACAAATTTCTTCTTAATATGACGTGTGTTCTTTTTGTTTGCAACAAATTTGAAATTCTGAATCCTTGAATGCATTACATGAATAACATATCATTCATCATATGCATAAACAGGTCTTCACACCAGGTTTCCTTATCTTTCTGTTGTTTATTTCAGCAAGATGGATTTGGAGCAGACGGTTAAGGAGCTGCAAGCACAAAATTCGCAATTCCAGCAACTCCTCATGACCATAGCAAAGGGTCAAGAGGATCTCAAAGCACTGTTAGAGAAAGAGAAGGAACCAGAAAGGAAGAAAAAGAAAAGAATTGGGGTAGCCACTATGGGAAGAAGATTTGAGCATCAGGCTAGGAGAGTTCTAGAGTTCCCCTCGACGTTTGACGAAGGGGTTGGTAAAGGAAAAGGCACTGCAATGCCTTCTGAATCTGAAGCTGAAGAGGAAGAAGAGGAAGAGGACGAAGATTACTCCGAACATCAATATCCCCCGGCGGATGATAAGTATAAAAATCTTGAGGATCGGTTGGCAGCCATGGAGTTGCAAAGGGTACCTGGTTTAGATTTCGAAGAACTAGGATTGGTCGTTGGGATCGTCATTCCTCCCAAGTTCAAAGTACCTACATTTTCCAAGTGTGACAGTCTGTCCTGTCCAAAGATGCATCTGAGGTCCTACGTCAAAAAAATCCAACCCCACTCATCTGATAAGGATCTTTGGGTCCATTTTTCCCAAGATAGTTTGTCAGGTACACAATTGGACTGGTTCTATCAACTTGGGAGGCCAAATGTTCACAACTGGGAAGATTTAGCTGCTGCTTTCTACCGACAATACCAATACAATGTAGATTTAGCGCCTACTCGTACTCAACTACAGAGTATGGGTATGGCTTCTAATGAGGGATTCAAGGAATATGCCCAGAAGTGGTGGGATCTGGCCGGAAGGGTGAAACCACCATTGTCGGATAGAGAGATGGTTGATATGTTTTTAGGGACTCTGTCAGGTCCATTCTTCAATCATTTAATCGGGAGTTCATCTGCAGGATTCACCAAATTAATTCTGACCGGTGAAAGGGTCGAAGCGGGCATTAAAAGTGGTAAAATTCAGAAAGATGCCTCCGCTTCCACTGCTATTAAGAAGATCTTCCCAGCTAAGAAGGAAGTTTCTGCTATTCACAACCAGAGAAACCAAGGGAGAATGGAGCGCCGACCAACGGTGGGGGCTGTGATGATCCAAAACTCTTTAACCGATCAACCTCGCAATAATCAACCAAGAGTTAATCAGCAAAGGGTAGAAAGGCCACAACGACAATTCACCCGAATCAACATGACACCGGCTCAAGTCCTCCCTCATCTGTTAAAGCTGAATCTCACCAACTTGAAGGAAGCGCCGAAGAACCCCAATACCTCTTCTCCTTATTATCACTCCAATGCAAAATGTGCATACCACTCTGACAGTGTAGGGCATGATACCAACAACTATTGGGCTCTAAAAAACAAGATCCAAGACCTGATAGACGCCAAGGAGGTAGAATTTGATGCGCCCGAAAAGCCAAATGTGATTTCTTCCCCAATGCCGAAGCACGGTCATAATGTCCATGCCGTTATGGAAGATCTTCATGTCACCACCGTTAATGAATTAATGACTCTGTTACTAGTGATTAAAGTGAATTTGATGAAAGCCGGGATATTCCCAGGCTGTGGAAAAGACTGTTACTTTTGTTCAAACTTGCAAGCTGACTGCCCACTGTTGAAATCAGGCATCCAACGCCTGATGGATACCCAAGAGATCCTCTTCCAAAAGACTCCCGTTGATACTATCACTCATGTTACTCCTATTACTTTTAATACTTCAACCAATGAAATTGCCATAATAACCATCTTCGACGATATTTCCAAGACCTACAAAAGGCCTGTTAAGATTACGCCTGATCCTAAGTTTGTGCCGTTGAAAATCACCATGCCGGGGCCTGTCCCGTATAAATCTAATAAGATGATACCCTGGAACTACGGAGGAGAAATCTTCTACCATGGTATCAAGTAGATTGAATCAGTCCAAGAGAATTCCGATGATGAAACCTGATGTGTCTGCGATCGACCTAATGTGTCTAACGGTATCTTAACTGCAAGTGCACAGTCTATCGCGGTAGTAATAAAAAGATGTCGAACCCACAGGGACTTCGTAATCACTCTAGTGTTATGAACAGGGTTGTTTAGCTAAGGCGGAAATTGTCACGTTTGGTTTTTAGAAGTTTAAAACAAAAGGGAAACTATATTCGATTAAGGGAATTAATATTAAAGTGGTCGGAGCGTAATGATTTGAACCTATGCAAATTAAGTTGTACCTAAGCATATAAAAATATTTAACTTAATTGTTCTGTAGTACTTATCAGTTTAAAAACCCTCGATTCACACTCTCGTGGTCTTACCTCGGATCATACTCCTAAAGCCAAATGTCTGCTCTCGCTAGTCCATAAGTGTTTAGAAAGCATCTTTTTGAAAACTAAATAAGTCTAATTCGTTTTAAAGCGCTCTCGCTGTATTTAAATCGAATGCCTAACTTTAGCTATCCGGTTAAAACCTCACACTCTCGTGGTCTTGATTTCTCCCTATTTCACTTTCTTTACTCTCGTAATAAAAAGCTTAATTTTTAATTATAAAAAGTCACGGCCAGAAATTAAGTTGATTAAGGTTTTAGCTTAGAAAAACATTAATTTATTCGGTTATTTCATCACACCCCGACTACGGGTATTTAGCTACTCATAATACTCGGAATTAAAAAGCAGGAAATAAATTCAGAAAACAATAGCGCATGCATAATAAATAAAGAATAGAAATATAACATAAATAAAATTTGCAATTATATCAAATACAATAAAAACCTGAAAAGCAATAAAATCCGAGATCCTTCTTCCACAAGCCGGCAAGATTGGAACGTCGGAATGAAAACTTAAATGGACGAAATTCGGAAATAAAATCGAGATTAAAAATCGGCAGAGCTTCCACAAGGTTTTTGTGAACTAAACTCTCCTCACTTTTCTTTCTAAGTCTAAGCTATATATAGAGAATAAAAGTACGGTTGGAATTATATCTGAGTTCCTAGATTCTTGGTTTTACTGAGAAAAATGAGGAGAAAGTGGTCTTGGAAGTTGGAGAGAATTTAGGCACGTATGCATGCTTTGCTTGACCACTTCATTTTGCTTTACCACGTTCTGTTGCTTGACCACGTTCAAAATTTAACACTTATAAGCTTGTTACGGGCGTGGCTGGGGCGTCACGCGCAGTTTGCATGAAATAGCGTGTTACGGTCGTGGCAGGGGCGTGACAAGCGTAACGCGCGTCTGAAGCGTCTTATGGTCGTGGCAAGGGCGTGACGACCGTAATGGCATCAATTATGGATTTCTTGACAGATTTATCTTTTCTCTTTGGTCTTGGCTGCAATCTCGCACATTTCACGTTTCTTCTTAGTTTGAGCTGAGATATGTTGTACCTGCATAAAACCATACAGAACTCAGAATATTCGAGAGTTAATCGGGTAAATACGACATAAAACGGATAAATTTTATGGTAAATATATGATATGATTTCACGTTATCAAAACCCCTGATATAGGAAATATTGTAGGAACGATCAAGATAACTCGGAGCAGAAGGATCTTCTCTCCAGAGATTGCTCCTCCACGGGCAGTCTTCGGACCCTCGGGAGTTTCTGTACCTGTCAAGCCATCTGTACAAAGCCCGGTAATTGAAGAACTTGATGCTCCTAAAGATAGACCCTCTGATGTTGCTACCAAAGGTAAGGGGATACTAGAAGCGCCTGTCAGGACGAAGGCTTAGACTGTGGTAATCCCCGAGACCACCCAGAAAGAGATGGAAGAAATCTTAAAGATAATCAAGAAGAGAGACTACGATGTTGTGGAGCAGCTAGGGCAGACCCCTTCCAAAATCTCCATGCTGGCTCTCCTACTCTGCTCTGAGGCTCATGCTAAGGCCTTAATTAAATTTCTAAAGACGGCACACATGCCTCAAGAAACTTCTGCTGACCAGTTTCAAGAGTGCGTGGCTAGCCTTACAGCTGATAACGATCTTGGTTTTTTTGATGCTGATTTGACCCCTAAGGGAAGGAAGCACAACGACGCGCTGCATGTCTCGGTAGAATGCATAGGGACCACACTTTCCCATGTTCTGGTTGACACCGGTTCATCCTTAAATGTGCTGCCAAAGAAGGCGTTGGACAGGTTAGACTGTGAAGGATTGACCCTAAAACCCAGTAACATCATTGTTAGAGCCTTCGACGGTTCTAAGAGGATGGTTCATGGAGAAGTGGACATCCCAATCAAAGTGGGCACATAAATTTTCAACTCTACCTTTTATGTGATGGAAATCCGTCCTTCATATTCATGCTTGTTGGGAAGACCGTGGATCCACAATGCTGGGACAGTCACTTCCTCTCTGCACCAAATGCTAAAGTATCCAGTTCAGGGTAAGATTATAACGGTGCATGGTGAGGAAGATTACATGATAAGTCACCTAAACTCCTTCCGCTATGTGGAGTTAGATGGCGAATTCATAGAAACGCCTTTCCAACATTTTGAAGAAGTTTCTCCCGAAGTCGCAGTTGCAAAGACAATGACTGATGTGCCTATCGTTCCCAAGCCTGTGTCTAGGATGGCATCCCTCAAATATGCGGAGGCTATAATCAAAGAAGGAAGGAGTATAGGGTGGGGGCAACTGCCTGATTTTCCTCACAAGACGAACAAGTTCGGGTTAGGTTTTACTGCTGCTGGCCAAAAAGTTGTGCGTCACTCCAGGGCTGGAGGACCACCCGTAAAAATCACTCACCATGGAATTAATGCCTTAGAAGATGATGATGAAGAAGACAACTTTGAAGATTGGACCTTTCCAACCGTCGAAGGAGGATTAAGCAACTGGGAAGCGAAAGACTTCGTTCCCATCTCTTTCATCAACCAGTAATTTATCTTTGAACAATTTCCTATTTTGGTCTGTAATAATTAAACAATTCGTACACTATTTTCACCTTATGCCTTACCCGGGGCATATAGGTCCATTTGTAAGGGCTTGATTTCTTCATTATCATATGCCATTTTTAAGTGAATCATTGGACGTTTTCATCTATAAACTGTTGTGTTCATATTCTTTCATTTTACATTTTGTTTTGTTTAAGGATGGCTATCCCTTACACACACCCACACTCACAAAATGCAGGTACCCATCCACTCCGGATTCCATGGGTGACTATTCTGCTTTAGCCTTCAGTGACTCTGAAGATTTGGTTAATCATGCCGAGTACGAAGGTGATGAAGACTGTGAAATGCCTGGAGAGTTAGCCATACTTTTGCAGCAAGAAGAGAGGGATATTCTGCCCCATGAAGAGTTGCTAGAGACCATCAATTTGGGAACAGAGGAAGACAAGAAAGAGGTAAAGGTGGGTGCCAACCTGGAACCAAGTGTCAAAAAGCGCTTAGTGCAGTTGTTGAATGAATATGTCGAAATCTTCGCCTAGTCCTATGAAGACATGCCGGGACTCGACACAGACATCGTGGTTCACCGTCTCCCTACAAGAGAAGATTATCCACCAATCAAACAAAAAGTTCGCCGGATGAGGCCCGACATGTCTGAAAAGATCAAAGCTGAGGTGATAAAGCAATCCAATGTTGGCTTTCTGGCTGTTACTTCCTATCCAAAATGGGTTGCTAACATTGTGCTCGTGCCTAAGAAGGACGGCAAAGTCAGAATGTGTGTGGACTATCGGGACTTAAACAGGGCTAGTCCTAAATATGATTTTCCACTACCACACATTGACATCTTGGTTGACAACACTGATCAACATAAGGTATTTTTCTTCATGGATGGATTCTCGGGATACAACCAGATCAAAATGGCCCCCGAAGACATGGAGAAGACTACTTTTGTCATGCAGTGGGGTACCTTCTGCTACAAAGTGATGCCATTCGGACTGAAGAATGCCGGGGCAACCTATCAATGCGCTATGGTAGCTTTTTTCCATGACATGATACATCATGAGATTGAAGTCTACGTAGACGACATGATAGCCCGTTCACAGACATAAGAAGAACACCTCGACCATCTACAAAAGCTGTTTGTCATATTGAAGGAGTATAAGCTCAGACTGAACCCTAGCAAGTTCACTTTTGGAGTCAGGTCTGGTAAACTTTTGGGATTTATCGTCAGTAACAAGGGCATTGAGGTTGATCCTTCTAAAGTCAAAGCTATATAAGAAATGCATGCCCCCCGCACTGAAAAGGAGGTTAAAGGTTTCTTGGGACGCTTAAACTATATTGCAAGGTTCATCTCTCACCTAACATCTACCTGTGAGCCAATCTTCAAGCTGTTGAAGAAAGATCAGGTGGTTGAATGGAACAATGATTGTCAAGTTGCTTTTGATAAGATCAAGGAGTATTTGCTGGAACCTCCTATCTTGATGCCACCCGTCGAAGGAAGGCCGTTAATCATGTATCTGACTGTTTTGGATATCTCAATGGGGTGCGTACTGGGCCAACATGACGAGTCTGGCCGAAAAGAGCATGCCATTTATTACCTTAGCAAAAAGTTTACCGACTGTGAGACTCGCTACTCACTGCTCGAGAAAACTTGCTGCGCTTTGGTATGGTCTGCTCGCCGGCTAAGGCAGTATATGTTGACACATACCACTTTGCTGATTTCTAAAATGGATCCTATTAAGTATATCTTCGAAAAGCCTGCTTTATCTGGAAGAATCGCTAGATGGAAAATGATTCTGACTGAGTATGATATCCAGTACACAACCCAAAAAGCTATAAAGGGGAGTGTACTTGCTGACCATCTAGCTCATCAAGCCGTCGAAGATTACCAATCTATGAGATTCAACTTTCTTGACGAGGACATCATGACATTGGACAACATTGAAGGTAACGGACTGTATGATGGACCTGAACAAGGATCCGAATGGACCCTGTACTTTGATGGTGCTTCAAACGCACTTGGCAACGATATCGGTGCGGTACTTATTTCTCCGGAAGGTTGCCATACACCCTTCACTGCCCGACTTTGTTTCAGCTGTACCAATAATATGGCTGAATATGAAGCTTGCATCTTTGGTCTCAAGGCTGCTATTGACTTGGGAATCAAATCGTTGGTCGTATTTGGGGACTCAGCTTTGGTTATCAGTCAAATCAAAGGAGAGTGGGATACTAAACATCCTAATCTTATCCCATACAAAGAACATGTCCTGACATTGTTGCCTCATTTCGAGCAGATTACCTTTGAGCACTTCCCGCGAGAAGAAAATCAGCTAGCAAATGCTTTGGCTATAATGTCTTCCATGTTTAAACTCAATTGGGATAATGAGGCTCCCCAAATCACCATCAAACGAATGGACGAACCTGCACACTGTCATGAGATTAATACCAAAGAAGTAGTGGAACAACCCTGGTTTCATGAAATCAAAAGGTATCTCCAGACTCGAGAATACCCTGAAGGAGCTCCAGTCAATGACAAAAAGTTCTTAAGGAGATTTGCTGCCAAGTTCTTCCTAAGAAATGGTATCCTATATAAGCGCAGCCATGATTGTGTTCTACTTCGTTGTGTGGACAAGGTTGAAGCAGGGTTGATCATGACCGAAATACATGTGGCACATTTGGCACTCACTTAAGCGGACATACGATGGCTAAGAAAATTCTAAGGGCAGGCTACTACTGGTCTACCATGGAAGTTGATTGTCATCAACATTCCCGTACTTGTCACAAATGTCAAGTCTATGCTGACAAGGTACATATTCCTCTAGTTCCTCTCAACATTCTGACATCTCCTTGGCCATTCGCAATATGGGGAATCAACATGATTGGAGAGATCAAGCCCACATCATCCAATGGACATCGCTTCATCTTGGTCGCTATTGATTATTTTACCAAGTGGGTCGAAGCAGCTTCCTTCGCCTCCGTTACAAAGAATGTGGTTGCCCGTTTCATCAAGCAGAACCTCATATGCCGGTATGGTATCCCCGACAGGATCATCACGGACAACGGTACAAATTTGAATAACACTGTGATCACCGCTCTGTGCTAGCAGTTCAAGATTCAACATCACAATTCATCTCCCTATCGGCCAAAGATGAACGGTGCTGTTGAAGCTGCGAACAAAAATATCAAGAAGATCATTCAAAAGATGACAGTCACCTACAAGGACTGGCATGAGATGTTGCCGTTTTCTCTGCATGGATATCGTAGCACGGCGCGTACTTCAACAGGGGCAACCCCCTTTTCTTTGGTATATGGCATGGAAGCTGTTTTACCTATGGAAGTTCAGATTCCTTCCTTAAGGATTATGAAGGATAATGGTTTGAGTGAAGAAGATTGGATTTAGACCTGGCTTGACCAACTTAATTTGATCGACGAGAAGCGACTTACTGCTGTTTGTCATGGTCAGACATATCAGAAACGAATGATCAAGTCTTTCAACAAGAAAGTCAGATGTCAGGTATATCAAGTCGGAGATCTTGTAATCAAGCGGATCATCTTGCCGCAAAGTGATCCCAGGGGCAAGTGGACTCCTACTTACAAAGGACCATTTGTGATCAAAAACCTCTTTTCTGGTGGGGCAATGATTCTGACCACCATGGACGGCGACGACCTGCCGCACCCTGCGAACACAGACATAGTCAAAAGATACTACGCATAAAATGACCCGACAAGTTGAAAACCCGAAAGGGCGACTTGGGCAAAAATAGGCATCCCGGTGATTCGAAAACCCGAAAGGGCAGTTCAGGAAAAAATTAGGGATAAAACAAAAAATATGTACACCCGGCAAGTTGAAAACCCGAAAGGGCGACTTGGGCAAAAAAGGGTTTCCCAGTAGACTGAAAACCCGAAAGGAAGGTCCAGGCAAAAGTTAGGGAATTAAAGCGTATGACTATGTCTCGTCGGATCACTTTAAGGACAATCTCTTCACGGACAAGCTCCAAGCTTCTGATCAATCCAATCATCCGCGGACGAAGCAACGAATGGACAAGATACTCAGAGTTGTGAAGGCTATAGCAGAATGGGAACCCCATGGAATTGTTACACATATCCATCTTTCTTTTTGTATAAATTTTTTCAATTTTTTACGACAACATTCTCTTACTAGGATGTCTGTATCCTCTGTACAAAAATACTTACAAAGTTAATACAAAGATACTTCAAAGTGCAGAAATTTTCTTGCCTTTCTTTTCTTTTTACACTTATGATTTATTTGAAAACGTCCAATGGTTTGTTAAATAGGCATATGCATTTGAATATAATCATTGCTTACAAATAAAATGAAATGAGAAAGGATAATTACTGATAGGTCGAAAGTATAGGAAAACGTCTTTAGGCTATTCCAGAAGAAATCCCCTACAACATGAAATTCAAATCCTCAACAAAGCTAAAACCTTGGAGTACATATCCCCAGCGGAGTTAAGTTTCAAAATTCCCATCAGAGTTAAGTCTCTAAACTCCCGATCCCCAGTGGAGCCCAAAAACTTTGAACTACATACCCTCAGCGAAGATGAAACCTTCTTCCCCAGTGGAGTCAAATTTCCAACTATCAATCCCCAGCGGGAACCATCCAGTTTTCCCCAATTTCCACGAAATAAGAAATCCCCAGTAGATTGGCATACAACCCAAGCTCCTGATTTCCCCGGTAGAATAAACACTCTCCCCAGAGTTATTTCCCAACAGAACAAAGATTCTAGTTCCTGTCTCTTCGTTTGAAGCCTCCCAGGTTTTAATTCCCCAGTAGAGGTCATCGGATTTTTCCTTATTTCCCCAGGAAGGTCAGGAAGAATCCTCATTCCCACAGAGGTTGTCAAAGCTCTTGTTAATCCCCATGAATCACCAAGGATTTTTCAGTCCCCAACAGTGATCCCAGGATTTCTCATCTCCAACAATCAAAGATTTTTGGAAACCTCAGCATCGGTCAAGGATTTACTTTCCCCGCCAGCAGTCAAAGATTTCATTATCTCCAATTATCAAGATTTATTTTCCTCAGTAAGACAGCTACTCAGCTTACATGCACATCCATTACATTCATATATTATAAACATTGATAGAACCCATTTTATTGCATCATACATATCATGCAACATAACTTTGTGTTTTAGCTAACATTTTACCCTTTTCAAGATAAGATTAAAAGCTATCGTTAACAACTAATCAGAGATTTCAGATACAGTATGGATACACCCCAGACACGACGATCATTCTATTACTCATCCAGAATTTCAAGTCAAGATACAGTATGGATACACCCCAGACACGGTGGTCATTCTACTACTCATTTAGACTCCAGCAATCAGATACATACTAGATACGCTCCAGACACAGAAGCCATTCTATTTCTCATTCAGATTCAACTATCAACTTCAAGTTCAGATACACTCCAGACACGGAAGTCATTCTGTCACTTGTCCGGATCCCAGTTACAGTACAGATACACTCCAAACACGGAAGTCATTCTGCTACTCATACAGATCTCAACTTCAGATACAGTCCAGATACGCTCTAGACACGGTTGCCATTCTGTCACTCATTCAGAATTCATCCCCAGCACATAAATGCTTCATATACAGATGTTTCTCTGTTACCCATTCAGAATACAGATACACTCCAGACACGACAGTCATTCTGATATTCATTCAAAAATCAAATACAGTTATAACTCAGATACGCTCTAGACACAGACTCCATTTCCTTGCTCATACAAACCCAGTCTCCAAATACAACTTAAATACGTTCCAAATACGGGTACCATTCTGATGTTCATTCTACTGTTCTTCACAAACAAATTTTGGATGACATCTTTAATCCCATCTCCAGCAAGATTCTACCATCTCCAAATGGCATCTTTAAGCCCATTCCCTCAGCTACATTTTGACGAGTGCAAATTTATGGGCACTCTAGTGTCCAATCCTCTTTTACCTTCGAGTCACGAAAGGCAAGCTTGCCAATCTAACTCTTCATGTTCAAGAAGATTGAACAGGGGCAACTTTTGTACCCAAAATTTTCTCTCTCATTTTATCAACATTTCTCATCACAAGACTCTTTGAACTCAAGACCAAGCTAGGGTTTGCTCTGCTCAAGACATCTCCTTGCATAGTTGACCTAATTAGGGTTTGAGTTTACACATGAATTTTTTTACTTCCAATGCCCAAAGTGACTTTCATACTTCATGTTGGACTCATAAGTTTGCCCATACCAAGTTTCAAGCCTTGAATCAAATTTTTGCCCAATCAATTAGACAGTTGACCTATAAATCAGCTGTATTGGAGAAAAAGTCAACTGTGACCAATGTACAGTCAAACCTCATGAATTTTGACCCACATCAATATTATGAACTCATATGAACTATTTGATCAAGTTTGGATCACAATTCCACAAGAAATTTGATCAGATCACCAAAAGGGAAAATGGTCATTTTTAGGGTTTTGACTGCACAAAGGCAATTTTTGACTGTTTGACCTAGTCAATGGCAATTCAAGCTCAACCAAGGAATCAAGGGATCAATGGAATCATCTTGAACTATTCAACAAATTCAAAAGATCTCAAATGCATGGGATTGACAGATGAATTTTTTCAGTCAACTAATCAAAATTTGACTGTGCACTGAAAAGTCAAACTTTGACTTTTTGGTCAAAATCAAGTGCCAAGGGTCATTTTTCATCAAGATGTGTCAAATTATGAAACTTGTTCATCAAGAAACCCAAAATTGAAAATTAGGGTTTGAAATTGAAAAAATTTCATAACTTAGAATTTTTCAAAGTTATGAAATTTTCTTAATTTTTCCTAACTTTATCCCACATTTTCATCATGATGCAAATGGATTCAAACAAAACTTACAACATGAAAGTTGTAGTCCTCCACAAATTCTACAACTTTTATTCACAAAGTTTTCTCAAAATAAGCTTGGATCTCAAGTTATGATTTTTGGAACAAGGGTCCCTAAAACTTTTAACTTAGTGAAATTTTGCCCTAGTTTAGGCAGGATTTTGACCTATCTTCTTGGCCATTTTTCACATAGTTCCACTTGGAGTCTCAATTTTAATTTCTAATATGGATTATATAGTATGTTGCAAGCTTTCCAAATTGTCTAAGAACTCCTCAAACATATTTGTGGTTAGGGAGAATCGAATGCTTGAAGTTGGCAAAAATTCACTTTGTATCCATAGCAAATTCATGTTCACTCAAGTGGCATTTTCAAACCAGCATGCTTTGTACTAGTTTGTAGGCCTCTAAACCAATTCACACTCCTTAATTAAATGAAAATCCATCAGTCTAAGCATTTGTTTTGGCCATTTGGGCATTGTACACAAAACTAAGCCCTAAGTAGAAAAAGGTACATTTCTATTTTTGAAAAGGTATGCTTTATGTCAAAACATGATCCTTGAAGCATAGGGCCAAGATCTCAGAAGCCAAATCAAATCCAAAAATTCCAGCAACCAAGAGGATTGTATGCAGCATATTTGATAGCTTGTGCAGGCCTGAAAAACATAACTTCACATTCTTACTTCAAAAACAGGCAACTTGTCAAAATACTCCCAACTTGAAAACCAGCAAAGAACAACTTACACAAACATTTCAAACATCTTTCACACAACCCTTTGAGCAAGATACACGAGTGTTTGAGCCCCAAAACCTCCCATAGACAGAAATCATACTTCTTTGGCAAAACAGGGCAGGTGCTGCAACTTGAGTGCCATAGCTCATTTGGCTCGTGCGTTTTTCTCCTTTTTGTTTCAAACACCTTCCATTCAACTCACTCAAGCTATCCCAAACCTCCATTGCCAACTGTAACTCCATTTACAGTGATCACCATTTTCATTTCAAGCTTATGCAGGTTGAGTTCTAGAGGCTGATTCAAGGACTTTCAAGGCAAGCTAGCTGTTGGAAAAGATCAAGTGGAGTTCAGGCAAGCTACCAGACACCTCAAAACTTGTTGAGAAGCACTGCATTGCCCTACACGAATCCAACTGAAATAGGTTTTTCTTCACTTTCTATCTCTCTATTTAGGAACATTTAGCCTTAGGTTTGTGAATAAAAAATATAGTGTTCATTGCTAGGAAGTCATACATATGCTAAGCTTTCATTTATATTAAGTGTGCTAGGAGAATTTCATCCATGAACATGCTGAAAAAACTAGGTCAGATTTTAGGGCCAGAGAAATTCTCTCTGGTCTTTGAGAGTTAGGATTAATGCTTTATATGGTTAGAATCATATTGAAATTCTCTACAAGTTTGATGTTGTGAGTTTTGGCAAAGGATCACGTATACAGGATGTAGCATTTGAACAGGGCAAGCGTGCGTTTTTTTGTCTGGAGGAAGAAGATGAAGTTGGCTTAGGCTGGGCCTAGCCTGCTTGCTTCTAACACCTCCCATTTTCAGTTTCACACCCCCTGACCCAGTTTCTTGTATTTTCATATTTTTGCATTTCTATTTTCATTTCTGATTTTCTTTATTTATTTCCAATTATAAAAAATGCTTAAAAAATATTTTCATAATTTTTTACATTTATTTGGCATTTTATTTAAATTTTTCTAACATAAAAACATTTTGAATACTTTTATATTATTTATTGAAAACTTGAAAATAATATGTAAATTATACTTTTGTTTTTATTTCTTATTTTTATTCACACTGAAAATATTATTAAAAATATAATTTATTTTTGTCAATATTTTATTTTATATTATATATATATA